>JAWWTY010000123.1:37596567-37641250 GCA_035222235.1 Margarornis squamiger
AAATATAGTAAGTGTGTATATATGTATATAGATAGATGATAGATAGATAGATAGATAGATAGATAGATAGATAGATAAATAGCACTGTATACATATAGTGTAGTATTTCAGACAAACACTGCTTCCAGTAATAATGACCAAAGTTATTTAAGATGGAAATACTCTTTGAAGTCTGCTCTGAATATAGGAGAATGGATTCTCAAGTGTCGAAAAGGAATATTTTTTCCTGCTTGGTAAAGGATGAATCAGATGTTACAATTAATTTAAAAGTCTGAAACTGGAAGTAAGGAAATGTTTGACATGAGAAAACATAAATGAGAGTGCCTGTACGTGATGCAGTCTAGTAAGATATAAGAAAAATAATATGTCAGTCAATATGTCAGGGCATGAGATGGTTTCATGGTTTTTTACAAATTCACTCATATTCCAACCAGACAAAAATGTTATTTGCTACAGCTAAGCACACTTTTTCAAAGAAACATTACTGAGCAATCATTGTAAACAAGATGCCTGTGTACAAATTGAGAGGGTGCTAAAGTGAATTTCCTGTTAGATCAGGTACTGTGAAGACATACATTGTTAATAGAATGACACTGGTATCGAAGCATGAATTTATTATCCTAATATAGAAATACAATGAGAGTGGGAAAGTGCATCAGCACTTATTTCACTTTGCAGCAACAAATATGCTACAATTTATTGCACAGTATCAAGAGTAATAAAATATGTAATATCTTATAATAATCTTTCAAGCTCTCCTCTTTTTTCTTGTTTTCTGCTTCAGACTGCTTTTTATCTCTCTTTGTTTTTCCATATACATCAGAATATTAAAATGACAAACTATCACTGTGCATCAGTTTTCCCTATCTGATAACTAGTTTATCCAGTCTTTTGAACTCTCAGGGCTGACCATCTTCAAATTTCCAAAGTATTAATGTCAGAGCTATGCATGTATATTCATATAATCTAATCGCAGACAATGCAAAAAAGCCTAAAACCTGGCTATTCAGTTTTCATCTTCAAGTCCTCTAAGTACTTTTTTTCCTTCTGTTTCATGGTATGTTTTACAGATAGATCCATGTGTTAGACTTATCATATATCTATCACTAAGTAAATTCTGACTGAACACTGGAATAATCATGTTTTGCCAAAATCTGTGCACAAGTCTTGTCTGTGGGATTCAAGTAAATTGTTTGACTGCGATCCAGCGGTCTCTGTTGGCCTCCTGCTGCATTGCTTTTAGCTTGACATTTGAAATGTGATGAGGAATTAAGAGTTTCATGGAGACCTTCTAAGTTTAATGATACACGTTACTCCTTTAGCGCAAGTAGCAAAATATTACCCTAATCATTACTCCTTCATCAGTAGTCAGTGTCTATCTCCAATTCCTTTAGTACTGCCTTTTCAAGAGAGAAGGCACTGGAGCGGATCTAAAAACTCCCATCTAAGGCCCTGCACACAACATGTGTTCTCTGCAATATAATTTTTTTCTCAGAAATGGGTAATTTATGCATTCCAAAACTCAGCTGGCATGATTTCTGTTGCATGGGTTAGTAAATTCCCCATTATAGACTGTAGAACTTATATTTCATCATTGGAAAATGTGTAACCATTGGCACTTCTCAGCAAACTACATGAGTTATAATGCATCATTCCTTTTATTGTTGCATTACTATGTACTGTACAAATAGAATCACAGTTCAAGAGTGACATTTTTTCATCTGCTTATTTATAATTATATTTCCAATATGATTAATTATAGTAGTAAGAAACAACAAAATGAAACAATATAAAAAATATTGCCATGATACATCTGGTTTATTACGTAGACAAACAAAACAACAAGCCAAGACAATATTTATTGAAAGTTACAATCGTATCTCAATTCAGAAAATTCCTAAACTTAAAAAAACCTCTCCTCAAATACCTTTCATTGCTTTAGGAACTGTAAAGGATCTATGTGTCTGATGGAACTTGTTGCTATGGATAAAAGATCAAATATTTTTGCATCCTGCAGATGGTGTTTTGCTGCTTTCATAAGCAAGTCACAAAACAAATTGTGTTTTCAAATGCACAACAGTTGCCAGATGTTATATTGGTTATTAGAGAGATCTAATAACACCAATTTGGTATCACAGAAAACACAACATTGCCTTAATTAGGTTAAGGAATATGGGTATCACTAAACGTGGTATTATTTAAAATCACCACAGACAAAGTACTTGAAAAATATTGATTTTTGATGCTGTAACATAGCAGTAATTCCCAGAAGCAACTGAAGCTGTGAATTTTATTTCCAACTAACAAAACTGGCACCACAGAATTAAGGTCAGGTCACTTCAATTGTATGGATGGGAAAGATTATCAGACTAAATATTTCCTATTCCTTCATCTCTAAAAGTTTGAAGGAGACATCACTGCTTTCTTACATTTTATTTTTTTTCCATCTTTTTCACATTTAAAACCCTAATAAACTTCCTATGCAAAATACACTAACTCACTCCCTTACACAAAGATGCTTGTTGATCAAGCATTCATCTACAGGTTCAATCTGTCAGCTGACCAAAAATGGAGAATAAGAAAATAGGCAGAACTATAGCTCAATATATTTAATTTAACTTTTTTTTTTTTTTTTTGCTTCCAAAAACTCACACTCAGTTCCTTTTTATATAAATGTAGAGATATAATAACAACTTGAACAAAATTATGATGCCCTCTGCCAAAAGAAAATAGTGTAATGAAGAGATCTATGGATTTGGTGTAATCATGCACTGGCAAATTTTATTAAATAAGTCATTAAACAGCATCATCAGCTGGTCATATATCCCACTGTACAGTTACAATATATGAACTTCAGAAGTTTCAGTTATGAGCTGGAAATAAACAGAGGATTTGTAAGAAGAAAAAAAAAAAAAGCTTATAATGCTCAGAAAATGAAAGTTCTTGCCAGTAATGCTCCAAAGATTAATTTAGTACAATGATATATATTAAGAGAAATTACTGTCAGTTTCTCAGTTGTCCTACTCTTTTAGTTAATATCGTTGAACAAATCTTCTATATTTATCTCAGACTTTTAAAATATACTGGGTTTACCACAATTCAGTACAGTTCAAGTGGATGATTGGAGACCCAGGTAGGTATCTGCACAGAACACACTGTGATAGCTGCTAATGTGTATACTTAAATTACTAGCTGCGGAAAGTCATAACAGAAATATTATATTTAGAGAAACAAATTCATTTGTGAAATGTCTCTTCACTCTCAATATACAGTTCAAACAATGAAACAAACAAAAATCCAAGCTAATCATAAACATAGCAAAGAAACTAAATGCACGAGTGAACAAACAAGAGAACAAAACATGGAGAAAACCAGCGGATGATTTTGGATATTTTCACATTCAAGCTTCATCTTTCATTAAGTTATATAACTATTTAATAAGCAACTGAATTTTTGCTTTTGTCAATTTAATTTCCTTCTTCTAAGTTAATGACTCTACCATCAGAAAGTTCTATTAGATAATTAGTTAAATTACTCATGTTCATAATTTGTGATTCAGGCTGCCTTGTTCTGTTTGCATTAAACAAATACTTGTAAGATGCTTTACAGGTGAGTGCACTTTTTAATGTGAAAAATAAGTATTTTCTAGTGATAGGAAAGCAAAAAATCCATTTTAATTCCTAGGTAATGGACCCTTAGATAAACAATGCTAAAATGAAAAATGGCAAACAATAACAAGTAGAGCTTACTAAAATACCTTCTGGAACAGCGCAGATTCCAATTACCATGTCTTTTTTACATACTATCTTTCAATGAAACTGGCACAACAAAACTGATAATATTTTTAAAAAATGCATTTCAGTTGAAATGCTGTAATGTACTCTTTCAATTCCTTTTATCATCACAACAGCATTCTAGGGTCAGTCAAAAATAGCTGACTTTTCTAAAAACTTTTTATCTGGGTTGGTATTGTGAGTCATATATGGTTACTTAAAACAAGGCTTTAAAGTGCTTTAGTATTTCCCAAAGTACGAAAAAATCAATAAAGGGTTGAAAGATCCCCAAACGCATTTCAATAATACAGTTGGTAGTGGGTCAGATTTTCCATTTCAGCCTTGCTGCAATATCTGTTAAATGACCTTCCAAAATCTTTTTTTGTTTGTTTCTTATGGAAGTAGTGACACTTAGCAAGTATGCTCAGTTGCTCAGTAGTGAATATTTAGTAATAGAAATTTAAAGTAAAACTCAGAAAAAATTTCTGACTTTAAAAGACCTAAAAAATCCATTTCCCAAGGGAAAAAGATTTGACATAGGAATCATGGAGGTCTTCATGTGAAAATACATAGGAACTCAATGCCTTGTAAAAAATAAAGTTTATCTGACCATTTGTCAGAATGGCATAACATGAAAAGAGCCAAATTGTAATCTTGCTAATTTATAACTAGATCCTGTGTTAGCACAGCATCTCTTATAATCTCATTAATCACCACAAATTAGTCACCATCTTTAGGACAGAAACTCAAGGATCTGTGTGTCACTTCCAAACTGAAATCTTACTCTCTGCCTTTAAGACCTCCTCACAGAGGTCTAGTCAACAGCTAAATGTGAATACAAGTAAGCAGTGCTCTTGCAAAACCTTCAATAATTCCTAATCTTTTTCCAGCCAGTTTGCAATGTCACCCTGCCAACACCCAGGCTATGCCTTTGGCAATCACCTCTGACTGAGACCTTTTTGTGCAGTACCACTAGTGTATGGCTCTCTCTGTCCACCTACCCAATCTACAGTCTCAGCCAGGCTTTGTCATATCTCAAAAACTGCAGCACTCAATTTTCTAGTACTGACAAATACCAAATCAAAACTCTCCTATCCTTTCAGACTGCTTCAGTATACAACATTTTCTAGTTGGCTTGGTGCTGTTAATTCACATCCCTTCAGCAAATTGCATTTTTTTTTTTTTTTTTTTTTTTTTTACACTGAACATATATTATGTATCTTTACTCTGAAAGGACAGACCCTTCAAGGACCTTTAGTAATGATTCTATTGATGTCTTAAGATTTTTATATATTCGTAGATTTAAATATAGCTGTATTGTTTCTCACTCTTAAGGTAGCAGTCAACAGTTTCTAAACCCCTTTCTGACATTTTGTGCCGTACCTTTGAAATTCTGTTTAGTGGTCTTTTCAAGGAAAGAGATTTTAGCAAGTGCATCCTGTTTGGGACATGAACTGGAACTGGAATAATAAGATATATTGTAGTCTAAACAAGACAGAGGGGCCAGAACCCTTTGAAAGGCTCCAGCGGGGCAGCTCTGAGGGTGGTACCAGGGACAAATGGTTTTTGGGTTGGATGTATCCATTGGATATAATTGAGTGGTGTTATAAATTTGTAAGAACCCTTTATAGGGTATGCACCTATGAATTGTGTAGTACCTGAAGGTGCTTTCATTAAAGACAAGATCTCTATTTTATCTATATTAATATTGTCTCAAATGTTCTTTTCTCCCATTTTAGGCAACACCATATCACTCCCTCCAATCTTAATTATTAAATGATTCTATACTTCCTAACAATCACTTTTGTGCTTTCTCTCATACTGCTGTAACAAACCAATTATTCTCCCTTTAATTTTACTTAAACATTCAGTTTTGTAACACCTACAATAACTTAGTCTGCATTTTACCGACAATTATTTACATAGATAACCTCTAGTGATTGATCTCATGTCCTCTATAATCTGTAGTTTCAAATACCAACACTTAACAAATGCTTAGGATTGCAGACTCTGTGAAGCTCTGCTTCCATACTTGTTTGGCATCAAAGGCTCCAGTCAATAGCAAGAACTCCTGAACACTATGACCACATATGTAATAAACAAAAGTCAGCTTCCAGATTTAAGATACTCACAATCTTGAAACAATCAGTATTTTCTCTTGAATACTTTTTTCTGTTCTCTCAACTTTATTATTCTATTATGCACTTCTTATATTTTGATATCAGTGTTTAGTTTAAAAAGATAACCAAACATTCCATAACAACAATTGACTGTGCTTTCATCACTCTGTCAGGTCATGTATTACTCTATTAATCTATCATTGATGAATTTTCATAGCTAACCCTTTGCACAAAAAGTTTCTATCCCAGAAACAACATTAAATTATTTTTATACCCTATTACTTTTGTTAAAGCAGTAGTTTCCAAGGTTTCTTATTAAAAATCACAATGTAGGAATGGGATTTGATGTGGGACCTGACACACTATGTGGGATATGTCTGAAAAATCAGGTTTCATGACTGAATGCAGATTGAAATATTATATTAGACCTTAGGTAAGTCCACAACTTCTTAAACCTCTGATGCACACTTGACCATTTAAAAACATCTCAGTCAGTATTACAATATGTTTTAAGAATGAATGTCTTGACAAGATGCTTTTATTCTCCCTGAAATGAGTTATATTATACATGTAAAAATATGTATTCAGATTTTCCTTTAAAATTCAGATAATGGTTTAACATATGCTTCTAAACAACTAGTAATATACATCATTTTGTCCCAGAAAGGAAAGACAATACTTACCAACAACTGTAAAGTTATTCAAAAGAAGGCAAACGTCTAGCTTTGTTTTTCTTTGAGAAGTCAAAACTGAGAATTCATGCTAAAATTAGAAACAACTTTTATTTCTCATTTTACAGGTAATAGGGTCCTGAGATTTTTCACCATCATAAGCCATCTGAAATACAGTATCTCTAAGTGATCAAGAATAGATTTATATAAAAACTGCTACATAAGTAAATTATTGCCATTGGTCCACTTCTGCTAGAGTCTGAACAAATAGACAGTGCTTCCTCAAACATAATCTTATCACAAAAGGTTTCCAGGATAACTACTGGAGGTTAGAAACTAATAAAACTTCTTCACATTATTGGAGAACACCAGCCAACTAATGCAGCCTGCTTTACACTGAAAAGCTGAATCCTGTTATGTTTCATCAGTAAAAGCCTTGATGTGCTCTGTCTTATCTACAACACTGCTTTCAGGGACACTGCCTAAATATGTTTTGTGACCAAGGGGAAGCATTTTTTAAAACATCACTGTAATTTACTAACCAACCCAGGGTGATTTGCACTTCTCAGTTATTTATGCCCTTTTCTACTACAAGAATTTAGCAAAATTATATAATTTTTTTATTTAATTTTCACTTAAAAAAAAATCTATTTTCTTTGTCTTAAATGAAGTTTCTTTATCATACAACAGCCTTCAGTCCTTTAACTAATTTTCTATAAAGGTAAAACATTTTTCATTTTAAATTATTGGAGTGGAAAATTGCAGAGGTTTAAAAATTTATGAAAAATTATGTAAGGGCCTGTGGTCTCATAAAATATGTATCATATAGCACCATATTTATTCTACCTACTTGTTAAATTTGCTTAAAGTGCCCACTGTGATTTGTTTGGTGAAACATACTTCTCTTTCCATAAAAGTCTTTTTTGTGTTATCTGTTGTTTGAACTATGCCAGAGTAAAACAAAGCATAACATTTCTGATTATTTTTCTCCTGTCCTTATTAACAGATGTTAGCTGATAGTGGAAATAAGACAGTATTTTTATGAAACCACTGAGGGAAATTTAGACCTGAAGACCACTTATTAAACAATATAACAATAAATATAGTTTTTGCACTCAAGTGAAATTTTGCGTCAAGAGATGGGAATCTGGAGTGAAAATGCTAATTTTGTTTAGTAGTGAGGTTCTTTCAGGTCTGTTTGGTTCAGTAACAAGCTGAAGCATGAGACCATTTTAAAATAACTCCTTCCAACTTATTTACTGATAACATGCATGCCTAGCGATGAAAAACTTGCAATATCACAACATAACTTCAGAAGAAGATCTCTAAGCCACATTTTCTTTAAGAATAAATAAATATTATTTATTTCTGAACTAGCTTGTAACAGAAGCAGAAAACAAACCACAAGTTTATTTATAATAAGATACATTTATTATTTGAAGATAAAGAGGTCCATACAGTTCTTTAGAATACTTCTGAAGTCTTAGTACAGAAGTACATAGTTTCTGTCATTGTACCCACATTTAAACTACTGAATTTTCAAATTAATTTTGAAATGTCACTATGTCACATGATGCTGGAACTTTCTCTTTTTCACCATTTAAAAATGCATATTTTTTTTAACCAAATAAATCTTCAGCAGAGCTTCTTGCTATATGAGTTTTCATTATTTTTGTGTATTTTTATCAAGAGGTACTCATTGGGCTGGATGACAAAACCTTTGATTTAGGACTCAGTACTGCTGATAAGCCATGATTAATTTACTAAACAAAAGTAGTTGCAGATTAATTAGTTGCAGGAATGCTAAATGATATGAATAGGAACCTATAACTTAAAAAAAATATGCATTGACACTCCACTCTTTGAATGAAGACCATAAGCAGTTCATGAATTGTTTAGACAATTTTTCAGCTTTCATTAAAAAAATCTGTTTGCAGCTGTACCACCAAAGACGTGTTAGATTAAATCTGTGCCTTCTTGTCAAGTAACTACTGAAATCCAGTGTACTGGATCCATATCTCCCAAAACAAATGGATCTTTCTGGATCTGCTCCACTGGGATTTTCTCCACAGACTATACCTGGAAGGCTTTAATCTGCCCCACTCCTCCAGATATTCTACTAACATTGAAAGACTTCCTTGTTTCTCCCCATTAACTTGAATGCTAGAGATTAAGGTTGCCTTTCTGTGGTGTCTTCTTCCTGGCAATCCCCAAAAGCTTCCTCAAATCTTCCCTAAACCTTCAAATCTTTTTAGGCATAGGACAGCTTATGGGTCCCTGAGGCTACAGTGTTGTTTGAGGGCTTTTTTAAATAAGCTTCTAATTTTTTTTGTTTCTTTCCTCAGCACCAAGGACTGCAGGACAACATGCTTGTTTGTCTTGTACTCTAAAATAAATATCTCTGTCTATGCATCCAGTGTGACAAGATTAACTTGAGCACTCAGAGAAAAACACTTTCAGACAAATCCAAGGCTGTAGCAAATCCATCTCTGATAAACAGTGGTAGATTTTTAAAAAAGCACTAACAATATGATTTTGTTACTTTTAATGTCCAAATTGCTCCATCTGATGAGACAGATTACTTTATGTTGACTTTACCTATTGAGATACCAAAATGTTAGAAAATAAGGGTATGCTGATCATTTAGAATTTGCTGATCTCACCTGTAGCTTTGTACTTGCTTTTCATAGATTTTATTATGTTATCTAATGCCTTAGATACGTGTATGAATGATTAGGTATTATGTTTGGGTTTTTTTTGTTGTCTTATAAAAATAATATCTAGCTTACTTTTTCTTCATATATTAAGATTTGTTCTGCCCAAATTAGCAGTAATTTTCACACTGCTGGTAACAGGTTTGACAAACAAAAATAAAGCATCATAGTGGTATTAGATACTACACTGTGAATTAAGAATGCCTTGCATTGTTGTGAACCACGACCCTTGTGCCAGGGGTACTGTTGGCCATCTATTCTAATTTAGTGCTACTCAAAGGCATTGATATCATATCCTCCCAGTTAAACATGTGAATACATTTAAATTGCTTTGGGGGTGCATGGAAAATACATGCTACTCTTCAAGACTTCCTTTAGAAATCATCCTTTTATTTTTCCAGGAAGCATCCTAGTTGTATTTGAACTCAGAGAATTCAACCTTCAGTTCTTGCTCCCAGAAAACTAGACTAAGGAGTTTACTGAAGCTCACCACTACCTCATTCCCTTCTACACATGCAGCCAGGCAGAAGGGACAAGAGGATACAATGGCCAGGATGGAGATCACATCCCAGCACACAGTCAGGATGTGGTCACAATGCACTCCAGGTTTCTCCAGTTTAACCATATTTGCAAAAGACAATTTTGATGGGGATTTCCCCTATTCACCAACATCTTGTTTTAGCATTTAGCTTAGACATCTAACCTTTACTTTTCATATGATAATCCTGCCTTCTTACCCCTGTGAGACTCGTTTCAGTACACTATTAGGACTTGTACTTCACAGTATGCAGATCCACTGATATTATGATGTGAACAATGCTTAGATCTCAATGGTAATGTTGGTATTTCAATTAAATCAGATGTTCTCATTAAGATATATATTTAAATTAAAAGACATTGCAAAGAGATATATCTTTAATAGGAAAGTTAAGAAAATATTGATGATCAGTATGAACACACAAAGAAGACCATAATATTTTCAATTACTTTTTTACTTCAACTTTTAAAACAGAGAAAGAGGGTATAGGAAGGAATGGCACTGAAGCAATACATAAGATCTCTACATTCATCAGAGCTAAGGAATAACCAAGCTTTCTGAGACTGATGTATATAAGAGGAATGAAACTTTAACTTATCTGTCAAAACTGAAATAAATCAAATTATACCTACTTTTAAATGTCAGCTATTCTATAAGTCTTCAGTAGATTTGCAGGAAGAAATCATGATTAATGAATCCTATATGAAGAGCATTCCAATTACATAGAGTGGAAATTTATACCAAAAATCTCGAATGTCAAAATTTTCAGAATTACCATCAAGCATCTCTAAGAAATAGTTAAATTCAAAGGGTAATGTAACTGAAGCTGGATAAGTACAGTCTCAAAAAAAAAAAAAAAAAAAGACACTTTTTTAACATATTATGGAAAAATTAAAAAATACAGATTTCTTCCTGTTTTCTTTTATTTGGAAGTATACAGGTGGCATAAATTATCTCCTTTTGCTGCTCTTGATCCCTGATCACCTTAGAAATCCATGGAAAAAAGAAAAATGGGAAAATATACACAAAACTGTGTCCCTCTGAAAAAAGGTAGGTCAATAAAAAAAAAAATAATTTTCAATCCTACAATCTTGAAAAGTCCTCCAGAAAATCTTCAAACTTCTGCTTGTATGTCCTAAAGCTCAAAATAATACACATCAGTTGAACAATGGGAGGGGAAAAAAAAAAAACCTACAAAAAAAAGGATGGCCAGCAGGGTTTGAAATGTTTTTCTATATGGATATATTTCCTGTGCTCCCTCTCAGTGATTTCTGTATCAATGCTTCTATCATCCCACTGTAAAAGCCATTAGGTTACTGCTGAATGGCCTTTAAATCACTGACTTTCAAAAATAACTCTCAAGGTACATTAGATTCAGTGAGGTTGATTGTTTCAACTGGAAACAATTTTCCTCTGGTGAAGATCCAAGGAGCTGCATATGTCAGAAGCAGCTAACTACTATACATAAAATGTAACACTGTAAAAAATCAGAACATCAAACTTCCTAATCATATTCTCTATCACTGCACAAGATTTCACACTGTAATAAATGAGGAATTACAAAGCTGTAAAGATTTAAAACAATATATCTTCAGAAAAATGTTAGCAGCATTGTGTTCTGCTAACAGATTTTTTCCTGTTATGATTCTTTGCTTATAAGTGATTATAAGAAATTTTCCTATGTATAAGTGATAATCTACTTTAAAAATGCAATATATAATAGAAATACTTTCATTCTTTTTAAATAGAAACATAGAGATATAAGTATTCCTCTAGTCATTTCACCCTTTCATATATTAAAATGCTTATCACTGAACAATGTTCTTACAGAAGAAATGTGCTTCCATACTATTTTACTTAGATGACTGTAAAGCAGTGTTAGTTAAGGTCAATCTCCCAGCATGACAGTGGCAAAAATAGTAAACCAGGGGCACTCCACTGTGCAGCAGTGAACAGAGACACTCAGAAAATGTTCAGTAGCTTCTGTCTTCTCTAGTAAAAATATAAGTCTGCCCACCATCAGGTACTTCAACAATGGTCCACCAGCAGCGACCACATTTGGGGGTAATGTGAGTAGGGATGCAGTGGGAAGGAAGAGGAAGAAGGGGGGTTGGGGTGACCCTGGTCCCCCTGCAAGTATTATATGAATTCCTCAGCTGACTGGACAGCATTTAGGAAAGGCAATCTGAGGGGAGGGGGTGATGAGTGTGGGTCTGCATGGGAGGAAACTGGAGAGTTTGGGGTTCACCCTCCCAAGGACAGTGGGGCATGGATCTGGGGGTTCAAGGGTGTTTTGAGGAGGGAGGAGATGCCAGGTATCCTCCAGGGGGATTTTGCAGGGGAAGGTTGCGGCATCAGGGGGGAAAGACATTCCAGGGTATGGACGTGCAGGGACCAGGGCTATATTGGGATTTTGTGGAGCACCCTGCGTTGGGGTTCCCCCCAAGAGATTCAGTGTGGATTTAGATCAGTTACTGCTGCAGCCCTTCTGCCTTATTGGTGGCATCTTTTCTCTCTTGAACTTTCTGAAGGTATAGAGCATGTTGTTCCTTTGGCTGCCTCCGGGCCTGATATAATTCTTTTTCTGACATATATCTAAAGTCAATGTCTCTTCCCAGAGGGCTTTTTCAGTTGCACCACTGCCTTTTCCAGCCTGCAAAGCTTTTCTCTCAGCTTTGCTCATCTGCCGAGACAAGCTCTTGTTGGTTTCTGACATCTCAGAGGTGTCCTCATTGACCTTGCACTTGAAGCCATGTGCTCCTCAACACTTGTGCATCAACACTTTCTGATGTCTGATGACTTCCAGGGCTCAGGTGGGAAAAGGATGAATCAGACCTTGACGTTTATATCTGGGCTCTGACATCTACTGCCTGTTCAAAGTTAAAGTACACAAATCAACACAACTTTGGAAATTAGCTCCAGACAGGAGATAGGGGCAGTGGCAGCATTACATACAACCAGAAGACTGTCACCAATTTGAAATCAGATTATAAAAGAGTTATCAACAACTCTGAATTAGACATTTCTTATAGTTTCAACACTCTGTTAGAATTCCTTCCAAAAAGCTTGGAGCCAAGGCCTTACTGTCAGTAAAGATGGTTAACAAAGGGCACAATGAATATGCATATCCTGATGTTAATTACTTTAGCCAGAGCCTTTTGTTCTGATATCTCCCCAGGCTGGGAGGGGGAGGGAAGACAGGCCCGGGTGGGGAAAGGGGTCGAGTTTTCTGTGCTTTCTGTGCAGGTCAGGAGCTCAGCTCTCAGTGGAGTGAGCGAGGACGGGGGACACATGCACTGATTCTGGCATCACTGGATAGCCTGGACTGTGGTTTTTTCCCCTCCCTAACTCGACCATTTCATCCGTGGGCGATTATGGGTGCCACAGAAGCTGCTGTGAGGAAAGAGGGAGAGAGAGCACACCTGTTTCCTGCCCCTGTGGAGACGGGATTTCTGCTGCTTTCTTTCAACAACGATTCTCACAGGAGTTGACCTGGGGACTGTGCCTGCCATTTTGCCTGAGAGAGAGCCCAGCCAGCCGGGCACAACATCACCACCATAAATATAATTGCATTCTCCTTTTTTTTTTTTTTTCTGGGAGGAGAGGGTAACCAAAAGACCTTTTAACTGTTTGCCTTGTCATTTTGAGGGGGGGACGGTTATTACAAACTGTTGGTGTTTGGTTCTTTCTGGATATATATATATATGTGTGTATTGTGGTTAAGAACTGTTACCCTTTCATATACATATATATTTCTAATTAAAGTTTCTAAATTTAAAGGAGAGGGATTATTTCTTGGCCAACATAGATATCTTAGTTCTCCCCTTGAACTAAGACAACATTCTTTATAGAAAAGTCTTATTTTGCATTAGTGTGAAATATAACCCTAAGAGGAGGACTCTAATTTAAAATCTTTGTTTTTACATATATCTTCCCTCCAAAGCTTTTGCTAGACGCAGCTCATCCTGTCCCTTTTCCCATAGCTCGTTGCCTTCACTGCTCCTGGAGGACAGAGGTCCTTCCTGCACCCTCCTGCCCCCCCCCGGCACCAGATCCACTTCATCGCCCAGTAGGAATGGCCACTGTATTGCCTTGCCTCACCTCATCTTGCCTCTCCTCAGGAAGCTGTGTCAAGCAGGACTTGGCGGGTGTTGCTGGTTGCTGTCTGCAAAAAGAAAAGTTCAGCTGCTAGGAGCAGCATGGCACAGGCAGCCGCCTCTACAGGATGAGTCTCCACCAGCAGTTCCATCAGCACTACCAGCACCACTGGCACAGCACCACCAGCAACACTGTGGACCCCTCAGTGTGTCTGGGGTCTCCACCAACGTGCCTTTCAGGGTGCATGGCATCTTTCTGTGTGATTTGCTGTGTGTCACAGACTTCTGGATGTACCTCTTGGCTTCTACTCACACCCAACTGCCATTTTCTACTATAATGTTGGTAGTAACTTGATAAAATGTAAAGCTTTTTCCAGTTTAACTGATGTTCCAACATAGGATTTCTGAACAAAAAGACAAACTATGGGCTGAAGTACTTTCCTCTGCCTTCTCCTGGTGACACATGTAAGAAGAACAATATCTCTAGATGTCTATTGCTTATTTCCAGTTCTCTCCACATTTTTAGTATTTTAGATTATTGCATGGATTAAAGTATGTGATATACAATATATTAGAAATGAGTGAATCTTTTCATCCCAGTAAAATTTCAACTGAAAATAAAAGAAACAAGAAATATGTTTTATAACAGTATTAAAGAGGTGTAGCTTAATTTTTCATACCCATGAGCTTTATACTATATGTCTTGCTCCACAGCACCTTGCACTAGCACCAGTATTTCCAGAGAGAACACCAAAATTAATATCTATCAAACATGATATTAACTGGAAGGGGCTGGCAGCAAAAACAACCTCTAGCATAATAAATAAAATGAGATTTTAGAGCAGGTGTGAAAGTGCTCACTTGCAAGATGCTTATAGAATATATTAGTCTGCAGATGCTGCATAATATGTCTGGTCACATGAAGAAATTACCTTAAAAATTGAGAGACAACCTGCTGCAAGAATTTTAAAAGTACAGATCATTCATCTCTGTACAAGGAATTCTCACACACCTCAATCGGTAATATAGATTTGGGTTTTGGTTTTTTTTTGTTTTTTTTTTTTTAATTAAATTAAGTTAACTAGATTAAAGCTGCTCTGAGTCCGAATGCCTCATGTGTGTAGTGAGGACATGGCTGTAAAATCAGTTTATTGAAATTCATTTTTCTTAGCATAGGAGGGCAAAAAAAATATATATATGGCATATAAGATCTAAAAGAAAGTAAAGTGGAAAAAATATTTAAGTGAGAAGGAGGAAACCTTCTTAGGTTTAGAAGGTTTTAAGACAAAAGTAGTTCACTGATAATAAACACTGAATGTGTATTCTCAGGGTGAAATGCCTGTGTGATTTTGCAGATATCTTCCACTTACTTGCAGAAAATGTTAGTTTCATAACCTCTTAATGAAGGGGAAAGGGGAACAGAGTTTCAGTGGCTCTCAGTTAACATAGGAAGGCAAAGAAAACATAAATTTTGACATGTTTTAATGACCATTCATTTTTGAACTCAAGTAAACATAAATTTCTAATAAACCACTTCTAACATATAAGTTGAATCAATAACACACATTCACCCACTGGTTCAGCTGCACACCTTCAAGCTCAACAACTTCTTCTCTCCCATCTGTTAATAGGACTAGATAGAAATGGGCGATTAAATGATCATATATAAAGTGAACCCAAAATGAAGAATTTACACACACAACAGAAGACTGTATATTCATCTTTAGGGTAGGAGTTTCTTCAGTCTAAATTTGGCTGGATCTGGACTACATGTTGAAAAATCAAATAAGGTAATTTAAAAGCTCCTCAAAATTAATTCTGAGCAAGACTGAGGTTGTAAAAACAACACAATAACTGAATCCCAGCTGATGGCTCAGAACTTAACTTTTTCACCCATAAGAATTTCTCAGCCTAGGGACAGCCTACTAGCCTACATGCAAAAGGTGTGTATGTCTTCAGGACATTCACTGGCCTCAATTCTCTTAACATTAACATTAAATTCAGATCAAACCTGTGGACCTCTCTCTGTCTGTACCTGAAATTTACACTCCCAAATCCTTCTGTCTCTAGCTCTGCCATTTTGTTTTTCCTTGTATTTATGCTTTACATATATGTATGTGTGTGTACATATATTGTAGATATTTGTGTGTGTGTGCTTGTGTGTGTTCATCTATCCATACTTGTGCTCTCAAAGATGTCTTACGCTATTGCAAATGTTAAAAGTAGTTTAGGATTGATAAGAATAACAAATTAAGCATGAGTCACCCATATAAGCTTCTAAATATATATTTGAAAGCATTAGGAGGCCTGAATTTTCTGATTAAATACAGAGCTATAGGAAAACACATAAATGCTAAGATGTTTTCACAAACGTTACTTTTACTAAATTTTTATTCAGCTACTATCTCATTTTCAGTCAGTGTGCCTGCTGTATTCATTACAGTTCTCATATTAATCCTTCTAAATGTGGCCTATGTACAGATTGCCAGGCAGTCCTGGAAATTCAGTCTCTAGTCAGGGCTTGGTCCTCACCTCTGCAGCAGGAAGACTGAAAAAGACTGAAAACTCTCAGACTTAACTCTTGTGGTCTGTTTATACCAAGGATTTACTCACACTATGAAGTAAGAACATTCAATTCTTCTCTCTTCAGCAGAGAGAGCTGGAAATCCGATAGATTACAGCTTGAATCAAATGGAGCACTTTGATTCCCTGTGAAAGGGGTAAAAAAACCCCAAAAAAACTCTAAGATTACAAAATGTCTCACTGATTGAAAATGCCCAAACTCCACCATCTCAGTTTGTACTTCAAAGTTTTTCTTTGAAGTCAGATGGATAGGAAAAGTCCCTTAAGAAATGAAAGCTGCCATTGTAGATACTTCACTGCAAGATAAGATAAAATTAAAATATCAATTTGTATTTAAGCAATGACAAACCTGTGCATTTCAAGAATGCAATAAGTAGGATAACAGGCAGCATTCAGTATTGGGGAAATAGGAATAGAATTAGAATTTCTTATTATTCCAAAAAAGAAGGGAAAAAACCCCAGAAAAAGCAATCAGGTTATTTCATAGAAAGTAACAAACTCTAAAGTCTGTACTTATTGAAGTTTTTGATTTTTTTTTCTAACTGGAAAATATCCACAAGTATTGAAACAGCATTTTTCCAATGAAAAATAATTTTGACTGAAAAGTATGAAAATTTTTGACTGAAAAGATAAGTTCCAGTACTTCTAATAAGAGAAATATGGTTTAGTATAACAAAAGTAGATCTGCTATGGCACAATAAAAGATGATTACGAAAGGGGAAATGTATGCAAGCCATAAGCAAAAACTTCCTGATACTAATGTGCATTATTCATAGCACTGATATGAGCATTCAAACTAGCCTTACTTTTTGTATGACTCAGGGTAGCGACTTTCCACCAGTTATCTCATTATTGATCAAAAATACTTTTGTTTGGCTGAAATGCGTCTTTAAAAAGAGACTCATCTACCCTTGTTAACAAAAGACAGCAAATTCATTTCCTTTTGCTGTTTCTCCAGTGACTAATCATCTTCACTGTTAAAATTTATGCCCAATTTATATCTCAGATTTAGGAGACTAACTCTGTAGCATACAGCACTTTTCTTTAATAAAAAGTATTCACTAGCAAGTTATCTCTCAAGTTTATTCTAATAAAAGAATCAGATGTAGGTCTTTGAGAGCAAAATTTTAGCCAAAGAAAACCCTACATGGGCATAACAAGACATTTTCAAAGGCTAAAACCAGTGATTAATGTCCTTTGAAATGCAATACATAGAGATGAGGGTGATCGAAATGTTTTACAGGAAAATTACGTTTTTCCAGAGAAGATGACTAATCTTCCACCAGTTCACAATGACCTTTAAAAATTAAGTCTCTACAGAATGCTACCAGGTTAAGTAGCTTGCAAATCCCCGGGATGGAGACCGTTCTTTTCCCTTTTCAGCCACACTGTTTCTATATAACCGGATAAAAGCTTCATACCACTCTCTGGTTAAGAAAATTCAAAAGGAAGCTTCAAAAGAGAGTAGCTGCATGCATTGCATTGACTTTTTTTTCCATGAATTACTGCACTGATTTTCTCTTTATAAGAGCTATGGATGTCATCTATCCAGACTTCTGTAAGGCCTTTGACATGGTCTTCTATATCCTTCTCTCTAAATTGGAGAGTTATAGATTTGATGGGTGGAATTTTCAGAGGATAAAGAATTGGTTTGATATCCTATGGTTATCTATAGGGTGGTGGTCAATGGTTCAGTGTCCAGACGGATAAGTGATGTCCCTCAGGGGTCCTTATTTTGACTAGTACTGTTCAACATCTTCACCAATTATTGAGACTGGGATCCAGTGTACCCTCAGCAAAATTGAAGATGGCACCAAGCTGGGTGGCGCATCTGACTCACCTGAAGGATGTGATGACATCCATGTGATGAATCCTTTGTCAAGCTCATGAAGTGGGAATCTCATTATGTTCAACAAAGCCAAGTGAAAGGTGCTATACCTGGGTTGGGCAACCACTGGTACCAATACAGGCTGGGGGATGAACGGATGGAGACCAATCCTGGTAAGAAGGACTTGTGAGATGAGAGGCTGGATGTGAGCTGGCCATGTGCACCTGCAGCCCATTGGCCAACCATATCCTGGGCGGCATCAAAAGCAACATGGCCAGTAGGTAGAGGGAGGTGATTCTGTCCCTCTCCTCTACTCTGAAGAGATCTCACCTGGAGTGCTGCATCCAGCTTTGGGAACTCTGATATAAGAAGGACCTCCTAGAGCATGTCCAGTGGAGGGCCTTGAACATAATCAGAGGGTCAGAGGGCTGGAGCACCACTCCTCTGGGGAAAGGCTGAGACAGTTGGGGTCATTCAGCCAGGAGAAGAGAAGACTCTGGGGAGAACTTATTGTGGCCTTTCAGTATTTATAGGGTGCTTATAATAAGAAAGATGGGGACAATATTTTTAGCAGGATTTGTTGTGATAGGACACACATTAGGGATAATGTTTTTAAATTGAAGGAAGGTTGATTAATTTGGATATAAGCAAGACATTTTTTTACAGGTGAAACACTGAAACATGGTGTCCATAGAGGTAGTAGATGGCCCATCCCTGGAAACATTCAAGGTCAGTTTGGACACAGGTCTGACCAACCTGATCTGGTCAAAGATGTCCCCCCTCATTGCAAGGGGAGTTGGTCAAGATGACCTTGAAAGATCCCTTCCAACTCAAACTATTCCATGATTCTACCTTTTCAAAGTTGTGAAATACATAATTTTAAGCTATGCCTGTACTGCAACATCCTCACATGTGCCATGTTCAGTTTACAAACTCTTGTTAATTCATATTAGTCTTGACAAATTAACAGCTTTTATCACCACCCTATTTCCAGTTAAATCACGCTTTTGTGTATGCCCCATTTTGATTTCCTAATCTCATTTCTCAAAATTTATATATTCTTGTACAAGACACTTTAAATTGCAAATTAGATTATTAGATATATATACATAGGTATCTACACATGGTGAATCATTAAGCATTCCAAAGAATTTTGCAGTAATTATCTATGAGAATTGACTTTTAAAAATGCAATTTCATGTCACATTTCTTTTCAACAGCAAGTCTATTTTAAGATATTAACAATGTCTCAGGTCCAAAGTAATTGTTTCTGCTTCTCAGTTATGGTACTGTTGTAAACAGATTGCCAAGGTAAAAAGTTTTTTCTAAAGTTAGTTATTTCAAGATTTGTCTTAATATTAATATTTTTTCACCAGTTGGTCTAGTTATTAACTGCAAAGAAAATTCCAGGCTAATAAATGAGATCCATATAGGCACATACTTTTAAACAATCCCTTGGTTATTTTATGGTGACTCCTGTGTTTTGTAAACCACCTGTAACACTGATAATAGGGCATATCTTCACAGGAGGTATTCAACAGAGATACCCCTGCTGACAAAAATTGACTTGTGGCCTGACACTGATTCCTCAGCTGCTTTACAGTCAAGACAGTAACTTAATAAAGTAAAAAATTAGTATTTGAATAGGCAGTTTAGGGAATGCTTCTGCTTACTTTGTTGGTTTATCTCCTAGAACTTAAAAAGCATGAATCTAGGGAAAAACTGTACAAAACCCATCTTATTCCAGATAATACATAAGCTTCTGTAATCTTCTTTAAAAATATACTGCATGATAAATCAGTTCTTAATACACATCTGTTAGAGATTTTATATGATACTGAGGGTTAATTTAGGCTAGCAATGCCACTTGATTTGTAAATTACTTGTAATTATGAACATAAATGCAGACTTAAGAGAAATATGCAGGAAAGATCAATGATTTTCAAAAACTCCTTCAAAATATCTCAACTACTGAAAAAAAATAAAACAAAAAGCCTCAAAAAACACACAAAAAAATAAGTACAAGACTTTCCATAACTGCAAATTAAAACATTGAGTACTAAGGTAACATGCAGTGCAGTAGCCAAGAGGTTAACTAATCAAGTGAAGTGTTTTGCTTTGATTAATTTGGTTTGTTATTTAAATTCATTCATAAGCAAACTAAAACTTTTACATTTTTGTGCAACTAATGCTATATTCTATCCTGATGACATGACAATTTTAGAATTAAGTTTGTGCAAATGCATATTACTCAAGACAATCACACAAAACACACAAAAATAATCAAGAAAACAGTCACACAACTCCTGTTCTTGGTTCTAGATTAAGCTTAATTTTGTGCTAATTCACTAATTCTACACAACACAGTATGAAGCCAAATTACTCATTTGAAGACAGTCCTTGGAGAACTTAATGCACTACCAGTAAATACTGGTGCCAATGCCAGTGAAGAATTTGTTAAGAAGGATGAAAATCAATGATTTAATTTGTCATGGTATTTGGTGAAATAAAACAAATCTAAGTAAGATTGGCATGATGATAATATTTTCTCAACTGGATACTTTGTAACTTGTAATTTACTATACTGGTAGATGCTATATCTGAGCAATTTTTGTAACAAGTCAGTTAAGTGGGAATAGTATGGGAGAAGATTTGGTTTGGTTTGGTTTTCTCTCCTCCCAACAGGTTGTTCTCTGTCTGTGGTTTTTTTCCTGCTTTTCTCTGTTTTTTTTCTGGATATCCTTAAAATCTTAGCCCTATTCCACTGCTGAAATCTGACTGCTTATTTTGAATCAAAATATTAATTTTGTGATACTGGTCCTAACTTGGTCTACATTCCTTGGCTGTCATCTAATCAAAAATGGAGCCAGGGATTTCTTAGTTTTATTATTATATTAATATGCATTATATTATTATAACATTTTTATTTAAAGCCTTCATTGTCTCTGTGGTTTGTTGTGAAGTGGAGGCAGTGAATTGGTTAGGTTTTAGTCCCATCAGTTGCTAACACATACTAAAGACCTTATGGAAATAGGCTATCCCTGTCCCCAAGGGTAGTGGGGCACATTTGATTAATTCCACTGTGCTTTAGAAAGCATGAATAGCCCAATTATATGTAATGTCTCAAGTACAGCCATTTCATTGTTGCTTAATTAAGAAGGGCACTTCCACATTCAGTGTGAGAGTATGAAAGATTTGTTTTAGGGGATCTAATCATTCTCAGAGTTAATGCTGGCTCAGCTGAAGGGTTTACAGTCTAGAACCTTTAATGAAAATTTCAGGTCTTTATGCTTCCTGTCATCATAATAAAACACAGCACACAATACCACACCCTGTTGCAGCTCATATACAAAGTCAGAGTTAAAAGATGAAGTTGCAAAAGCAAAACTGCAGAACAAGGCCATTTTCTTCACAGTCTGCATTTCTCAGCTCCCTGTTGCCATGGTCTGTGTCAGGGGATGACAGAAGCAGGTGTCCAAATGCAAGATTTCCACTGCTAACAGCACAGTCACATATTCTAAAGTGCAGCAAGATAGAAGGAGGTTGTGTACTGCCCTACATCCTTGTGATAACTCACTTTCTCTGTCAGATAATAAACAAATGTGGTGGTTTGACCCTGAATAAATGCCTGGTGTCCAGCAAAACTGTTTCAAGGTCTTTTCTTCCCCTCCCTGTCTCCCCCCCAACCCCCACCCTTTGCCTTCCAGAGGGAAGGAAAAAAGACCAGCTAGGAATTTATGGCGAGAGGTAACAACCAAAAGAGGAGCTTTGATTAATACCACAGGCAAAGCAGAACTGAGAATAATGCTTAAATTTATTACTAACAAACTAAAAACTAAAAATAAGAAATAAAAACAGTTTAGAAACACCTTTCCACCACCACCCCTCGGTCTGTCCGTGCCCCTCTCCTTCCCCCAACAGTGCGGGGGACAGGGAATGGAAGGTTTGCCGTCAGTTGTTGTTGAGTCAGCCATTCGCAGATGTAAGTCCAAAACTTCAGCAGCAGACATGTGCCGTCTCAAGGGCTTTCCTGTGGGCTGCAAAGGGGACAGCTTGCTTCACCACAGTCATCACCACAGTCACAAGGCAATCATAACTCCGAGTCCTTCCCCTGCGCTCCGTGGGGTCCCCCCATGAGAGAGATCTGCTCTCTCATGGGTCATTCCATGGGGTGCACTCTCTCATGAAAGCAGGCTGTACCTGCTAAGCGTGGGCTTCTCCCTTCATGGGTCTCGGCCGCAAATCTTTGCTGGACTCTGCTCCACCTTGGGGGCCTCCCTCCCACGAGGTAACAGCTTCTTTCATGCATCCCCCTGCTCTGGCAGGGGGGATCTTTTCACCCCAATGGATCCCATGGTGATAGGCAAAAAGATGCAAGTGATTAGTGGCAACTTAACGAAAAAAAACAAAATCATGGAGTCATAGAAGGGTTTGGATTGCAAGAAACCCTAAAGACCATCTAATTCGAACCCTCTCATGCCAAAGGCAAGGACACCTCTCTCTAGACCAGGTTGCTCAATAATAATAATGATGTTTAATAAATATTATTGAATACTTGTATACTGAGGTTAGGCAGAGTTGAATATAGACTACTATTCCCAGTACAGTTTGGGTGCATATAAGAATTTATTTGAATTCTTTCTATGCTTAGAAATAGAAAAGGCACAGTTAGAGCATTCAGCTGGTCAGGGTGCTGTATCAGGGAGTGTCAGGGACTGTATCAGTCTTAATTTCTAGATTCTTTCCGGCCAAGCAAGCTAAAACCTCTCTCTTCTAATTCCTGTCACATCAGTTAACCCTAACCTCATCTTCTTCATAGCATTAGTCACCAGTTTTACTGCTGAGGTTGAAGCAATATTGAAATAAAACATTCATGTGAATAGAAAAATCTACAAAGAAGAAAACTGATTCAGGTATCAGAGAATGTAAGACTGTCTTGGGAAGAATGATTCCTTAATTCCAAACAACAAATACACTTGTTCAGTGTGTTTTGTGCTGAAGATCTGGCTAGATCACAGAATAAAACAGATGAGTATTCTCACATTGTAATTATGGGCAAACTCATCAAACATCCTTATTAGGTAACCCCTGTATGTTTGAAATATGGATCTGAACAGTACAGCTGAAATCAGAATTTAAGCCATTGGAGATCTTAAACTGTCTGTCTGAGAATGTATTCCAAATATGGCCTGCAGAGTTCAGTATGACAGATAAAAACACTGCTAGCTTATGTGACAACTATACTTTGATTGTGTTCTCAATCCTTTGTGAACACTGACTTGCAGATATCCTTAGAAAATATATGCCCTCTTCCATTCAGAGGAAAGGATGTATTAATTTTTTACAGCTTAATCTAAGTAGAGATGCACACCTATCTGCATCAAATTTAATATCCTTCGAAGAAAACTTAGTTGATTTTGGAATGAACCACCATGCTAGTGTACAGTGATGAAGCAAGAAGACACATTACTTGTAAGGAAGAGACAGGTATCAGAATGCACATAAAACTGAGAAGCATGCAGGGAAATTTGTGTTTTTCAGGTATAAGCCAGTCTTGATTTGTATTTTTTTTTTACTCACTATACTACAATTACTGTTTTCAAGAGCTATTGTACTGGAGATAGTTCAAAATAGAAATTTATAAACATTAACTGTATCTTTCGCTTGACAGACAACTTGCATGAATCTTGTATTGAATAACTGCAAAACTTTTGAGAGAACTTCAAGCAACTAATGGAGTCAGTGAAATGACAGCTTTCAGCAAAGTATCAGTAGACTTCATTTGTTTCTGTCCCACAGAGACATTCACCTTAAGGCACTGCCTCAGGCTGTTGGATTTCTTAAGCCTATCTACCTTCTTGAGATTGTTTACACTACTTTTTACTTCTCACTAAATAAACCTACCTTAACAGTATCTCAGCACTCTAGTGCAGTCCTCTGTTCTTGTGATGGACTGAAATGTCAGTAATGTCTTAAACATTGTCAAAATCATAGAAAGACTTTTTGTCAAACTGCTCTGACCACTGAAGAACAACACCACTCCCTCCACATTCTCCCACCTCCACCACCTTCCTGCCAATGCCTCCTGACTGGAATTTGGACTGTGACTGAGAACTTAAGACTATTGTCTAATCATCTCAGGTCTGAGGATAAGTAAGCAAGGCCCAAGGGGTGGAGAAGGAGAAGGGTTTTGGGTGTGTGATGGTGAAATGTCTTCACATCAAACCAAAGGAGTAAACCACCCCACAACCTCCCCCTCACCACTCTAGGAGGACCATGTATGCACAGGACATTCAGGCAGCTGAGAAGGGTCATAAACCATCAATGATCCCCAAAGTGCCCCCTCCCTGCATCATTCCTGAGGCCTTCCACCACCAGAGGACCGCATGTGATCCAAGCAAGGCAACAAATCCAGAGCCTGTCCCAAGAGACTGCAAAACTTCCCCCCAGCCCAGGGATGCCCGGCATCTTCTGAATGTATATTAATCCACTGGATTCTATGTTTTACAGCACACACATCACCAAGAACACCTGAAGAACTGGACTGGCACAATGTCACTGGGTTCCACAGTAGTGACACATTTTCTGTGTTAGTATGTCTCTGTTAATTCCTTTCTCTTTTTCCTATTTTTTTTTTCTCTCTCTTTCTCTGCTTCACATTTACCATTAAATAAACCCCATACTATTGACTTTGGCATCTGGTCTCATTTGTACCTTAATTCAGTTAGAGGCATTTCTAATAATTTTAATAACTGGATCTTAACAGTTCTAAAGTCATTATAATATCTTTTTAGAGAGATAATTTATAGAAAAAATAGCTTTACTATCCCACCTTTAAAACATATTGAGACAGAATAAAAATTCAGTTATGTTTCTACACATCAATTTACAAACAAAAGTAAGGTATGATATAGGTAGAACAAAGACACTGATTTGCTCAATAAACCTCTGCTCACAGAGATAATTTATCTCAGGCTTTTGCTACTGTAACAATCACGAGTGATGTGCTCTCTACAAATCTTATAAGCAGATTTTGGTTTTTACTGACTTATTTTATGCAATTTAAGAGGTAAAATGGTATGCAAGTAGACAGGATTCCTCCAACAAATACAGTAGTTTCACACAGGAGCCCTGCCAGTATGGATAAAGTAGCAGAGGTTTGCAGAGTCATACATGGCAATCTGCACAGGAAGAACAATTTATTTCAAAGCTACAGGCTACAAGAAACTGCTACTAACTGAATTTGGTGGTAATTTATTTTACACATAAGCTGCTAATGATGCGACACCTACTTATATGTATAATTGTGAAGAAGCAAAATATCAGGCCTTGTTTTCAAGAACTTAGCAGTTGAAATTCATGAAACATTCATATGCTGCTTCAAACTCTTGCAAAATGGCATTCTTTTTTCCCCTATTTCAAATGGCTACTCTGTATTTGATATTTCCTAGTTGAAGCTTTTGAGGTGAAATCAAAGGTGACTTTTTTGTTTTCTTAAATTTAGATATAATAAAGAATATTCCCACAAGCTATTGTTAGGTACAACTAAGGTACAGCAAACTAGGCATATTCTGATAAATCCACTTCATAGAATTAGAGATATTAAGGCAGATTACCTGCACTACCTATAGTGAAAGGACTCAATAACAAAATATTGAGTGCTCCTAGTTGTGAAAAAAGCTAAGAAATGTGAGACTCAAGAAAGTGATCCAGTTGTAATCCAAGATAGGTTTCTTAGTCTGAAGTCAAAAAGTCCCTCTGAGAAAAGGCTGTGAAGGCTTTTTAATGTGGACTTAGTCTCAAACTTCCCTGGACCTCTCAGAACACTGAGACCAACCACTAGCCTAGAACCACTTTCTCCACTGAACCATGTCTCTGGGCACCATATCTACACATCTTTTAAATACCTCCAGGCTTGGTGACTCAAACACCTCCCTGGTCACCCTGTTTCAATGGTTGATTACCCTTTAAGGGAAAAAAGTGTTTCCTAGGATCCAATCTAAACCTTCCCTGGTGCAATTTGAGGCCATTTCCTCTTGTCCTGCCACTTGTTACCTGGGAGAACAACCCCTATCTTGCTACAGCCTACAACAGGTAATTGTTTTCAAGTGCTGTTTTACTGGAAATAGTTCAAAGTAGAAATTGATAACCATGAACTGATAACCTTTGCTTTGTTGACCTCTCAGTCAGCCTCCTTTTCCCCAGGTTAAACAATCCCAGCTCCCTCAGCTGCTTCTCATAAGATTTGCTCTTTAGGCCCTTCACCACCTTTTCTGGACATCCTCCAGCACTTCAGTGTTTTTCTTGTACTGAGGAGCCCAGAACTAAATAAAATATTCAAGGTGTGGTGTCACCAGTGCTGAGTACAGAGGGACGATCACTGCCCTGGTCCTGCTGGCCACACTGTATTTGATACAGACCAGGATGCCATTGGCATTCTTGGCCACATGGGCACACTGTGGGCTCACGTTCACCAGAGTCTTCCTATCTTTCTGCAGATCTACACTCCAGCCCATCTTAAGAGTCATCTGCTAATTGACTGAAGGAGCACTCTATCCCCTTGTCTAGAACATTAATAAAGATGTTAAACAGAGCAGTCCCATAACTGAGCCCTGGGGAACAGCCACTAGTGACTGCCTGCCAACTGGATGTAACTCCATTCACCACCGCTCTCTGGGCCCGACCATCCAGCCAGCTTTTTACCCAGCAAACAGTGCACCCAACCAAACCATAGGAAGCCAGTTTCTCCATGAGAATGTTGTGAGAAACGGTGTAAAAATCTTCACTGAAGTCCAGGTAAACAACATCCACAGCCTTTCCCTCATCCACTGTGTGTCACCCTGTCATAGGAGGAGATCAGGTTGGTCAAGCAGGACCTGCCTTTTGTAAGCCCACACTGGCTGGGCTTGATCCCATGGTTGTCCTGAATGTGCAAGTGATAGCACTCAAGATGAGCAGCTCTATGACCTTTCCTGGCACTAAGATCAGACTGACAGTCTGTAGTTCTTCTGGACCTTCTTGTAGAAAGGCATCATATTTTCTAAATTCCAGTTGCCTAGAGCCTTCTCCGTTGGTCAGGACCGCAGATAAATGATGGAAAGTGACTCAGTGAGCACTTCCACCAGCTCCTTCAGTACCCTTGGGTGGACCCCATCTTGCCCCATACATTCATGCCAAAGTGGTGTAAGCAAGTCACTGACCACTTTTGATCTTTCTCTGAAGTTTTATCTGAGCCTTAAAAAACTATGCCCATTCAGCAGGGTTTTTATTGTTTACTTGCAAATGCCTTCAGAATAAATTGCTTAGAAATACATTCCCTTAGTTTTATAAAAAGTAAGAATTTTAGAACAGGATGATTATATGTAAAGGCCATTGATTTTCAAACCCTCTCAACTGGAAAACTGCTTGATAGTTTTTCCAATCAGATTAAATAAAAATTAGTAAGTTTTATGCTTTTCACTCTGTTTACAAGTGTCTGACCTGGCTTTTTTTGGTTTAGTGGGGCCTATCAAAGTTAGATAATAAACATCCAGCACTTTGGTATGATGTTACAGCTTGTATGTGAAAACAATACATACAAATAAAAAAATTCAAGTCAAAATTCCAAATATAAATTTGATCTATTGTTATTTACATTAAAAAAAAAAATATAGATACAAAACATATTCACCATTGGTGACATCTACAGTGGAATTACTGCGTGAAAATAAAATGAAACTATGGAGTCTAAGGTCACTTCTCCAGTATTATACCTCAAATTATGCATATATTAACATGAATGCCCAAGTCAGATGACAGTCTGTAGTCAGTAGTTTCATGTCAGAGGACAAGAAAAGAGTTAAGCCTTAAACCCAATAATGTTTTGAATATTGTGCAGCAAAATATTCAAAATAATTTACATGTTTACATTATTTCTTTTCCTATAGTTTTGATATGAGCTTAATTAAAAGAGTGTCCTATATAGGCTTCTTTAAAGGCTTGTCACTTCTTCTTTTACACTAATTTAATATTTGGCTTCATTCTACTACTTTAACATATATTAATATTCAGATTTTAAAACACTCTAAAATCTAAAAATATATATAAATTTGGTTAACCAATGATTAATCTGAACTAACATCAATGATGGATGGAGAAATGTGGTGTGAGACAAGTAGAGAAGATAAAAAAAGCAAATGAGGATCAAGAGATAGATAATTTGCAGTCAAAGTTCTAGAAGTTCCTCATACATTGTTTCTCAAATAGTCCTCTTTTTTATTTTGTTTCTTTTATTTCAGTCCCTGAATGCTACCTGCTTAGCCTGAGGTCTTTCTTAGATATCTCTCCCACTGTAGAGCATTTTCAATGTAATGGTTTTAAATCCTTATTTTTCCCCTTTTTTTTTTTTCCTAGAGAATTTCCTATCATAAACAGTGAAAGCTATTGAAAAAAAATTCCTTTAACATATTAGTAATAAAATGCAAAGTTCATTCACCTATAACAAGTTGAATCACTGGTTTCGCATATCACTTCAACCCTCTAGATGTGCTTCCAGTTCTTAAACTAAAATCTCAGCAATACTAAAAATTGGAGCACAAAATTTGGCTTTAAGCAAGTGCTACTAGACATAAAGCTTACTGCTGTAATTTCAGAAAATGATCTTGCCTAGAGAGCCTTAAAGATTCATGCAATCCATAGGTTTTTGTGGGTTTTTTTTGTTTGTTTGTTTGTTTTTTGTTGGTTTTTTTTTTTTTTTTTTTTTCTGGCAGCTTAATACCTTAATGCTGTTGTAATTAACCAGGATATTACATATGCAGAAGGACAATACAATTGACACTTGGGAAACTAATGAGGAGTGCTAACTCAGCTATTGTGATAGTACAGAAGGCAAAAGTTCTAGCTCACTCTACGAATTTGCTGTGCTGCTCACAAAGCACAGAAAAACTATTGCCTATACTGCACTCTAAGAAGACCTCCACAGCTGGGTAAGGCACAGTATTGGTCTACTAAACTTCTTTTATTTCCAGAGCACATGCAGAGGCTTCCTGGATGAGGCTCAGATAGACAAACCCTCTCACTGCACGTTCCCCCAGTAAACATCTGTATTATTCTGGAAAATGTGCTCTTGTTTATGAAGCCTCCAGGCTTGTTATTCATAAACACATTTAAACTTCATTAGAATTGACACTACTTATTTAGAAGATACAAGGGCTCCCTGGACAACATGTATGCCAATTGATAAAAGTTTTGGAATTTGTAACAATGATCACATAACTGTGCTCTCCAAAGACACATAAATAAACAGTCCAGTCTGCATTTGCTCACTTGTAATTGCATATACAAAAGTGAGATACTTTTTCTTTTTTCTTATTTAGCAACTATATGAGTAATAATTCATCCAGGCATTCGTATGAGCTCTTTCTGCCTTCTCTCCCTTTTCTGCACAGAACAGAGAAATCATGTTGGCAGGTATAAGCAACTCTGGGGGCTGAGAGCTGTGTTTTGTTAAATTGCACATCCTGGTTACTTGCATACTAGTACTATATAACCTTATTTGCCTGTTCTCACAAGCTAATAGATTCTGTTTCATCTTAATAGGTTCCAAACTTTAGCTTGACACAGTCCAAATGATGCCTTAAAATCTACGTTATATAGATTTTAAGTATAACTCTTTTAGCATTTTTAGCAACACTTCAGCTAAGTACCTTTGTATTAGATTCCTGAAATATTTAATGTTCCTTAACAAGAACTCCAGTGGACAAAGATGTAGCAAAATAAAGAACATTTTATGTGTATAAAATATTCTTAGAATAAGACACAACATGTATAACGCTTGATATAAGAGAGTCAAAACTGTTCAGAAGACCCAGAAACCTTGAAAGGATTCCAAGCAGGGCAGAAGATACTGAGGAAGATGAAGATATTGGGTCTTGGGACCACTGACTCAAGTCTGGGAGGCATGTCTGTGTGACCTGGGGAATGGACAATTTTCAGGCTGGGTGTATCCCCATGAGGCAACAGTTAGATATTATAATTAAATGACACTATAAGTTTGCAAAACCTGTGTATGCATATGCTGTCTTTGTGCACCTAAGATGTCTTATTACCTTTCTATAAGAACACTGTCAATTAATAACATTAATTCATACAAAAAAGTTCCATCATCAATTACTCATAAAAATCTGGCTTAATATGATGCTGCAGTATTAACTCAACTAAACTTCCTGAAGAAATAAAGAGAAATAAACAATAAAAAGAAAAAACTCCCCATATTGTTTTCTTAAAAAATTCTTTTAAGGAAGAAGAAAAGAAATTGCAGAAGTAAATTAGAATGACATAATTTGACCTTGCAAAAAATGGCATTTTCTGTATAAAAGAGAAAATAAAAGGATGAGCTAACTACTGCTATTGTAAGAAGTAGAAACAATAGTTCTCTAAGCTTCTGATAAGCTCATTTTTTTACTCACATGTCAGGGTAAATGATTGTTTAAAGAACCAAATCTAGCATCAAAGTAATAAGTTGTCCAACTGACGAATTAGAATCTTTCTTCTTTACCATCTCCTTTAAAATTTTCAAAATATCCTTAAGCTACAGGCAGACCCATAGCCCTTTGGAACTATGCAAAAGTAATTTCAGCTACATCCTCTGTCGTGCAGATTTCTGCACTATCCAAGGGATAAGACGTATTTTAATCCAAAAGTGAAGTACATGTAATGAGACATGGCCGTGGGGCCTGCACACTGAACAAAGAGTTTACATGCATTCAGTCAGAAATGGATGTATTTGCCTACTCAAGAAAAAATGAGGGAAAAAAAGCCACCACTGATTCCAAAGTAAAACAGACAGGAATTAATCATTTCACATTGCTTTTTTAATACACATACTGCAATATTTGAAACACTTTTAACCAGTGTTTTTATTTTTTGCTGAAGACCTGAATCTTTCTCAAGCAAGACAGTCTGAGGAGCAAGACTGACAGAAAGACAAGTAGACAAATCTGTGCTATATACACGGAGAAAAGATGTGCGAAATATTTCACTCGATAGGAAGTGAAAGACATTAAAATTTAACCCAGTAAAAGGAGATTTTATTTGTTAAGTTTAAAGGAGTTAGATACTAAAACTATGAAATAAAGCTCCTTTTTCTGTTTGTTTTTTTTTAATACATTATGCTAATATTTATTATTTTAGTTAAAAATTAGAAAGAAATTGTTTGGCCAAAGCCTTCCTTTGGACATAATACTTGATACTTTAAGCAGTGACTACAATAACAGTCACAACAAGGTGTTCAAAGCAACCTTGTCAAACAAAAAGACTCATGGTAGGTTCTTAATACCACAGTTAGTAAAGTAGATGCTTTAGTGAAAATACTTATTTTTTTTTTAGTCTTGAAAGGAAACATTGTCTTTAAAATGGGAGTAAAATGCTGTACAAAATTAAAAGCTCTAGCTGCTTAAAAATGTTTTCCTTCCTCATTATATTTTGAAGATTGAATCTCAGGTTGTGTTTCGGGGAATAAAACTGCCTTGCAATAATACCCCAGCAAGTTCTGCCCTCATAATCAGCAAGCATTTTAGAACCACACTCCCCACAGGCTAATTAGAAGCCCTTTTGTAGCAATTACTTAGCATTTCAGTTAGGTTAGTTGGCTTGCTTCTGGGCATTAATGAGTATTACATTAATGGAAGTATATTGATGCTGTACCAGCTAGTCTGTCCAGACACTGTAATGCTCAGAGATGCAACTTCAAGACCAACAAGTTTAAAACAGATTTAGTTTGATGTGAGAAAAGCATTCACTGGGACCAAGGGAGTTTGTTTTTGTGTTCTTACGCAAAAGAAAATATGTTCAGCAACAATCAGAGAGACTTAAACCCCCACGAATCCAAGAAGACAGCACAACAGCTTTGATGCTAGGGAAAGGAAAACTGCCTTTAAATAGTCCTAAAGCAGAGGCAGGAAACAAAACAGAATCTTACACTCTGATATAGTATATGCTAAATAATTAGATTTATATGGGCATCCTTTTTTCCTGGTCTCTTCAACTCATTTCTCCGTGGTTAAGGGCTTAGGAACACTGTGAGATACTCAGGTCTACAAAATGAGTGGCCTTTAAAGCCACTGTCTATTTAGATGTTCCTGCACCATTATGCAGTTGTTGTGCAAGTAATAAAATGCTTGACTAAGAACTGCAGTGACCAGAAGCTATGCAAATATTTAGCACTGCTATTAGTCCAGTTCACTGTCCTTACTTCAAAGGACAACGCTTCTGCTGAAAAAAATCATCTTGCTAAAGGAATTATATTTGCTACTGACTCAAAGAACAATGTTCTCCCTGGGTTCCCTAACCCTCTCCTAGTTCTCAGAACAAAGTAACCTTTGCACAGTATTTGTCACAACTTAGATTAGCTAATCCAGTAGTTATGTTAAGAAATTTTCTGTTTCTCAACATAAAGTGTTCCCTGTAGGTAAAGTCAAGAAACCATGGTCGTCATCGGGTATGCAATGTTTTAAGGCAAAAACATGTTATCAGCTTTTCAAAATTGTTTAGCTTTTCATGGAAAAAGATTTTTCTGTGAAAGCCAAATCTATCATTTACAAATAAGGTGAAAATTTTCCAAAATAGCAATACAAATCAGAAATTATTTGCCTTTACATTTTCGACAGAGTTGTACTTTAATTAAATACCCATTGAGACATTTGTTATTGTTGGTGACTGGTAAGTTATTCAGCTGGAATGGTAAACAATCTGAGCTATTCATACAGTTGAAACAACCGCTGTGCAGAGCAGACCTATTCAAAATACACTTTTCTTCTATGCTTTGCATATTCTTGATATGTCATAAGCTGAAAGACATACTGGGAGTATGCAAAAAATAAGGGTTTTTTTTAGAAGCTTATATAGTATTGTCAGCATTTACTTATAACCAGCATTAATTTCTTATCCTGGTATTTGATGTAGTTCAAGTTGGCATAGAAAGCAAACACTTCAGGCTATGCCCAGCTAAATGCTGCTGATCATTCCCATCAGGGTAAGCACTACAGATGCAGTTTCTAATTCCAAAAACCTCTGTTGCTCTTCTCCCTTCATTTGATATTCTACATAAATCAAGTCCTGCTCATGTTGCTTCTGCTCATATTGCTTTACACTCAAGACACAAAGATTACAACAAAAACTAACACTGACAAAATTTCTTTGCAAAATAACAGGAATACACTGTTACTTAGTAAGATTAAAAACTCAGATGAGTCTGGTCTCATACACATAACTATTTCCCCAGCCATTGTTGCATGATTTAGAACTTATAATTGCAGGCAAGATATTGTTTCTAAAGGTTCACCATTTAAATGGCAATCTCCAAAGAAACTTAAAAACATCTTTGAGAATTTACTCCTAGCATATGGACAAAGAAAATGATTTGTCTTTTAAAACTGATTTTTTCCACATAAATAATATGCAAATATATTCAACCTCGTTTCCATTATTATAATAAAGCAGGGAACTGCTACAAATCCCATTGAAATTCTATATACGTGCACAGAGACCTTAAGGAAGATGAGTCCCAAATAGCAATGGGATGTTTCGATTTAACTCAAGGACAATATATGTGAGTTATATGATTTTCACTGAGCTGGTGTCAGCCCTGTGATGATTTGTATCAGCTACAATAAGAGTAATCACCCTGAGAGTTTGTTTACCTTCTCTATTTTGTGAAAAAAGGTCAGTTTATTGGTGCTTGTTAGTGAAACGGTATATTTACCTACATATTATACTTTGTCTTATCAGTGGATAAATCAATAAATTGCAGTTTTAGAAGGATACTGCTTTTCAGATTGCAATCCTAGAAGGCAGTTAAGAAGCAACTTACTGTGAAGTGAATGTCTTGGCCATCATGAATATCAATAGCTCAACATCCTAATATTCTGTGAAGTCTTCTCTGCACGAGAAACTCATTTTGTATTAATGAACACCTGTTTATTTCTCTCATTTTACTATAAATGACATAGGCAAAAAGGATAAACAAAAAGAAGCAAAATAATTACACTTTAAAAACAAGTATTTAAATACAGTTGTCATACACACAAAAGATATTAATTGCATCAACACTGATGAAAGAGAAAAGAAAATTTTTCAAATAAAACATGGAAAAAGGAAGTCTATTCTCCATGAAACATAAGAAAATGGAATAAACTTGGTTATTTGTTCCCAGCTACACCATTTGCATAGCTGAATACTGAAGGGAGTAAATGATAACAGTATGCTTCACCATTTTCTCCACTAATGTGCTAACTTCCCAAAGAGACTTTCAGTTAGGTTATAACTCCAGATTAAACATGAATAACTACCTCTCTCAGGAACAAGTGAAAATCCTCACAAGAACATTCAAAGTTTACTCATGTCTAATAATGGCACAAGAATGAGGGTTAAGTGGTAGGTCATTTGCAGTAAAATTAGATTTTATAGGAAAATAGTAAATCTAGACTCTTCCAGGTTTTTTCCCTCTCTCTTTACTCCAGGAGAGAGAGAAAATAGGCCATGAAAGCAAGAGCCTTTGAAGCATTCCACTTATTCTAAAAATGGCAGTGTTAAAGAGTTGAATGAGCCTGGTTCTACAAATCTATCAACAGCTTTGGAAGGTCTAAATCTATACTCTATACCAGGCAGGAAAAGTGCAGAGTTTGACCCTCCTTCTACAGATTCCTATTTTAGACAAGAACAGAAATGTCAAGTGATTTTCTTCATTAATCAGTGAAGTCAGACTCACACACAGTAATCCTAGTAAGTTTACACAAGTGATCTACAGTATGAGAGATATTTGCTAGAGAAATAAAAGAATTTTTATTAGTGAATAACTTTAAGGTTATTGTATTTCAGACAACTTCCAGATGGTAAAGGGGGAATACATTTATTGAACAAACTATTCACCACTGCCTAGCTACAGAGCATAATGTTAGTCCTTGGATACAATACTTAGCAGCCTAACATTAGGAAAAGCTGCTGAAATATTCTTATAGGAATTCAGTGTAGTTCTTTGTCCCCTGAAAATAAAAATAATAAAAAACCACAATCTCGTTATTATCCAATCTGTAGGCATCTTTTTGTTTTTTTTCCTGAAGGAGCATTAGGAACTTAAGAGACACTGTTTTTCATACTGCCTGATTTCCAGGCCAAAGGTAGTTTTTGATTTCTTTTAAAATCTTCTTCTGAGTCATAGTAGATGAAATTGGAAAGAAACAAGTTTTTTCCTTATTGTGGCATCCAGAATTTGAAAATCAATTACACATATATATGACAAATAATGTAGAAACAAGTGACCATTTATGCATATTTATATGGTCATGTTATTCAAAGGCTAAATTGCTTCTCACCCTTCTACCCCAGAACTAAAACATTTAATTCTTGTTTGTTTCTATTTTTTCCATATTACTCAAGTTTATTCCAAATGTCTGTATTGCTATGAAGTTAAGATGGTATTATTAGTTAATCTACTCCTACAGTAACATTAGAATCACTTCTGCTAAAGTTTTCTATCACAAAGGTGTTCATTGAACTCTGCATGACTGGCCTACATAGACTGGAAGTTATCCATGACTATTAGGACTATGGAAATCATGAGCATTGCAGAAGGTTTTTTTCTGGTGTTTGTTTCCTGAAAAAAATAATAAAAGCAATTATTTCAAATATTGCTTTTAAGAAACACTAAATATAATCATATATTTTTAGTTTTCCTGCACCAGTGAACAGGTAGCATTCATTGACAAGTTAATAACCCGAAAATGTGTTTTCCTCTGATATTGGAATGGAATTGGACATCAAGTCAAGAGAGGAAGAAGACTCTTTACCCTTCACTTATGTATCAGCTAAACAGTCTCCACACTGAATTTCCAGTTTGAATCTCAGTCTGGTGGAATACCACATCAATACTGGAAATTATTGCAGGGAAAAAAAATAAGAATATATTCCCTCCTGTAGGTTAGAAGGGAAAAAAACATAAATACATGCCAGAAAGAAGGGAAGAGAAAAAGAATGGGTCAGGAAAGGGCAGGTGTCATTTCCCTGGCACCAGGAGCTATAGGGTGAATGGCTTTGGAGCAGACAGAACATTTCAGTTGTGGTGTGCGGGTGGAATATTAGAAGGAACTGAAAATATTTTCAAAGATGAGGGACCTAGGGAAAAGTAGTCTTTCTTTTTCCCAAGTGAGGATTTTATTTCATGACAATTACATTTAACCTCAAAGGTATAAAAGTCAAACTTCTCTGTGCATCATTTGATACACTAGAATGCTCATTGCCATTTCAATGATGAAAAAGCCTTCAGTTCCTGGAAGCTGTGAAGACAGTTTTGCACACTGCTGGCATTACCACTGAGCTCTGGAGATAAAACAGATGCAGAATTTGTAAGGCTAGGCAAAACATCTTAGATAGTGAGTATAGGTGAAAAAGCAGACAAATTCTCAGATGCTATAACCTTTCTCCAGATCTGTTGGGATCTTCTCCTTACAAACATGTTTGATGAATGCTTAAGGACTACATGCTTTTTAGAAATGCCTGTTTTCTAGAGCATAAATGAAAGCAGACAGGGAGGTCACTATGCTGAATTTGTACCAGTGAAAGGTCCTCTCCTCCCACAAAATTTTCCTGAGGCAGAAAAGGTTACTTTGTACACAGAAATAGAATGAGACATAGGAGAGAAAGATAAATCATTTTTTCAAACTAAGAGAATGTTATGAAGTTCAAAGTCTACTTTCTTCTGCTCATGTCTATCTTTTTCTTTTTGTTGAGTTCTGGTTCTCCAGCTGAGTTCTGATGTATGCTTTCTACTGTTAAACTTTTTCTTTCTGCTTACCTTTTTCACATTCCTCCCAACAAGGGATTTGTTTTCAAATGTCTTTACATAATAAAAGCCAAATTTTCAGTACTAAAGTTATGAAACATCTTCAGTGAAAAGCAGCCATCAGTAAGGCGTGAAACAATTAGATTTGTGACTGCAGGACTTTGTGTGACTGGTCTCAGCTACCTTAAAACCCTTAAAGATTGTATCCCTTACAGGGTTACAAAGACAGATGTGGTTACAATTCATCAGTTCTCAGTTGCAGTAAGTACTTATAAGACATCATTAATAAAATATTCAGTTATAGAACAAAAATTCTTAAGCAGGCTATTAATAAAAGTGTGCATGCAAATTGTGCAGATGACCAAAAGATCTGCCAATCTTGAGGTAGAATTAACATTCCAAGATTGATTGAGATTCACTTCCAAGTGTATCTTTTTGTTTTGGCATTTGTGGTTAGTTTTTACTGGACTTCTTCCAAACTCTGAAGAGATTAAGGATACCAAAAGGGAAGATTTTATTCAATTTCAGAGCTAACATGATATCAGAGATGAGTTCCTCATTTTCCAGTACTCATTTTAAACCAACTCTAACATTTTATTTAACTTATATTTTATATATAAGGTTATATATAATATTTTATTTCTATAGCTGTCACATTTACTGCTATAGAAATTCAGCTGATGTTGGGGCACTGATCTAATCCTGCACTTTTCCAAAACATTTCATCAATATCCTCTTATTTCTCTAAATATCATTAAAATTCCAGAGGCTAGAAAGACAGTAAAGATAATGAAATAATAATAAAGTTTGATTTTCTCCCTTTTACTTCCTTTTAAGTAAGACTTTCAATTAATATGTGGTGAATTATGAAACAAATAGATTTAAATACTATTAAAAAAAATTAATAAGTCACAGTACCACTTTGAATTCTACTGGCAAAACACAGATTCTGGAAAGAGTTGTCTAACAAAACTGTCCCCACACTGCTGATAGTCTAATTTATTATGTATTTCACAAAATGCAAGTTTATGACTTTAGAGTTTTTAATTTCACTTTTACCACAGATCTCTCACAGTAATTATCTCAAAAATTGGCAGAGCATTGTTCTAAATAGACTGTCTATTTCAAAGTATGAGGTTGAAACTACTTTTTGACTACCAATAGGAAAGGAAAGAAAAGGGATGTACTTTTTTCTTTCTGATTTTGACTGATTTATGTTGGAACAGAAAATTAAGGATTATTTCATGCTGAAATTGAAATTATTGTGAAGAAAAAAAGCAAAATATAGGGAATCAGTTGAAGTCTAAGAAGCCGAATGTGCTAAAACAGACCAGAGAACTCAGAATTTGTTTTTAACCTCAACAACCATTCTCAGAAATTGAAAATTTCCTATATTTTAGAGAATATATCCATTAAACTTTTAGAAAAAAAAGATCTGAAATGAAAAGTCATTTCAAAACATGAAAGATATCAAAAGATTAATTTAGAAACTACCAACATGTTTTATTACTTTTATTTTGTTTCTATTTAGTTTTGGAATTCTGTCCCCAAAGTTGGTACCTAACACTAATTCATAGACTAGCGAAAAGTCACTTGACTTTGTTGTTGCTGAAAATCCTCCTCCTCTAGGAAGGAGTGTTGATAAAAAGTGGTTTTATCACATTTGGTTAGTTTGTGAGGCACCTAGCAAATTCAGGGTGTTTAAATACACCCCAAAATCTTTTCATACTGAGTTGATTTCACAGACTAAACATACCATAGACCATTTGTTCCCAGCTTCTTGGGAAATAGGCAGGAACAACTTCAACAATTAAGGAATTTCTCTGGAAAAAAAATGAAACAGTAAATGCACTCACATTACTACAAGTTCTGTTATAATTAATCTCCTGCACACAAGCACACAAGACATTCTGCTGGCAAGCTGTAACATTTTTAATAGCTAATACATCTGAGAATATAACACTACTAAGCTTTTTGAAGCTTGCTCACTACTTATTTCTGTAATGCTGTTATGTACCAGACTCAGTGAAATCTTAAACACATCAATCTACATGAAACCAGAATCTGTATTCACCTGCTGCCTCGAGTTTGACCCAATTAGTTTGAAAACCTTGACCAACACTGGTCCCTTGACTTTTTGTAGTCAAAGTCAGCCACCACCACACCACTGTATATCTGCTCAGGAAGGTTGTTTTAAAAAACTCCAGACTGCCACGATAAGCAGTTATCCTGTCATTTTTTTCCCCTTCGGGGAAACCAAAGACAGAAAACAGTACAGTAGATGTACTGCTTACTTGAACAGAAATAATTTACTAATTTGTAGGCCTAGAGCCTGTTTAGGCAGAATACAGCTCTAGGAATCCTTACTATTTCCACCTATATACTTCGAAAACTCTTTGCATATCTGAAAGAAAAATTAAGCTCACCAACCAGTCTCAAATAGAAGAGAAGTGAGATGACATTTAAAAATAGACAAAAGCAACAACAGTCCAGAATAAAAATTTGTGAAGAACAAGATGTCATTTTCTGGAAGTATTAATGAAAAAGTCTATTTTAAAAGATATCTTAATTATGTGGAATATTTGCAAGACTATACACAAACATACCATGTAAACACTATTTTCCTTAACCACTACTTCATAATAATGTCCACTGCCAATTATGTCCTACATTTTCATGTTCCATATTTATCCTGAAACTTCCCATGATTTACATTATAGAAATTGCCATGTTCCAGAATTCTTCAGTATAACAGAACACTGACAAAAAAATATTAATACTAGTCACATAAACAATTTGTCCACAAATGTTCTGATGTAGCTATTTCATTTACAGGATTTACCATTTGGGAAACAGTTTTCATGGAAACTAGAGAAATTCTGCTTAGACTTTGTATTTAATGTTTGCTGGTTTTCCTTGGTGGGCTCTCCAACCTCCTTTTCCTTGATGTCTTATCAAAAAGCAACAGTAGTTAAGTAATTGCTCAATGTGTACACCAATACATTTTAAATTTTACAGAAATTTGTCTTATCAGCTGTTTCTAAATTCTCAGTAAGTGATTTTAGAATTTTTATAAATAAGATGGTAAATTGAATGTTTTGCCTATCCAGTGCATGAAGTGAACAGAAGTGTCTCACAGTTCTGCTACTTCTCAATGCACTATTTCATTTTGGCACAGACAAAAGAAAACTTGCTAAGTCAGTCTAAACGAGGCCTGGTTTAAAACAATTAAGAGATCTCCTACTTCAGTTAACTCCTATATATAAACAAGCACAAAGATTTTCAATGTTTTGGAAACCAAGAGGATCATTTCTCATAATTTGAAAAATATCAGATTCAACCCTCCCCCAAAAAACTAAACAGAGCAGGACAGAATTTGCTGAGACACCAGAAAACTAAAGCATCTATCTCTTCTCAGTAAAGACAAGTAAAAATCCATAGCAGCACAGAGTGCAGAGGAACCTGTTTTATAAACTGCAACAGCAAACAGTACAACTGCAGGTAACAGAATTAAAGTCAGATTCTGTCCTGAGATGCCCACTTAGGCATGCTGATATTGACAAAAATGAAACATGATTACTCAGGAAAAGATCTCAGTGGCACACAGTAATTCTGGAAGTGCATTAGGAAACACATACAATTGCTAAGAGAAAAGCCTTTTACTAACTAGTTTATCCCTGAGAATGATTGATTTACTGCACTGCTTTTTTCAAAATCTACGTGGCTTACAGAATTAGCAGCCTCTCCTCCTGTCTGCTACAGCATTATGCAGGATCATACACAGAGCCTATTGAAAACAAGGAACCAAATCTCCACAACTCTGAATTAACTACCAGTCTTCAGCACTGTCCCAAAAAAAGAAATATGCACCCTTTCCCCACTCTCTTAGGCTGAAAATGAGCTGCACTGTGACGATGTTTTGCTTTTGTACATCCCATAACATGGGAACTGGTTTCAGCCATACCCAAACTTCAGGGAAAAAACAATTGCCAAGAAAACATCAGAACCTAGTATATATATTTGAATATTGAAAATAAATTATTAACTCAATAATATATTAACATGACCCATGCCTGCTAGTCCAGCCCAAACTTCAAGACCAGAGAAGAATACAAAATATTAGCCCTAGCACCACCTGCACTAAGGTCTCCCTCACCTGTGAAATGACCCTTTGCTGAAGCTGATGGCCCAAAAGATGAGGGGGGCAGGGGCAAGGGGGGCAGGGAACATGGGAGGCAGACTGCTCCAGCCTCCAAGGTCTGCACAGTCACTCATATCACCAGTGTCCTCTGTGCTGAGATACCCAAATTCACTATGCAGTGCCTTTCTGACCTGTTCACAACAGGGTCAGGTATGCTCCTTAGCAGCTACCATCAGGGAGCCTTTAAATTCTAGGGATTGTTGGGATAAAAATAGATGAAAAGAGTCCCTTTTCTTGATGGGTGGGAAGAAGAAAGTCAAAGGGCTTTGCTCTCATGAAGCTTCACCATCCACCCAAAGCCCATTGCTTCTACCAGGGGAGAATGTAGAGAGTAGCCATTTCTGTACCAAGTACTTGGGCGGAGCGGGGCAGGTTGCTGTGCCAGACCCTTTACTTCCCCACAGGCTCATACTACAGCTTTTCCTCATTGGACAAGAACAGATACTAGAGTCAAGTCACACTCACTAAATTTAAGAGCTAATAAGCAACTTTCCTTCCTATTTTTTTTCCAATTCAGGTGTGAAACAGCACCCAGCTCCCCATCCACTTCCAGAAACACCCCTTTGCTACCTATGGTTAACAGTCCAACTCAGGTTAGGGTACATCAAAAGAGACATGTGATGTAGCAAGATAGGGAGGGTAATGGAGGAGAGGAGAAAGCTAGAAGCAGGGCAAGGAAACTCCTGACCTGAAGAAGGACCAAAGCTGTGGGAACTCACTGGGGAGAAGGCACATGAGTGAGGGAGTGAGCAGGGCCTTCCCCCACCTCCTTCTCCCCTAGGGCTACCCGGTGGGCACTCATCTTTGCCTGCTCTCCCTCTGGCCTAAACTGTGTCCTGGTGTAAACCACACTACCCTTCACCAGGCCTTTGGGTCGTTAGTCCAAACCGTTTTTATTCTACAGCAACAGGAAAGCTGATGGAAATAGAATAATGGGACATAATAATTTCTTCTTTTATAAATGAATACACCAAAACGGCATGTTTCTGGTCTATGTGCATCCATTGAAAACCTGAATTTACATTTGAATTTTTGTTTGAATTTTATAAATTGTATAAAACAAGTAACAGTATATGACTATTGTTATTTATATTATTTGTTGATAGTAGCAATGTCTGGAGCAGCATCATACAATTTAATAAAACAAAGATATCAAAGCACTGTCATTCCAGAAATAAAACATTCCTATATCATCCAGAATAAATTTACTGTAGTATGACTTGAAGTACTACAGTAGTGAATTCTTTATAGAACTCTTGAAAATGTCATGCTGCTAAAATATTTTATTATTCTGGTCAAAACTCAAATAGGTTATAAATTAGATGTATAACCCCATGACAAAGTTGATGTTGAGTGCAAAGGTTTGGTTCCCTCTTACAAGAGAAGGGACTCACACAGAATCACATAAAAGAATGGTTAGCATTGGAAGGGACCTCTGGAGATCATCTAGTGCAACCATAAACCTAAACCCTCAAGTCACCAATAATTCTTATACTTAAGCACTGCATTTACAGATCTTTTACCCCAGGGATGGTGACTCCAGCACCTCCCTGGGCACCCTGTTCCAATGTTTGAGCACCCTTTCAGGAAAGGATTTTTTCCTAATATCCATGCTAAAGATAGACAAGAAAATAATTGAAAGTATATAACAATTTTCATTCAAACAGCAAGTAAGAAGATTCATCTTCCAACAGGTGTCCCTTAAAGAAGTCTGTAAGGAAACAAAAGGCTGTGTATTTTTCCTAACATGTTGTAAAGGCCAGCTCATCCCTCATGTTAAAACTGGCAGTTGTAGAAATGACTTTCATAACTCTTATCATTCATGCCAGCTTGAGCACTGGAAGGTTCTCTGGGATACTCAGGTGAAATCCATCTACCAGGAGGATTGCTCTGCTCACTTTATAAGATATAAGCATCTGAGATCCTCCTTCCCTAAAGCAATCTCTGAGCCATCTGTTAATCTTCCTTAACTTCCTCTACAGTTGCCCTGTATATCCAGCAGCAGGGTGTTCCAGACTTTTGCAATCTAAGTTGGAGTAGTCAAGTGTGTTGGGGATCCCAAGCAGTTTTCAATTAGCTTTTGTCAGTTATGTAGTCATTTAACCCATATAAGCATTGCCAAAAGTAAATATTTATCACCTGGTCATAGCGGAATGTAATACCAAATCTGAAGTTCAAAGAGGAAGAAATGTTAGAGAATGGTTAGCCATTCCCACCATGAACTCAGCTAGAGGAATTGCTCACATGCTTATGTTTTTCTAAATTACTGCTATAGTTTTGTGTATAACTTGATAGAGTTTTAATTCCCCTGCTTCAGCACACAAAATGATTTGCAGACAGTTCATGGATCGTTTCTGCTGGCTTGCCCACCATCTAATTAGGAAACTGTAAATGGTCCAAGAGTTTTTGCCTTTATTTTATGAATAAGAGATATCTCTGGCAAAGTCTATGTTTTGTAAAACTGGACTTGGTCCAACCATTAAAAGCTTATTAAATGAAATAAAATGAGTTTGCCACTGGCAGCTATACCAATCTGGCTTTTTCTAGAAAATCATGGTACCCTAAGCTGCCTTTAATTATGTATTCACTCTTCTTACCATTTATTATACAGCGAAGAACAATTTCCTGTGACCACGTTTAAACTGGTCATGTATTTTTTAATTTAAGATTCATAGAAATGATGAATTTTTATATGAAATGCTGCACATTAAAAATTCATGATGCAAATATGACACATTTATGTAGTTAGCCAAGTCCCTATCCAGAGTCACTGTTGCATTTTCCAGGGAATAGCCAATTTCATCATTACAACTCACTGGCTCAGCTGCCGGCAATGAAACAAAACCAGCTTTGTTTAAACAGCATTAGTACCACACTGGCAGATTGACAACTGGCATAGAAGGGTGCCGTGCAAAAAGCTGATTGTTCATTTCACTTGTCATGTAAAAAACTGACTCAAAACGAAGATAACTTCTTCTACGATCTTCTAAAGAAAACCAATCAACCAAAATAAATAAATAAATAAATAAATAGGCAGATAGAAAACACACGAAAACTATTTGGATGACACAGTTGTCAGTACTCCAAAAAAAAAAAAAGTTTCATTTCCCTTTTGATTTCTTTTTTTTTTTTTTAATAATGAATGTAGATCTCTTTCTTCTTTTAAAACATTCATGATTGAAAACTGTGATTTTGCATTTTGTATATGTGTAAATAGAATACTATTTCAAAAAATTGTTGCCAGAATGTGGGAAGGGGAAGGGGAAGGGGAAGGGGAAGGGGACGGGGAAGGGGACGGGGACGGGGACGGGGAAGGGGAAGGGGACGGGGAAGGGGACGGGGAG
>JAWWTY010000123.1:37647631-37698566 GCA_035222235.1 Margarornis squamiger
ACTCTTTTATACTTTTATACTCTTTTATACTCCTTTATATTCTGTACCCCAAAATTCTATAAGTAAAAGAACTCTTCGCTACTTTACCCACACAAAGTTGTCTTGGAAGTTTTTTCCCCCTTTCTTACAGCAACAAAGCCTTCAGCTCTTTACAGATGAATAAAAATCTTCACGTGAAACTCAACAGACATATTGATTCTTCTTAATTTTACTTTCCTGATACTTCTTTTATTTTGCCATTCATGCATTCCTGACAAATTTACAAGTGTCAAATATAATATGGAACAATAAACACATTCAAGTAAACTCAGCCCTGATTTGAAAGTTGATGGAGAAAAACAGACAAAGGAAAAAGAAAATGTACAAATATGCCATATCCTTGTATTGTTGGTGGGCAACAATTGAAATTAGCTTTTAGTGGCATATTATGACATCTTGTCATCCATCTTTTGGCCTCAATATAGAAACTAAAATAGATATTGATCTAGTGAGGTGCAAACTGCTTTTGTTTTTAACGTGGAAAAGGTCATATTTTTAATACAGCATCTTCAGACAGAAAACAAGAAAACACGTGAGAATAAACTTTTTCTAGGGTTGATACTATTCTGTTTGATAATAAGCTATCTGGCTTCTTTCTTTTTTTTTTTTTTTCTTTTTCGTTCAGGCAGGTAAATTGCAACCCCCTTCAAAGTTTTCATTAGATAGCCTATTATTCCCTTGAAAGAAATCACACTATGAATTATTCATTAGGGACAGCAAATCTTCAGAGCAGTCACACAAGCTGCAATATCACAGAACTACTTAAAATTCTGTCTTCTTTCTCCATTTCTGCTGAAAATTCTGGTCTAATCTCCGTGTATAATGTAATATCTCCAGTTAATTCAAATATCGCAATGCTGAAGAAAATACATATTTACTGCTGCTGAATAAAATAGCCTCACTTTTATTTATCAAATGCATGTAGTTCAATGTATGATATGTTCCACTTTTTTTTTTTTTTTTTTTTTTTTTTTTTTTTTGGGTATTGGTGTGTACATGTATACATCAATATGCAGTGGAAGTCTAAATAGATTATCTTACTGATGCTCTCCCCTGCTTGCCTCCTAGAGTGCATTTTTTCCAGAAGTCTGCTTTATGTGTACCTCAATAGCTTTCTGTACTTGTTAAGACTGTTGCTGTATGCTTCTCTCACAGTTGCCTACCAGCTGCTATCTTATACTTCATGTGGAAAGCAAATCAATTCTTCTTTCATATGCATCAGATGATGCCAACTTTTCAAGGTGTATTTAAAAGAGTGTAGGTGGTAAACTAATAAACTAATTCAACTAGTTTTCTTGCGGGTTTTGTTTTTAGTCTCTATCACCTATATATTTCTTCTAAGCAATGTAATATAAGACTAGGCACACCGTGTGGTTCAACAGAAAAGCCACTGCACAGGGAGGTACAGACCTTCATCCTTCTTATGACTGGGTCATTGACCTTCCACAAGTCCCTTCTATTTCCTGTTTTTCTTCCTCCACCCGGGGCTTTTGCATGTCATTTCTGCTTAACACACAACTAAGAACACCAGAGCTGTCAGTTCCTATGCGCACGTTCAAACACTAGCAAAATCCTCATCAGGGGAACTTCAGAGCCTATAAAAAATTTTAAACATCATAAAAAATTTCATTAGCTGCTTATTTTTACCTCATGTTAGTCACCTCATTTTATTAGTCACAAGAAAGCTTGGTTTTGTTTTGTTTTCTCTCACTTTTCCTGTCACTGTGTATTTTCTGACAACTCTCAGCTCAGCTTTTAAGTGGAAAATTTTTGGAAAGAATTAGAAAGAACTCGTGATGTTACAGCCCAAAATCTGCTGATTTGCCCCCTTCCCACCCCTCAAATGACTGTGTACATGCTACCTTAACTGCTCTACAGTACTGTGCATTCTTCCTGCCCCTTCTGAAACTAAATCTGCTACCAAAAATGTTCCAAATTCCAAAGTACCTCCTCTTTAGTTGAGACTAGATGTTGTAGTTATGAGACACTGATTTTCACAATAGTCCTTTGTTTAACACTATCCTTTTAATTTTTTTTTCCTCTGTCTGTATTACTTACTGTTTCTTTTTGGCCTCTGAATAAACAAAAACCTTGGAAAAGAAGAGAGTATCTAAGAGGCCATCTGAACTGTTTAAAGACAAAGCAAGTGATATCCTACCAAGGATATTAAAACAAATTGTGAAGTTCAGTGACCATACAAATAAAAAGAAAACCAGAGAAGAAAAAAAAAAAAAGGTGCAAGAAGACAGTTATGCAATAAGAACTAGAAAATTATTGCTCCCCTCAACAGAAGTGGTGATGGATATTTGTAGGGTTTTTCCCCCCAGTTTTGAACCGAAGCATGGGGTGATGGCAAAATACATAAAGTAAAAAACCCTGTGAAAATGCAAATTACTGTTTCTAGCATGGAAGCAAATCTGAAAAAGCAAAGGAGAGACTCAGGGTATAAATTACAACCACACATAATGTCCAACACTAAAGCAAATAAATTCCAAACTTTTTAGACCACAGAGTTGTTCTGTATTTATTCAAGCCACTACACGCAAAAATAATTTTTATTACTTTTCTAAGTAGGCAGTATCCAAGCTTTTTATAATGCTTACATAAAAATCATCTCATTATTATCAATGTGTAGCTAAATCAAATTATTATAGCACAAACTGAAATTCATATTACAGAATTAAGAGGTTTAAATTTCTTGGAATATGGCCATACTTCTTACGTATTATCATTTAGTTTTCCATCTTTATTGATTGATTAATCTGACAGAACCATGAAGTAGGTAACTCTTATTGTATGAATTCTATCCATTTAATTTAATTTTCTTCACTTATTTTTTAAAATACCAACATTATATTTTTCACCAACCACATCCATGTTGGCATAGTACTGACCAATAACATTTCATCATTTGGCATGTTAAAAAGTGTCTTAAATGTATACAGAAGTAGGATCATGTCAGGAAAATTTCAAAATGTCTGTCAGTACAAACTTTTTTTCTTAATTTAAAGAATTCAGATTCTAACTAGCATGAGGATGTAAAACCAGAATATAAGACCTTCTTTTTACTCATATTTTCTTCAGAGAATGGAAGGATTATCTGAATCTCTCAGTATGGGACTAGAAGGTAAGGTCTTGAACTGAGACAAATTATTATTATTCATATTCTGCAGAAGATAAATTTTCACATTAAATATACAGACACTCATGTATACTAAATGTCACTAGGGATTAGCATAATATTTCTATTAGTAACGCTAGCTTATCTAACTGAGTGACACACTATAGTCAAGAGCAAAGTATTGCAACAGTGAAAATGAGTTGAAGTGTTTCTAGTATGGGTTAAGAAAGAGGAGTGACCATTTCCACAGGGAATTATTTAACCGTAACTATGGATTTCCCCAAAAAAGTCTCTGTGCTTACATAACTGATTGCCACCCTTTCCTCTTATATGTGATTTCTTCCTTTCTCCAGCATGCTGCTCACTCCAGACTCTTCACCAAATCAAAGAAACTATAATTCTACTATGGAATCAAGGAAAACTCAAATTGTGGCCTTGTTACTTCATTGCAGAAGTAGCCTTTGTGTATGTCAGCTATACCTCTTTCAATGCTATGCAAATCCTAAATAACAAATACAACATTTTTGTCATGACTGTAACTATTTTCTATTGCTACTGCAACTGAACTATTAGGAAAAAACGTTCTTGCTTAAATGCTACATTATTAATTCATATCCATCTTTCCCACAGTTGTCATAAAGAGGGTTTTTCCACATAGAGCAATTTAACACAGGATATACCTGCTCTTTACCTAAACATATGAATAATATATGAATAATGTAGATTAATTATACACAATGGATCACAGAAGGAACACAGAACATTCCCGACATTTTCTTCCAGACAAGAGCATTCAGGAAGGTGCTGTGACTTTGACAGAGCATACAAACAATGGTGAAAAAGTTTCATTTGTAAGCAGTAGACTTTGCTTTGGAAAGATCTTTCCACAGGGAAGAGTTGTTATTCCTTGTGTGTTTTTAAATTATGCTACCAGGCTGAAAATTTTAGTTTGAATCGATCAACATTCCTATTACAAAAGCATGTTAACCTGAGTGAGAAAGGTTGAGACCGATCAGTTCAATACAGGAGGGAAACCAAAAACAACAAAGCAAGATAAGGAGCCGGGACACAGGCTGATCAATCTTTAAAAAGTGACTGTGAAGTGCAAAATCCTGTTTGTTTTCTGACTCAATTTTTTTGAGTGAAATTTTGTCTGACTGGATTTTATTTTGTCTAAATCATATTCATACTGTTCTGTACTCCCAGCTGAGAGTAGCTGGAGCAGAATGGAGAGCAGTGCTGCCACATATGTTAAAATACTGATAACAATTATTTTACTTTTTGCATGCAATGTAATTATATATACATATAGATATAGCTAAAACTATATAACTATATGGATATGTTTCAAATGAAGTTATTAGCTCATACTTGGAGGACAGGAAGTAAAAAGAACACTTTCTGCACAAAAAGAAAGAAGAGAAAGCATACTGTTTTGAAATACGTTTCAGATAAAAGTAATATTAATTATCATAGTTAAATGGATAGAGAAAACCAAAATGTGATAATAGACATCAGCAGTACCCCTGACGAAACAACACTTAGAAACAAAATAAAATGTATTGATTCAACATATAGGTCCCATCATGCTCCCTGACCTATACGTGCTTATGTGTCAAATCAAATCAAATCATATCATATCAGGAAGAGGGTGAACTGAAACAATTTTTTAAATCATTCCCTCAAATTCTATGAACAATTCAGGGACACAGATTTAAATTGTTTTGCAAGTCCACTGCAGCATAACATAATCAAACTGGTCTTTGTTTCTCAAGTAGCACTTTATGATTAATGCTGACACAATATCAGAATTTCCAATCTGCAGGAACTTTATAGGAAAGGCAGGAGGGGAAGTGTTCAATTTTGTGGCAGGAAAAAAAAATTGGAAATTTCCTAACAAATAGGAATTTATATAACTGAACTTTGTTTGTGAAGTTTTCAAATAAAATTGATCTTAGGTTTACCTGGGTTCCTTGTTCTTTACATATTCTTAGCAGACTGATGAGGACCCAGAAGTCCAGCACACAAATCTTTCAGCCCCCAGCTTTGCATCAGGGAGTATATCGAGGATGACTGATCCAGGTAGTGGATGCAAGTGTACATCACAGAAAGCTCCACCAAGGAAAAGAAGCATCTTATTTTTATCAGAAAGTAAACATTTTCACTGAATCAATGTTTTATGTATTATCATGAGCTTGATAATGAGACATCAAGCTAATGTTTTTTTACCCTCCAGCTTCCCTTTTCCTGTTTCTATTTTTTTATTTCATATAGACTTCTTTAACCAATGTATTTTATGTCTTACCATAATCCAGGTATCTCAGTCAAAAGATTTCATTTTTTCCACAATGGGAATAACCCAAAACATGCTTAATTAGATGGCCTACCAAGTCTTGCCTTATTCAGAATTCAAAAGAATATTCTTATTTTGATTGCAGTAGTCCATTATCAAGCTTTCTCAATAATTATATTACTATGTGATGAATGACCAGTCATAATCACTTGACATACTTTTCCCGCAAAAAATTCTTGCTCTATTTCTTCCAGTATTGATCTTCAAGTTACCTGATGCACTGATTTTCTCTTGGTACCACCTCATCCAAAAGCACAGATAAACGTCATTTCCATTACTTGGTTTCCTTACTTTACCAGTGGTTCAGATTCTCAGAAAGCAATTTTCTGTAATTCCCATCCCCAGTTCCTTCATATGAATTATTAATAAGCAACCACTGTCTTTATACATATTGTCTTCACACTGAAAGGACACTATCAAGGACACTATCTGCCCTTTTCATTCCTTGCATGTTTCTCTACTGGAGAAGGTAATGTTGAGACAGTCTGTCATCACTACACTTCACACCACTGCTTTAAACATCTCAACTGGCACAACTTCAGTGTCTGCCACCATCCCATCTCATCATCTTGCCAGCAGGAAATCCTACCACAATAATAAACTCTCTGAGGCTGTTATTTGAACATTCCTACCTCTACAGCAGTGTTCTCAGATATTTTTTCTGGATAGTTTTCCATAAAATCACTACTGTCTAAAACTTCATTATGCTTGTCTCTGTTACGCTCTGAACCTGCACAAGTTTACAAATCCTTACCATCTAGCCCAGAACATAAAAGGAATTTGGCTGTAAGACCCCAGCTATGCTCCTACTGAAGTACAAACTTTCTGTTGATAAGTTTAGACTTACGCACAGGAAAAAAAGGAGAAAATAATAAAATAAATAAGAATGGATTTTCCCTCCAGAGTCTAAAGGATACCTAGGCAAAATTTAATAAAAATATCCAATGGCTCCATTCTGTTTTGCATATCATGCAAAAATATTCATGTATTTTCAATTATAACAGTAAATTTTTATTAAGTGCCTTATGGCTATAGCTTTGATCCACATTCTGTCTAATTCTTTTTTGTCTTATTATAACAATGGTATTATACAAGAAAAGTGAGATCTGTTACACTGAAGAATCATTAGCATTTTCAAAATATTTGTTCAAAAAGCATAAAACAACTCCTTATAGTGAAAGCAAAGATATTCCTTGCCATAATGCTAAAACCATTTGTCACTCTCTGGGTAGAATTTCTGTGTTCAGGAAGGAACAATAGTAACCTTATCCTAATCCTATCAGTGCCAAGGGAAAGGTGTCACTGCAAGTAACAAAAATATGACTTGCTTTTTCCTTTCACAATAATACTTTTTCACATAACCAAACTAATTATGTTTGAAGTTCATAAAATGTCTAAGATATGCTGAACAAATGTGTAATTTCAGGGAAAAAGTGATTATATTTATAAATAAGGATCGTTTTGAAATTTTTCCTAACTGGGAGTCAGACCACAGACTCTGAGGATCATTCAATTACCGTAAATCTCTTTATGATGTAACTGAAGCCCAGTTCTTTAATTAACAGAACATGGGTTAACTTGGGAAAAACACTGGATCCACCCAGGCCATGTACAGAAATTAGATGAGAAAGCTCTATGATAGCTGAAAAAAAAGACAAGCTTACACTGTATTAATCTTTTAATAAAGAAGGTTGCATTTTTTATTTTGAGTAAAAAATTCTGAAATGTCATAATTTTTAAAGGATCAAAATTCTCAGAAAGGAAATATTCCAACCTCTGCAAAGATTTATCTGTTCCCCTATGCATTTCAGCTGTTGACTTTGAACACAGATTACTATATGTCACTGTGTTTTTCCAGGTTTCTTTTCCAAATAAATACTTTAAATATACACATGGTAAGGTGATTTTGGTTTGGTTTTGTTGGGGATTTTTTTCTTCTAACATTAATTACATTGCATTTCTCAATAGCGAACTTCTTTACAGTACTTTGGAGAACACTAACCCTCAGTAATACCTAACTGAGCTTCAGAAGAATGAAGGTACCTTTCTGAGTTGTGGAATGGGGCACTTCACTCTCTACAAGATACAGGAACAAATCAGACTTTCTTATTAGTATTTTATATGTGTTTAGATGAGTCATCACTTATTGTGAATCCCTGAATTCATACATATCTCCTATTTCCAATGTTGTTATGGAGTACTGGGAAATTTTATAACTGGTGAGACATCTAAATGTCAAGTATCTAAATTATAATGTAAGATCTAAATTATATTGTGACCTATTCAATATCTATCAAAGAGTCTAGCCTTCCCTGTAAGTCTTTTGGCTTATAATTAAACTGATCTTCGAAGCTCAACTGAAAGCAATCAGGTCTAAAATCTTATTTAATTGTACCAAAAATAGTCTTCATTGTATTTCTTAATGTTCCTATTTTGGGAGAATATCATAGTCAAATAATAAAAAAATTGCCTTTATTACATCCTCATAATCTTGAGGATCTTACAAGGAATGAAAATCTCTGCTTTCAAGAACTCTGTACAATATAAAATCTTAATTTTCCACATGTGAGAATCCTTCTAAAGGAATAACTGAAATTGAAGACTGCATGAAAAGAATGTTTTAAAACTCATAAGTGTTCATAGTTTTTCTGTGATTTTCTTGTGTTGTTTTCTGGTATTTTATTTATTGATTGGTTTTACCTCACATAAGCATGTTTCATCTCATCTAAAACAGTTTTTGGCCCAGCAGCAAATGTCTTCCATAAGGCTGGCAGTATTGAAGTGGTGGTAAGAAGAACCTGTGTACTCAAATTTTCTATATTCCCAAGTGATCAGATACCTATGGAAAATGTTTCAAAATATTTTTAATATATAATGAAATAATTCTTTTTATTTTTCTTGTAGATTAATTTATGAAATAGAAAATTAGGTGTGGTATCTAACGTGTTACTTGTTTATATTTTTTTTCAACCCCAGCAATAGTTATCTTAGTAGGCTTACAATGACATCTTGTGGCTACTCTGAGCTGATCTCTCAATGATTAATGCAATGAAAATATCTACTGACTTTCAAGAAATCTTTTATGCATGAACAAAAAAGTTAACCTCGATGAATAACCTGCATAAGACAGCTGCCTGTGACAGCGGTGCCTGGTCTTTCTAACTCCTGAGCAACCATTCCAGTTGTTCCCTTTTTCTCTCAGTGGAAACAACTAATTAACCCTACATATAAAACATGTTCTGTGAAAGTGGCTACACTACATGGCATAAGTGGCAGCTGAAAGTATTCAGGCTATCAATACCTGATAGGTGAGTTAAACCTTCAATGTTAGAAAGAAGGAAACTAAATCTAAGAGGGTGATTTACTAAGGTAGGTCCAAAATAAATCCTTTTGCACAAACTTCAGAAAGTTCTAGTTTAATGTTGTTCTTTCTGCAGCTGAATGGCTGTTATATTGGTTGGCTAGCTGCACTTTTTTTTTTTTTTTTCATCAGTCTGCAGATATTTTGAACAGCTATCCATTCTCATTCACTTCCTTTCTGCAATGATGAATGGCAATAAATTTCTTGGGCTAAGTATGTTTACCTAGAGCTATAAAACAAACATTAATGTAGCCATAACTCCTATGTTATGTCTCTACAGATTTCTCTGATTTACACACTTTTGACTCCTTGTAACACACATATAATATAGAAATGCCATAAATACTGTTTTGCCATTGTTTTTGCCTGTCAAAACTTCATACTAAAAAGTTCTCTGTCAGCTTTCTGCCAGAAGGTCTCATCAGAGTTTCCTGCTGGAGTTTTCCTGCCAGAAGATCCTGCTATTGTTATCTCTTCAAATATCTGAATAGGACTATGTGCCAAGAAATCATGTACAACCTCCTTTGAACACTATAAAAGTTAAAGAGAAATTTTTGAAAATAAGGGGAAGAGGAAAGAGAGAGAGAACTGGTTACCATAGCCAAGAATCAGTCCCCACCTCCTCCCCTCACCTTCTCACCTCTTCTCTGACACCACCTGCTGCCCACCTGCCATGGGAGACAGAAACTCTGCGGGCCCGGAGAGAACTGAGACCCATCATGCCACATGTGTGAATTAGATCTTATCCTTCCACCCTTACCATATTTTTGAGGGCCAAAAGGTGCTGCTGAATTGGGACCCTGCAAGGTCTTTGACACAGCTTCACCTGAGCAGCAAAACTACACACCCTGCCTGCATTCCAGAGAACTAAAGCTGCTAAAGACCATCCCCCCACCACCCCCAGCTAAAGAGATAACATCAAAAAGCGGCAGAACAGGAAAAAAAAGGCAGAAACTGCTTCTCTCCTCTCACACACCAACTTGGCAGAAAGGTAGGTTTTGGTGGTATCTTCTCTCTGCTTCTAGAAATAATCTTGGCTTTTTCCAACCTTTCCTTGTTTCTTCTCTTTGCATATCTTAACAATAAAATCAGTTTTTGGTATCAACAAATAACTTGGGTGAGTTTTAATTTTGCTCAAGGGAATATCCAAATCTAAAGTTCTTTCTGCAACATTTAAACAGATTCTAACACTTCTGGAATATTTCTTCAGTGGCTTCTCAATTTCAAATAAACTCCTTCAGTGACAGTCTTTGGTTTCTTTCCTTAGATATTTACCATCTAATAATTTGGGCAAAGCACAGAGGCCACGTCCTCTCCCCTCCTTTTCTAGTCCATAGCTTCTGAACTGAAAATTCCAGATAAAAGTTGAGGATTCATTACAAATATTTATCTAATTTCTCATTTTGCAGATATAATAATAACAATAATAATAATACCATTTCCTTGATGGTGCATTGTTAGGTTTCAAAGATTTTTTGTAATTTTTTTTTTTTTTTTTTACTTTTGAAAGATAATTTCATAAAGGTAAACCAGAGTTCAAACCCTTTCCCTTTGAACTAGGTCACAATAAATTATAAATACACACACACATACATGTAGATACATATGCTCATACATACATACATACATATGTATTATCGTGTATACAGTTGAAGTCTGTGTTCTGCAGGGATTGTCAGGGAATTTATGGAAGACAAGCACTGACCATCTTTTTTTAAACCTAAAATTAATACAGCAATGCTTGATTTTCATTGCACACAGATAGTGTTACACAGGGTCTTGGCTGAAGTATGGGATATGGAAACACAGCATTGGGCTCAGGGGGGAGCACCGGGGGAGCCATCAGTTGGCTGAGGGGGAAGGGAAACACCACTATACCCCTTCCAGCAGTACAGTGGGAAGTTCAGGGAAGGGAAGGAGCTGACAGAATGGATAAGAGCTGGTGAGTTCAGTTTTGCCAGTGGCTGAACACTCTCACTGAAGGAGTCGACATCAGACTGAAAACAAAATCATGAGTTGCATTAAGAATCAACAGAAGCATGTGGTGGAAGCTGAGGCAGCAAAAGGGTTTTGGCAAAAGGAGGCTGCTGGAACGCTGCAGCACAACAGTGAACAGTCAAAAAAAGAGGAGGCATGATGAGGACACAGTTTCTTCAACTGTTGTCAGTGAGTGACTGCCAACAGTATTAAACTGCCTACTGGTGTTCTTTAAACTGTAAAGTACAGGCTTGAAAACCCTTGGCCAAAAGTAAGTGCCCATATTTGTTATGAATCATTTCTATTAGCCGCTAACTTGAGCTGATCAGTAGCATATGCAGCAATGTTATCAGATAGATATAAATCACAGAAACAGAATCCAGTGTGTTGGAAGAAACCTCTGGAGGTGTTCCAGTCCAAGTTCCTGTTCAAAGACAGTCAAGGAGGAGGTTGCTCCATTCTCAGTCTGACAATGGAGATTCTACATCCTATCTAGGCAATATGTTCCAGTGTTTGACAAGGTGTCCTCAGAGTAGAAAAAATATAGCTGACACTGCAGTTAAATTTCTCCATTCACTCTATTTCTGTGCAAATTTAGTAGCTCACGAAGTAATAAATATGTGCCATATGTGTTTTCGACTAAATTACAGTTGCAGTACTTTTTTCTCATTTACTTAAACCGGCATCCCAATCAGAGTGAAAATACAGCAAAATTTTGTAACCCTACAATTGGAGATGCATTAGACATCTGCTGGCAATCCTCACTAAGCAATATGCCAGAAAGTGCCACTCTTCTGGCAGAGGTACAAATCCAGGTGCCTCAGGTACTTTGACAGTGTCGCACCTTGATTGTCTAAGGACACTGATCCAATATGCACCAACAGACAAAACGCAATTTATTTGAAGTTGGCTGATTAGGCAGAAAAAGGTCTCCTTTTGCTGAACAGCCTTATTCAGGGATTTCAAACCACTAACATGCAGCCAGCTTCCTGACATCTCTGAGCAGGCAGAAGTATAGGGACATTTTGTGTGACAGTAATTGTGAATACGTTGTTTTGTTTAGTTGGACAATAGATTGTCATTGTCAATTGACTGTCAGTTAACATCAGTCAACTCATTAGAAGCTCTTGGCTTTCTCATCCAAGCTATGCACAAGGTCTGGTAAAATGAAAATGCAGGCAGTCCTGGGCTTGCATTCCCCCTCAGGGTACTGGAAGATGACCAAGGGAATATTGTGTTGGTGAGGTGATAAAGGTTAGAAGCAAGATTTAGACGAAGGCATGGTTTGCAGTCATGAATAACAGTCTTGAGCAGGCAGAAAAGAGTGTGAAATTGAATTACTGTTACTGTGAAAGAGGGGGACTAGGAGCACATACACAAACCCCAGGGTATTGTGTTGGGTATATCTCATCCAAACTTTCCCTCTAATGACTCAATGAAAGGCTCAAGTTCATTTCCCACACTTAAAAAGGAAAGAAGTTAAAAAAAATAAAATAAAATAAAAGAGAGAGACAGAGAAAGAGAAAAAAAGAAACAATGTGAGGAAAAGGAAAAACTAGGGTTTTCCTAGTCATCAGGTCATCTATACAGCTTACTACAGTGTAACATGTTCTTCCTGTGCTTCTAGTGTAGCCAAGAATGTAGTTAAGAACACAAGTATTGTAGGCCTAAGCACGATGTTATTTACTGCTACAGCACGTACTTGAGAAGGTACAGCCCATTTTTGACATGTGCATGTTGCAGATGGATTTTTGTTTTGTGTTTTTTTGGGGGTTTTTTTAGGGGGGTTGGGGGCTTGTTAATTTGTTTTATTTTAGTTAAATAAAAAAAAGTATAATCTCAAGATTACAAACAGAGCACAGATTCAAGCCAACTTGGTTCCTTCTCCAGCCCCTGAGGAGGTTTCTTACAAATCACACAAATTTATAAGAGAGTTCCAAAATTATTACACCCTTCACAGGAGATTTCCCAATATTCTACAACCCTAAAACTGACAAGTCCTTGGAAAGGAGTCATGTTTCTATTCATTGTAATTTAGGTCCTGATAAGGTCTCACCACTTGGCATTACTCTAACCATTTTCTGAAATCTTATTCAGGACACAAATTTCCAAAAGAACTGTTATAAGACGTGGGTGGGTGCAAATTCAGTAGGAATGCTGGGATTCCACAGCCTCACCAACCTTTGTTTTGGCAAGCAAACCTGTTGTGCCAAGCCTAATGGCAACGCAAACACAGAGAAAACAAAGCTGTCGGCCCATCTTGGATAAATCCACCAGTTACTTTGTGGACCCCTCTTCCTCAGCAGTGGGATCTTGTGCTATAAAAACAGTCAAAGTAAAATCTAAATTAGGTTAATCTTGCTGATTTACAATTATGTTAAAGAGTAGGTTTCATTTGAGATATGAAATGTGCTATCACAGAAAACCCCATGGGAATACACCTATTCTCTATTTCTTTGATCTAATTTCTTGAGTGCAAACTATAAATATTGTATTAGGACAGGATGGCCCCTCTCTTACCTGTTTCACTGCCCGGATATTTGATATCATCATTTAAACTCAACCTTTAAAAGGAAAGAGTGAACAATTAATTGCTGTTGTAAATTGTACAAACTATCTTTTTATGACTTTCTTGATTACAACAAATTTGTACTTGTCTTTGTATCAAACTTCATGACCCGAGAGCATGGCTGGAGTTGCTAGCAGCTAATAAAAGTGTTATTAAGGAAGGTAGGCAATTAAATAGTTTCAGTTATTGTGTTTATGTCTTACTGATTGCAAAAGTATTCTTCCATCTACAGAAAACTTCCATCATGAGAAGAATTGCAGATTCTGTATACTGATGTATCTTTTAACAATAGAGTTTGCTAGTACAGACCATGATTCAGAAGATCAAGAGCAATACTTTTAAAATCTAATGAATAAGACAGAGCAGTGGTACAGACCTGAAAAAATATGAATACTTGCTACTAGAACTACATTATGGATCCAACCTTGAGCAAATAATTTATAAGCAACTTCAGAATTGAATACTGAAAAAGAGTTTTATGATCTAAAAAAACTGAAAAGTATGCAGTGGACGTTTGCAGTGTTATAGGGAAAAGAATATAAAAATAAATGCAATACATAAATCTATATGGTGTGAACTAAACATATGGTGCTGATTACCACTGGAAGCTGAGCATGCCTGTAGCAACCAGATTAAAGAATAAATCCAACAGAAATGTCATGATAGAGACATAATGTATAATTATGGAATTAAACAGGAAGAATAGATCAAAAGTCACTGATTTAGGTTCCACAGCCCAGATCCAGGATGCTGTGTGGCTGTAATTTATTGTCACTTACACATGTACCAGTCTCTACACTTCTGGCCTAGTCTATCATTCTAGTGCAGTATAGTAGCTCCGGCGTCAAGTGGAGTTTTGACGATGTACCAGTTTGATCACAGAAAAGAGGTATGAATGTCTTCCTGACCTATCCAGACCCTCAGGAGGAGGTGTTTAGTGGCTCAGCTCAACATGAAGGAATAGAAGGTAACATCTGGGCACCAAGAAAATGATGTTTAAAGAAAGTAGAGGACTTCAGCAAAACAGCAACTGGGGAGTCCAACACTGTGACAGTGAGCATACTAGTCATGGGGATCACATAGGTATTCTGATCCAAGTGCATGTTCCAATTGTTATGCTTAGGTTGTGATTTCAATAAATTGTCATATTGCGTTACTTAATCAAAATACTGTGTAGAGTCAAATATCTTCAAAAACATTAATTTGGTATTGAAAAATTAAATTCTTCCTGTGTGGAATCTAAAAGATCTGTTCAGAAAGTATTGGACCCTGACATAACCTGTCACAGGTATGTAGAATTAATCTAAACTGGAAATTTGTGTGCTCAGTTTGCAAACAAGCAAATACATGCAAGTCTCTTCTTGATTTGATTTTGGCCCATTTCTCTTCTTGATTTAAGCCATTACATGTGGTATTTCTTCCATTTCTAATGGTGGATAATACAACACACAGTTAAATTAATATGCTTGATTAGTACTGAGCTCCTAAACCCATGAGATTTCTGTTTCCTGTAGCTCTTGATCAATCTACTGTTTAATTTCCTCATAAATAATCAAAAGCTTTTAAAATGTCTTTCAGACAAGCAAGTGGGTGAGCCCAAACGAGACAAAACAGTCTAGTAAAAGAACTCATTAATAACATGATGAAAACCTTTTTATTCATATTATACTTAGTTCATAATTTCCCTAGATCTGATTTATGTGTATTAAAATTCTTTGCATTTAATTTTCTCTTATATTTTGCTGCAACAATCATTCTTATTTGGATTCAGCATTATAAGATGAATTTTTATAAACCAACATATATTTCCGTAATTATAAAACTAGAACATTGACATTTAAATGCAGGATAACAAAACATTAAGCAAATTAAACATAAGATCAATTTTAAATCGAATGAAAAAATATTGGGCTCTCTTAGAACCAGTTCTAAATAACTCTTAGTATTATACTGTTCAAGTTATTAAAACAAGCCTACAATTTACCCTACAACACAGTGAAAAGTTATTGTGCCTTCACAAATATTTTATTTGAATCCTTGATTTTTTAGATGAAATTTCTCTTCCCTAGGCTTCATACAGGAGTGTAAGCTATAAACTGTCCTGTACAAAGCAAACTTCTTGACATGAAATATCCCTTTATCTCCACCCTGTGGAAATTTTCTGCATATGCTATTACTTAGTTAAAAAATAAAATTGTGGGAATGATTTGAAAGATTCTAGTGATATACCTGTAGTATGTAATGCATCCACAGAGATCCTCTTACATTCGCCTTGTCATGGAGTTTATAGCTCCAAAATTAGGTTTTCATTTAGACAAGCCTGAGCTGAATCTGTTTATCAGAAACATCAGGAGAGAGAATGTGAGGAGAAGAGAGGAGGTCACAGCATCAGAACAGTTAAAAATTCAGATTCAGGTTTTGTTCCAAAGATTGTTTATTCCAAACTTGACTTTGAAACATGAATAAAAAGAGATGAATTGAACTGAAATGATACAGCTGGATATTGTAGGACATAACTATATTACTAAGCATTAATCCTATCCATTCTACCTACAATTCACTGAGACATTGAACAGTTCATCTATATAAAAAGAAACCAGGAGCATAGAAAAATAATAAAAAACAGATAGTAATGAAAAAATTTAATTATTATCTTGATCTGGAGTTGAATTCTATAGTGTAAAATTTCTTTAATTGATAACTCCACTGTAAAGTGCTCTTCTCCCAGTTCTGGAACTGAAAATACATTGTCTTCTTGTATTCAATGATCTGGAGAAATGCAAAAATGCAGAACTAGAGTATTCCTTGGCATCATTGCATTTAGTTCCTTGCTATTATTAAAAATAGCATGAAATAGTTTCAAAATCACTATTAAATTCTGTTTAAAAAGATACTATTTTTTGTCTTTATATTTTCCAATCAGAAGGTTGTTACAGAAAAGTTTTACCTCAAAGGTTAGGAATCTTACCTTTAATTTCCAGCCTAAAACCAAGCTGGTTAACTTTTACCTGTTTATTCTTATACCAATGTTAGCTAGTTGAGTGAATAACTATTAACCCTTCCTTAGTGGTCACTGTCATACCAGTTTTTGGTTACAGACAAGAAACAAATCCTCTCAGCCTTAGTTTGCTTGGCTGAATATGTCCCTTCATAGCCTTTTTTCCATTTATCTAATCATCTTTGGAACATTTCCATTTCTGCTAGAATCAACTCCTTTGAACTGCATAGTGTCTTACATAAGACCTTAGACCAGGCAGTCCTGTTATCATACTGAAGCATTTATTCTCAGTTAGCATGACAACAGAATCACAGTTTTGCAGAAGCTCTGTCCATCCCCTGCCTGCATTTAACATGTTCAGAAAAAAAAAAATCTTGATTTTTTTTTTTGTTCTCCCTCATTCTATTGGCAAAACTTACTTTTTTATGTAGGCAGAAGAGAGACAATCAGCAGTAAAATCAGAAAGGAGTTTCACATTAATTTTCAGCTACTAAAATACTGTATTTTAAATGTTTGGATTTTTTTTCATAATCTTTGTTTAGTGAGGTTTCAACTCCAGTAGATACACTAAATATAGTATTACTTATTTCCAAGAACACAAAAGGGAAGAAATTTTACTTGTCAGGTAAAAAACCACCACAAAACCATCACAGACTGAAATAGTAATAATATTTTAGTATTATTAGTATTTTAATTTTAATATTTTTTTATTTTCATTATTATTAGTAATAATATTTTATTGAATTAATATTTTGGGGGTTTGGGTGGGGTTATTTGGGGGTTTTTTTGTGTGTGTGGTTTTTTGTGGTTTTTTGTTTGTTTTGTGTGGGTTTTTTTGTTTTGTTTTGGGTTTTGTTGGTTTTTTGGTTTTGTTTTTTTTTCAGTAGTGCAGCTATGTGGATGCTTTTATGTGGGCATGTAAGCAAGAGATTTTGGGAGTGCCAACTGTATAAGCATATGTAGAGCAGAAACCTTAACAGACCTCTTGCTGACATTCTGACATATCATCTAATCCCACACTCTTTTTTTTTCTTACGTATTTGCACAAGAAAAAGGACAACACAAATAGTGTATCATTGCCATTTTTATATGGTTATTAAATTAGTCAGAAGGTTAGGGTTTCATATTCTTTTTCAGTCTCACAAACAAAATCTCATGCAATTGCTTAGAAACTGCATCAGATACAAAATAGTTTGTCCTTGTTTAGAAAGTACAGTATCAAAAAACTAACACAATCTAATGGGTAACTATGCCAGCCACTCTGTGTGAGAACAGCAGGTGGCAGCAAGGCATCTGGATTTAGCCTTTAGGAAAAAAACCCACAAAAAAACCCTAACAAAGCATGGGTACAGTAGGGGAACAGTTATTTTCTACAGGAGCAACTCCTCTCATGAAAATAATTTCCTCCAATCCAGACTGCTATTTGGGAAAGTGTTTCCAAAATATTTTTGATTGAAACTGAAATAAAATACTTGGTTTGATTTAGTGCTACTTATCCTGAAGCTATCTGACCTGTTTCATTTCAAAATGATTTAAAAAATCCTAAGACACTGTTTCTCTAAGTTAGGACTTTTGGGAAGAGGTAACTTGAGCCTTGCTAGTCTTCCTAGTGGCTTCAATTTTCATTTGTGTGTGGAAAAGCAAAATAAATCAATGACCAAATAAAATATCTAAATATCAGATATCCTGGAAAAAAAAAAATAAAAATCAGTAAACATATGGAAGGACATGCTCACACAATATAGAAACTTTTTTTTTTTTTTTTTGAATTCAAGGTGTTCTATTTACACACTTTGAAACAGCAGTATTTCTGAATTTCACTCATTTCCGGCTATCACTTCCCTCTGCCTATTTCAGTATCCTCCAGCTAATCTGAACAGACCCTTACCAGAATAGCCCAGAAATACTTGTAAGGCAGTAGGCAATCTTCCATAGCTTTCATTAGCTATGTATGCAATATTTGTATTGCCTGGCATCCTCAGGCCAGCACATTTTTCTGCTTTTTGCTAAACAAACATAGGATAAAAGAGACATCCCTGAGAGTTGAAAAACTGTACAGAAATGAAGATGCAGCAGACTAAAGGAAACTAGGAGGTAACCCATAAGAGCCGTGATAGGGGCGGCTCCTCCACTGCACAAGCCTCTCAGGGTCTGGAGAGGATTGCGAAATCCCCACGTGGGCAGGAGTAAAGCGATGCAAACACTCTCCAGCAGTGTGGTGGTAGAAAAGGCTTTAATGATACTTGGAAAGTGTTTTTAAGCCATTCGGGGTTGGGCTTTAGGAGGTAGGGTGTGGTAGGGTAAGGGTTCAGGGGGAGTGGTGTGGTTTGGGGGCACAGGAACCAATAAGGGAACAGGAGGACCAAAACCCAGTGGGAACCCAGGAATAGGGAATGACAGGGGGTACATCCAATAACGTCAGGAAGGGGGCGGGGCTGGAGATCCCAGAAGAATGGAACATGTGTTTTTCCATAGAAGCTACACGTGTGCTGGAGATCCTAGGGATTACAGTCTAAAAAGGGGAGACCCGTACATTAAAAGGCACAGGTAATATTAAATTCTAGAGTCTGTGCTCTTATGGAGGTTGCTGTAGTGATGGTCTTGTTTCTAGGGGTGTCTTTTTCCACAGTATGTAGTCTGTATGGTTGATCCTCTGTCTCCCGTGTGCTGTGGCAGGAGTTTCTTCCCACAAACCCCAACCAACATGAAAGGCTGCATGGACTTCATCATATATCAGGAGCCACAGCACAAGCCGCCACCACGCCTCACCTTCAAATGAAATGCTCCATAGACAAGTAATACAGCAGACAGTTCCTATCACCCAAAACAAAAGGACAAAACAGAGGTTAATAGGGACAACTGGGATGATTACATGACAAAATGTACAGGTACTAGAAGAAAAGGATTGATGTTGCTTCGTCCTTCACCTCATATCAGAGAGACTTCCAAGATAGACCTAGGAACCTTCACCTGCATTAGTTCTGGCTGTAAGCTAGAGAAGCTTCTGCTTCCTGGGAGACTGTTGGTTTCCTCCTGGTTAGACAGAACTGTAGACAAATTCATTTTCCTTAAAGGGTACGCCATGCTAGAAATATGAAAGTAAAACACCTTCTGAACCTAAAAGCAAATATTTGCACTATACTTAATTTCCTTGGTTTTGTTTGGTTTATCTTTTTTAATTCCCATGGATACCCTCCTAACTATTAAAAAAAAAATTATAAAAAAATTGCAAACAAATGGTACCAGCCTAATGACACAAGCTAGAAATCCCTTTGTGGTGTTCCAAAGTAAATTCGTTTTGGAAATGTGAAGACTCAGTCACAATATAGTAAGACATTTTCCATTTCCAAAGTCATGGAGTGGAAAAGCAAACTACAGAAAAAAGAGTAAACAGCAGTAAAAAGTACATCAAGACATTTACATTTTTATGGAAAAAAATTACCTTTGGGAATGATTGTTTTATTTCTTGTAATTATATGCTGTATACATTTGTAGTAGTCCACAGAACTTTTCAAAAACATGGCAACCGCACTGGATGTTTGAGATCCTTTTGCTGGTTGCTATAATTCTGATGTCACAAATAAATTCAAGAGAAAATACTTTTATTTTATTCTGCTCTCTGATCGTATGGGATCTTCTTCCTCAGCCTGAATGACTGAGTCACCAAAGTCACAGACTTACAGAGAAAGATCTTTCATCTTTATTTTTGCCCTGTATTTCAGCCTCATTATAGGTGTTCTCAGAAGTCTGACTGCCAAGAGGCACCTTATGTAAATGGCTCTTGACAGCAGGATTTTTTTTGTATTTTGGTTTTTTTATTATTATTATTTCAAAGTCCCACTGAGTTTGTAAACTGTGCATAATTACTTTCCCTCTGGACTTATGTCCATGGTCTGTAAATACTGTTAAATGGATTTATACCTCTCATCTCAATATCTATTTGTGAGTGTTGTTTTTTCATATTCTTTCTTTCTCATTCAGATCTGTGTTCTAATTTTGTATCAGACTTGAAATTATCTCCCCATTTCAGTGGGTTTTCCATCCTGTCTGGTGCTTTGGGCATGGCCCATACCTGCTCTATTTCCACTCTCAGGGCTCCCCATCGTATTGTATCATGTTCTGTTTCTCTCCCATCCCCTTAAGGTCCTTTCGTTTTTTTACCCTGTCACCATTTTGTCTTGTGTCTCCTTTGCCTTACTAGCGATACCCATTTCCTCATTTGCCCATGAACTGCTTTTCATGTCTATCCATTCCATTCCTGCATGAGTTCATTGGAACTGTTTGCCCTCTTATCTCACACTGGCTCTGAGACAGGCATACACAAACTACCAAAATGTTTAACAGCATTATGTGTAGCACAAGTGGTTGTGTGGCAATTAGAGAGACACTGTCACCATAAGCTCAAGTACTGATATGTGGAAAATATAGTGCAGCAAATAAAATTATCAGATTTGTATATTATAAAACTACATGCTAACAGTCCTTTTCCTGTGTTTGGTGTCAGAAGTCAAGTTCCAGGACTCTTTCCAGACTGCAGAGATTGCAGAAGTAACAATGACGTGCAGGAAGATATTTCATACATTTGGGGTATTGAGAGGAGGCAACAACAGTGAAGTCAGGTTTTGACAGCTAACCTGCTTTAAACCCTGCCAATGTTCCCACTTGAGCTAGAAATTTGACTACGGATATTCTGTCTTTGAATTTGTCTAGTCACTTATTCTGGTGCCTTATTCTGGACTCAGAGACTAACTGACTATGCAGCCAGTTCTGAATTACTTTTAAGAGAAAAGGTTTAGGAAGAAGCCAATGTCTCTGGAAGTTCAGAAGGAAGTCTAGGGCTCAGGAACACAGTGAGGATCCCTTATCATAAATTCACTGGTTATGCCTTTCTAACCATTTTTTTCCTGCCTGAATTGCACAGACCAAAGTCCTGTATTGCACTCCTTCTGCTCTGCTTTATATGCTCAGAATGCTTTCTAGACTCATTGTACTAGAAGAGGAGCTCAGACACTAGAAAGATCACATATACACCTCACACATGCACATGCTTTTAGTTTTATTCTAGAGCTGAACTCCCCTCTGCTGTCCCACTCAATGGCAACACTTGTCTCTGATCCCATACAGATCAGAGAAGGACATTCTGTCTTTTTCAGGAACACAGCAGCCAAATCATACATTCAGAAAAAAAAGCAACTTGTTTTCAGTCATTACTAATGAAAAGTGATTCAATTGGTTTTGAGCCTGTGATGGGAACCTTCCAAAGCCACTTCTTCTAATAAAATTATATTCCAAAGTGGTCCAAGTTACTAATATTCTAAATAGTATTTTTCCACGTGTGTTTAAAAAACCCTTAGCAAATATGCATTTATGCTTTTTCAGTCATATTTGCAATTACTCTTATGCCTGAACACTAATGACCTCATGAGTCCCAAAGTAATCTTTTTAGTGGGAATAGTCTTTAAAGAAGACATCACCTCTTCTTCCTTATAATCTGTAAGAGGCTACTGTCCTTTTTGATTTTGGCAAGAAACATTTGTTGACATGCAAGTAATGAATACTTTAATTAAAACCAATATTTTATACTCAAGAGACTTTTTAACATTAGTTTTCCAGCTATAATAAGGTCATTTACTATAATATTGCAGCAGTAACCATCTATATTTTCATATACCAACAAATAAATAATCTGTTAGGCCTTTAGGTGATACAGACTTTGTATCACCGTATTAATTCTTGCTGGAAAACAAAAACATAGAAGTGGTCAAAATGTCAAATTCTCCATTTTCTTTGGTGTTAAATTCATGAAGATTTCACAGTAAAAGACAGTCATTTTCAATACCAGTCAAACAGACTGGAGAGATAAAACAAGTTTTTCTGAGGAAGATTTCCAATTAATCTTAACATTTGTTTCAATCAAACAAGAAAACAACATGTAATTATACCAGCTACTGTCATCCAGACAGGGTCTATACACAAGTAAACTTTAAGCATCTCCTAAAATTAGAGTAGTGGCCAAGACACATTACACATACTTAAAATATATCAAGAAAAAATTTAGCAAAACACTACTTTTATGCTAGCCTTCAAGTTTCTTCCTTGGAAGGGACTGTGCATTGTTAAAATGAATTAAAATAGAACTAAGAAAATTATGTTTCATAGGGGGTTTAGCTCATGGGGTTTTCTTATTTTTTTTTTCTTGTTTTGATAATGACTTAACTCCTGACAACATTTTCTACATTTAGGGAAAAAAAGAAACAAACAACAAAAACCCCCACGAAAACAAACAAACAAACCAAAACAAACCAAAACATAAAATAACAAATCACATAAATGCTGAAATATTTATTTTTTTTTTTAGTTTCTAGTTCAGTCACCAAGAAAGTCTGCTTTAGGAAGGCACCAGAATTTGAAGCAGTAATGTTCTCCTCTGCCCTGAGCTGTAATCCTACTTATTTTCCTTATTAAATGAGATCTCTATTTTAATTATCTATTAAAGGTAAATGCTCTGTCAAGAGTTGTATGTACATCTTCCTCCAGCTGGGATCCTGTGAGAGCCGGAAGAGCCACAGATGGATTTGCCTGAGTTGTCTTCCTGCCAAGGGGCCCAGACTGGAAGGCTGAGCCAGAGACAGCAGCACAGAGCTGGCTCTACTGAGTTCACTGTGCTGAGAAACACCAGTCAAAACACTGGGGATTAAGAAGTGTAAGACTCACTGACCTAAGTGCAGTAAATTGGTGTCATTTGGCGTAATTCAGGGTGTTGGGTACCCTTCACAGGGCCAACGGGTGAGAGATGTGATGTTTGACAGCCATTCTGGAGTAGTAGTTGAAGACTAGGAGAGATACTCGAAGACATTCAAAATGACCATAAAGTATCATCTGGTCTATCTCCCTCTATGTTTTAGGCTCTAGTGATAACACAACTTATTTTTGGACAGCTGCTTGGCTAAGTAGATACAAAGGCAGCTTAACATTCAGCTTCAACATCTGTAGAGTTAGCTCCACTGACCACTGTCATTACTGAGCTGAGTCGTCCCACAGTCCCATGGCTTTGGAACCAAGCACAACTCTGGTCCACAGGAATTTAGAATTGTACTTGTTTCTTTAATGCCAAACAACGTTTAGATATAGCTGGAAGCTGCCACTGCTAACACACATTGGTTTAGTTAAAAATATATTTATTCTGGAAAGTGGCAAAGTATTTCTAAAAGGGCAGAACCCCTGTTTTCCCATCAGGTAAGGTAGGTCAGCATCATAAATAGTAGTTTTATAAATTGTACCTGTAATACACAGACACACACACACAGACACACAGACACACACACACACACACAAAATCACTGTACTATACAAAGAAGTATTATTTGGGGGGGGTTGGGGGGGGGTATGTGTATGTGTGGTGATTGAGTATGTGTGTGATTATTGTCTTCCAACAATAATTATGTACAAATATCTAAATATTCTAAATAGGTGGGAAAACCTGCAAAAAATTGAAAAATCCTTTTAGAATAATAAGCAATGCCAAGAAGTCAGGTCCCTCACTGAAATCCTTTAATTATTCACTTCCTGTTAATTTACCAGTTGTGACTAATATTTAAGGGATGAATCTACACGCACGCACACACACACACACACACACATATATATATATATATATATAAAGACAGAGTGTTTGGATGTTTTTAAGTCATGCTACAGAATAAGTTTTAAATATAATAGAAGTAGAAAACAAACAGGTTGATCTTCTGAAAGCAATTATTTAAAATCATACTCAGACTAATTAGCCACATCCTTTGGTTTAAGCAGCTTTACCACCAGATGTCAGTAGTCTACAAATTTCAGTGAGAGATTTATCACTTCCCCTTCAATCATTTTCCTCATTGTCTTTAAAAGCTACAAAATAATATATGACATGGATAATCTCCTTGTGCTGTCTTTTTTGGAGTTTTTTTAATATGTAAATATACTTTAATGAGGAATAAGCAAGAATGTCACCATGCTTTCAATTTATCCACAATTGTGTCTGTGAATAGAACGCTCAGCTCTGTCACACAGGCAGGGAAAAAAAATCCATAAAATTTTCTCTTCTGTTAGGGTTTTCACTAGTGTTTATTTAAATTAAGTTAAAGAGCTGTAATGGGTCTGGTCATCAAGAAACAAACTGCCTGAATTTCATGGGAAGATCTGTGCTATTTGTAGCACATGCTGACATGTAATTCAGGACAGAAAAATACAACTAATATCCAATTTCAGTGTCACCACAGCACTTTAACTTCATTCCACCTTTTTTTTTTTTTTTAATGTAATTATTTCGGCAGAAGAAAGATTCACTTTGAGTATCAGAAACCTTCTGAAACTTAAAATTCTTCAAAAAGAAAGGATAAGTACATTAAGTTAGTTGAGTTAGATTTCTCAGACTGAAAAAAAAAAATCCTATAAAGAAATAGAGCTGAATTTATATTCATATGGAAAAATTATTTAAAATAATAAAAAATGTTTTTAAATGACAAAAAAACTCATAACAAACAAATTAAATGCTATTGGAAAAGTCTCTCTGCTTACAACACAGAAGACATTAGGTTAGGTCACCTGAAGTCAGGATTGCAGGTGCCAAAATAAAAACATGGAATAAGTAAGGGTAGCTTTCTGCAGGCAAAGGAGAATTTTAACACCAGATTTTCAAGTTTGTTGAGCATGACCTATGCTTCAGAATGGAAAAGAAAATAATAATCTCTGCAGTATTTATCAAATTGAAATGTAGTACTAGATTCTGTAATTGTTGCCCCTGCCAAGCATCAAACCAAAAACTCTCAAGCAGTACCAAAAGCAATGCTTAATCAAACACAGAATGTTTTCCATTGAAAAGACTCTATTTTTTTTTTTTTTCCAGATGGGTAAAAGAAAACCAAACCATTGAACTGTTAGAAGGACTATGACCCTAGAAAGATATGCAAATTATCCAGTCTTCTTAGTTAGCCTTCTGGGAAAACCTGTGACACAGAGTTCAACTGCAATCTTCTGGAACATAGTCAAATTGTCTGCATGTCTATTCATAAATACATGTTCGACAGATCCAGCCCATATACTAGTCCATGAACTGAGTGGATTTTGTTCTCAAGAATTTAATCCACTTAAAGAGATTAATGCAGATAACAAACTCTTACTGCTTCCCATGGCACATGGGGAAATCTTTGGTAAGAGGAGTTGACTTTAACAGTTCAATAGCTCCTTCAACACACACAACCATTGATTATATTTTAATAAAATTAAACACAGTTGTGTAGTTGTTGTCAAAATGCGAAAAATTCACATTGTACACTAATTACCAAAACATTAAAATGCATGCTATGTCTGAGTACTGTTAGTTGGTCTTGTACTTCAAATAAGGACATTCTTTTAATCTCTTAATAAACTTATTTTCCTTAGGAAAAATTATTAACGCCTCCTATAGTTTGTGCAAATGTATCACATAAATTTTTTATGAACTTAGAAGATTTGGGTTTTTTTATTATCAGCTGCTTTGTACCAGTTGAACACATCTCCTGATTTAGGAAAATATGATTCTGTCTCATATTATTATTTATTATTTTGTTTGATTTTAAAGAACAGTAATACATTTTAAATATCAGTTGAAAAGTATTGCATAGCACAAATTTGCATAGGATTTACAGTTATATGATATCTATAAATATTCTCCTACTTCCTGATTTTCCCTTATTTTCACATTAAGAATATTGAAGGATGATAGAAATTTCTCTAAGGAGCCTAGATTTCTCTCCTTAGTTAACATCTTCTCCATAGTTTTCTTCACAGTGTAGCCACGTTACCTCATATTTGGATACTCAGGCTGAGAATGTGCCAGGAGACGCACGATGAATAACCATGGACTTAGCTGGGTACAGCTTCACGTTTGATCCAAGTCAGGTAAGATTAGTCCTAATGCCATTCTTAGCCACTTGCAGCTGGAGCAGAGCAGACTTGCAGAGATGAAGGTGGAAACCAGGTCTAGGAGGGGTTTGCCCAGGGGCAGTGATTTGTGGATGAAGGACACACCAAGAAAAGCAAAGAATGCAAGCATGAAGACACAGCACCTGTGGGTACACTCTGGAGGCTGTGCAGTGAGAGAAAGAACAGTGTTGAGCTTATTAAAGAAAGAAGGGGAAAAATATCTGCTCATGCATATACTTCCATGTGTTAAATGCTGAGGGAAGTCCTAAGTACTACTGTACTTAGTGTATCTATCAGGGTGTTTGAAAGAGCTGTAGAGAAAAACAAATAACACACTCAAGGCTCATAAAGAAAAGTCAAAGCTGCAATTATTTCCCTAGATGTTCTTGTCATTTGAACAAGTATGTGATGAATATGGTAAAAATTCATGCCCCTATTTGTGGGGGAAAAAAAATTCACTTAACCATTGAATTAGCCTTTTGCTTTAAGGCTGGCATTAATATTACTATAGCAGAAAGGTTTATTAAAAATAATGTATTTTATCAGACTATTGTATGTGTATTGTGTGTGTATATTTATAAGAGATGAAAAATGCAAGTGCTTAACTACTACATTACAAAAAATCCTAACATGTCTCACAAACAAACACCAGAATTTCCAGACAGCTCAACATCAAATCATGATTTTGTTCCATTCTGTTATTGAAAACCAACCTTACTGCAGAGGATCCAGGATTATGCCTGCAGCAGCAGTCCTCTTCTGCATCATCCCCTGGCTGTTTTAAATGACACAAACTCTACCCCACTGTTCCATGCAACTGCATATATGACACATTCTGCTCTGCCATCATGCTACTCATGCTGGGAAGAGATCCTGAGAACACATGGCCAGATGACCAGTGACTTGGTCCTGCTGTGACAATTAAAGGTGACTTGCAGCTACACATGTCCCTCGGCCATCTGCTCCTTTAAGGAGAAACATGGCTTTGGACTCTGAAAAATCAGTATGTTCCAAGCAGTATTTGCCCTTTGTACCTTGTCAGAAACTCTCACTACTCCTTATGCCCTAGTCCTCTGAAGGATATCTGTATATAATGATTTAACTACGGCACAAATTTTGAGCCCAGTTTATTTGCTTGCGTCTGTCTTACTAGGAAAGGAAAATCTTACATTTCCTTTTCCCTGCCTTGCTTTTTCACTGTTCTCGTCCCTGTTTCCAAGCATGTGGTACGTCACCACTCTGTGGCACTGGTGAGATCTCAGTCGCAGTTTTATGTTGCTTCAGTTCCAATTCAAATTATGGCACAAGGAACAGCATGTCACAGACAAAAAGCAAATAGTGCAAGGGGAACACAAATATGAATTAAACACCTTAATGAGGTATTCCTGCCTAACATGTTGTTTCATATCTCAGAAGGTGGCACCAATATGAGGCTTTCAACACTGCCTTCTCAGGAAAGGTTTCCATCTGCTTAATCAGTTCAAATCAGCCAGCTGATGAACCTGAAAATTTTCCTCTGTGGCTACCCATGTGATTTAGTTTATTATTCCAAAAGACTAAAGTTGAGAGGGTGTCATTGTAGACCCAACAAAACTAGCTGAATTATAAAATTCCAGGAATTAATTTGCATGTTTTAACAGGGACATTAATTTGTTGAGGATAAACTTATTTCCCAATGAGATTTGTTCTTAGATTAATATTTATACTTAAGAAGAAATACCTGTGAGCAAAGCTGTTTAAAAAAAATGTAGGATTTACAGTTTCAGAGACCAAAATATTCTTTATTAACCACAGGAAAGTGATTCGTGCATAAATACCATTTTCCTGGACATCTGAGAAGAAAAATATTTAAACCCTTTGGAAAACCTAGCTCTCATCATCTCTTTTCTGACTTACACAGCATTTCTGACTTGAGTGACTCAACATGCAGAACCATAGGATATTCTTGCAAGTCTCTTGTTTGGTTTTTTTGGTGTTTTTTGTTTCAAACAACTCCCAAAGGAGATACATCTGCCTCCAAACCATCCCTTTCAGCCACGGGAAGTTCAGCAATGCCAATTCAAAGACCAACTAAAATGATCTTCCCTGGGGCTCACATTTATCTGACCAGACTCCGGTTGACACAGGGAACAAGTCCACAGCAGCTTGTACAGTGTGGGCAGAATCCTTTTCTCAGAATAAATTTCTCCTTGCAAATAGCTGCAAATCTGCTTACTCTATGCAAGCCAGAGATGGTGCACTTCTCTACTAGTCACCACCTCTCTTGCTATGCCAGCAGAATCACTTACCTGTCACTGTCACTGCTAATAACTGTCAAACACAGAAGTAACCCTCTGATGTAGTGGGATCCTCTGCAGATACCTGAAAGAATAAGAAACTATAGTTGAAAATCTCAAAATTCAGATACTGCTGGAGTTCCTTCCTTGTATAAAATACAAGTTAGAAGAATTCATGTGGGACAAAAAAGAGCTTTTGAATATACTAAGTGCTTTGAACTTATTCTTTTTAATTGGTATCTACCCAAAATGGAGGCAGTGCTGAAATGTGATATTATCTGGTGGCATAAATCTGCTTGCTGCTTAACAATATATATATGCAGGGTTTCTGTGCAACTCAATGAAAATAAAATGTTACTTTTTTTTCTTTTTTTTTTTTTTTGAAGAGAGAGATAATATAAACACCTCCTTTCCTCCTGGAATGAAATGTATTATAGTCTGATCTTTTATGGTTTATAAATTGAGATGTGTTCTTCAGAAAACTAGCTATATTAATACTTGTGGTAACCCAGAACTGAATAATTGAAAAATGCATTGGATCCTGATGATGAAAAAGACTGTGAACTGTTGCCATAGGAAGTACAGTACAGAAATATTCTGCTTTAAAATCTACTATGCCAGCTGAAGGTGAATTTCAGCCTTGGTAATGTTCAATACATCCTTACAATCAATGTATACATATTAAAATTTAAATAATTGCACTAATTTAAGATTAATAATTGCAGATATTATTAACATTAATTTATAGATATATTTTCAGTTATAGTTGAAATCCTCTTACTTCATCTCCTGTGACAAAAAAAAAAAAAAAAATAAATCATTAGCCTTTTAGAAATATTAAATTAGCAAATAATTTCAGCGCCTCCTGCTTTTAACTATCCCACATAACTATATGTTACACTGGTTTCAAGAATAAGACTGACATAAAAATTCTCTGTCTGTCTACCCCTGGTGTACTCTGCCCCATGTCTTCAGTGCACTGCTCTCTTTTTAAATTATGTTGACTCAATGTTTTATGTGCTTGTGCTAGAAGCTGAATCGCTGATATGATCCTGCTGTGGGATAAAAGAATCTTGTGGGGGGAAAAAAAAAAAAAAAAGTGATGTGAGTGGGGGAAAATGAGTGGGAAGGATTTCTACCTCAATGTTTTTGATCTGTTTTGTAACATGCTATTAGCACTATTGATGGAGCATAGTAAACAGTGAAGAAAATGCAAAACTGAGTATTTAGGGCTGGAAACATCTTAAACTGAAATTGTTATTTAATTGCACTGTTTTGTGCAGCAAAAACCTGCACCAAATAGGTTGTTCTACAATGGGTTTTTGTTTCTGTAAAGCACAATAGTCACAGGTTTAGATTATGCACAGAATAGTCTATAGAAATCAAGATCCATGCAGCCTGTCTCAGGAAAAATCAGCTTAGGGTGTCAACAGACAGAGAAGAGTCTGGAATAAACCAAATATGCACAGACTTTGAAGTGAATCAGTTATGACTGATATGCTGTGCTGTGGGAAGCTTGTCTCCTCCCTTGGCTTGTGCTGCTCCTGAAAAATTGTTTGCTATTATGGCACATGTTCTCATTGAGAGCACACAAAGAGCTACATAACAGCCAGTTTACTGAGAACAAACACATTGTGGAACTGTATTTTAAATAATTTTCCTTAGTGATACCATGTTAGTTGGCACAGCTGTAGATTTCTCTTAACCATTTAAATTACTTTAAATGCATATAAGTAATGTGGTATCGTTGTCAAGGTTTCAAAGTATTAGCTACTGTAACATCCCGGAATCGGTATCCTCAGCAACACTCAAACTGATGTCAGATCAGCTTCTGTTGAGCTGTTCCAAATGGCACTGCAGTAATGTTGTTCTCAGTTGGTCTTTTGACTGGTACGTTAAAAATATAGGTATATGGCTCACGCTACCTGGCTTGCCCTAGACAATGAAATTCTGCTCTTAGAAAATATTTTACTCTGTTATTCTTAGGATATATAATTTCTGATACTAAATGTTGATTAAAAGACATATTTAAAGCTACCTGCACAATTGCAAGGCCAGTAGAAAGAACAAGCTTCTTCCATTCAGGTTACAATTACTTGTTCAAGACAGGCAAAGAAAAACTACACAAAGAATTAACAATAACACAAAGTACACAAGTGTGTTTATTACATTTTTGCAAGCACTTTGTTCTACATTTCAAAAACGCCACCATCAAGCTGTTGGCACATTTATGTACAAAACAGATTAATTGTAATGCCTGCTACAAAGCATTCTTTGTGAAAATACAAACTCTAATACCAGAGAAGAGCCAAAAGCATTAACATCATTACATGAGTTTAAAAGACATAGTTTTAAAAATCAGCACAAACATTTTAAGACACAAAACTGAAACACTACAATATATAATCCAAAAAGAGGTTCCTAATACTTTTTGCAGATCTGTAATACCGGTACTGCACATTATCAGAAAACTGTTGACCCCGTAGGACAGCCTAAGTGTAAAAAAACCCAAACCAAAACAAAAACCCCAAATCAAAAACACAACCAAAAAAACCCCAAAACAATCAAAAGAAAACAAAAAGAAAAAAGAAACTCAACCAACTAATACTACTTAATGCATTATCATGCCACAAGTAACTATAGTATTACCCTCTACTTACTACAAGAATTGTTAAAAATTACTGATGATGCATGACTAGTAATAGTACAAAGAAGAGTTTTACTCAAGAAGTTTTATTAGAAATGCACTTACACTGAGAGAGAATTCACAATGGTCCAATAAGTGCACAAAACTACCTAAGATTTTTAACACTGACAAAAATGTCTTGTCAGGCTACATCACTTTAAAAGACACTTTACAGCATTCTTGTAGCATTAGAAATAGGCAAAATAAAATAAATAAAAAAAAAATCCACCAAATTTGGTCCAATAATACTGACTGCTCTTAAATAGGGTTTTTTGTTCTGTTTTTGATACAGGTAATTCTTTCAAATCAAGATGACCTATCTTTCTGATAACATTTTCCTATCAAAATAAAGGTTCAAATATATTACTACACTTTCAAATAATAAGCTCTGTAGTGGTCTTTCACCTTACTTCAACGTAATACAGGTAAACCATTATGTGTAGGAAAGCTAGAAGCCAAGCTATAACATTTATGGAAGTCTCCTTTAATATATCTTTTACAGTTCAGACAGGTGCAATCCATTTAAATTTTTAAAGCAGGTAAAAAGACATCTGACTCCTATGGTCACTGTATTTTTGATATATTACTTTCATAAATGTAGCCAAGCAGTAATTTCTTACATCGTCACATGAACAGCTCCAATTTAGCATAACCATCATTGAATTAAAGAGAGTTCATTCTGTAAAAAACTATGAATAACTATATCACTTAATTAACAGTTGTCTATATACCATAACTCTTTAACAGGTAGCCGTGGTATTGAATTCCTTCAAAAGGCAAGTGGCCATGCATTGTTAGCACCACGGACTGCATGCTCACAATACAAACAAGGAATTATCACCCATGGAACTTGGAACAAGAGAATATTCTTTAAAAACATCAATAATAATACAATGTTAACAAAGATAAGAAGCACTTTTTTCTTTTTTTTTCTTTTTTTTTCTTTTTTCGCTTTTTTTTTCTTTTTTTTTTACCCACTATTACAAATTTAGAAATTGCACCTTTGATTGTTTAAAACGTTCTTAGGACCTTCGTTCAAGTTGATCAGGGTCCATCTGGCAGGTTTTCCAAATATAAAGGAAAGTCATCAGAATGTTTTCTTTATATATTGTACACCATGTACAATGGTCCCTTTGAAGTATACCTGTAGTTAAAGTAGTTACTGAACTCAAAACTAAAAAGTATAAAAAGCTACCTTTTTTTCAAAAACATATAAGAAACAATGCAAAAGGTGTTATGCATAACACATACAAAGTGATTAAAAAAATCAAACACATAATTGTATTTGACAATAGTTTAGTATCCTTGATCTATCAGAACTAATTAGCTTGAAAGGATTCAGGAAAGGCTATTTAGGAGCTCTGTGGTTGAGAATGGTCACACAAAGTAAGAACTAATTAAGAAACCAAGTGCTAGACAACCAAGAATTCTATGTAGGTGATATGTAAGTCACCCAAACTATCTTTTGTGAGAAGCACTTTCAATTGTTTTTAAAATGGTTGGATGGCCTTTAGTTAAACAACAAAGCATTCACATGTTAGGAAGTAAGACAAGCTTTCTCTTATGTGTAAGCATTGAGCCGCTCTTTAGAGCGAGTAGAATGAATATCATGAAGCTCTTGTTCCTCCTTTGATTTAATATCCTCATATTTTTGCATTCTGCAAGCATCTTTCACATAGGCCCAGTTGGCAGACAAGACCATGAGATAATGGACCTGTAAGAGAGGTAACACAGAGTTAGGAATCAACAGAGCTAGTCAGAATAGAGCACACTTAAACTTGAAAACTATAGGACAGAGATTGGGTTGTCATCAGCAGGAACTAGGCATCCTTAAATCAAGTAGTACAGCACCATGATGGCAAGTTCAAACCTGAACTTCATTTTTCCTTGGATTACTCATTACTCAGCTGTTACTGTTACCATGACTAGTAGTTGGCAGCAATGCTTATTAAAAAGATTAAAAAAAATGAAAACTCAAGAAATCATCCCTGCATTACTATTTCAGATAGGCTGCAACTCTACATGTGCCTTCTGGTTATTTATTGGAGATTTTTCCCCATTGAATCACTATTTGTTAAACAAGTTCTTAAAAGAGAAATATGCTGTAGACATCTGTAGTCTTATGGTTACATATCTAATACAATTACAGAAAGTGTTGCTTTTTATTTTTTGTTGAATTGTCTTTCCATTTAGCCATGATGTACTTCTTTCAATTACAACTCTAGATATTTATTTAACCTGCTAATCTGGGAAAAAATTGTCAATAATTGAAAAATAAATTCAGTTAGGCAAAATGTGACAAAATATAGCTACAAAAAAAATTTGATGCACTGTTGACTCTGTATTCCTCCAGAAAATAAAAATGTTCAATAATGTTATTCAACTGGTTTATGCTAGGATTCTCTGCACATTTATTCCTTTCCTAGCAGGCTTTCAGACACTTTCTTAAGACAATCTCTTAAATTTATGTTAATCAACTATTTCAGAGGCAATAGATAATTTCCTGAAATCCAAAAGATTCCACGCCTCCCTAAGAAATCAAGACTTTCTGCTCATAATATAGCACACAGGAAAAAGAAACACCTTCTATCTAACTTCAAAAGCTTTCACCATGAGTAGTTTCTGGATCAGGAATTTCTAGATCAAATAAGAGACCCTAAGCTGTGTGAAGTGCTAAACAAAAGCACCTCAATTTTCTCCACAGCCAAACTCTTAAGAAAAATCAAAAGAAACAGGGCAGTAATGCTAATAATTCTGTCAGCTCAGACAATTACAATTTGCATCCAGTGGAAACATGAGTGCTGGTCCTCTGAGGGCAAGATTTCAAATAAAAAAATACAATCTGAACCTCAAACAGATTGTAGACATGAGAATACTGGAAGTGGGGGGGTATCTGAGCAGGGTACTCACATCTTGCTAACCTTTTAAAACACATCTGCCAGAAAACCTTGCAACTGAAGCAAGTGTGAAGAAAATGGGATGATGTAGGCACACTTCTCACAAAACATTTGGCAATGACTTAGTAGGACACAACTTTTAACCTATTTTCTTGCCGTTTCGTTTGGCATTTTTCTTTTTTTATCAAAAAAATAGACAAATCATTTTGAAGGTACATTGATCACAGTCTGAGCTTCATTAAACTCCAATTCTTTGCCCATCCTTTCCTTAAAAAGTTATTGAACCAAACTCTTGGAAAAACTGTTGAAAACTCTTAGAGTTCATGTTCTCTGTAAGCAGGAAGACTTTCCTGGAAACAACTATTTTAGCTTGTGTAATCTCAAACATGTATCCATGTTTTATAATGAACTATGCATTGAACAGTCCTGCCACCCTTGTTTTTTTGTTTAAAGTTCCTAGATAACATCGCCACACTAAGGAGGTCATTGCTAAGTGGCTGTCTAATTGCATTTCACAATTCCATGACTAAAGCCTAAAGCCAGTGGCGACCCCATCAAGGCTTATTTAAATTGAAGCCAGGCAGCTTCCACAGTCTGGCTCAGCATGTTTCAATTACAGATGTGTGCAAGACAGTGCAGGGCCTTTCCACACCTATGGAACATTCCCGCTTAGATTTCTTCATAAGGTGAAGGTAGGCTTCAATCTTTTGAAACTAGATTTGCAGAAGGCTAGCAGGGATTTTTTGTTTTGTTTTGCTTTGTTTTTCCATTTAGGACATGTCCTTACCTCCACAGGAGCAAAGTCTGAAGAACATTTTTCCTGCCCTTGCATGCATCTAATATCATGCAGAAGAGCACAATCATACTGGATAGAGAGACTAGTATTAACTAGTATTAACAGTTCTTTTGTGGTAGATTTGCAATAAAAGATTACATATTATTTAGAATGTATTTTCAAAATACAGTTCATGAAAAGTATCCTGGGGACGGATGGCCTTAATATTTACAAAGAAGCTGATTCTTTAGTGAATTTCATAGAATCATATTGACGTTAAAGAAATCTTCAGATAGTAAATCATCTGGCACTTACAAATGTCTACAAAGCCAGAAATGAGGATATAGTGTAGTTATTGATGTCATGACTTAACATGTCATTTCAGGGAGCAGATTTTCAGTTACTCAGCAGTCTCACTGATGATTCATTATTATTAATGACTTGCCATAAATACACTTACCACTTTAGTCAGATGGACTATTCTAGTTTAAAGTAACTGTTTGTAAGAAAGGTTTTAAGAGGGCATTAAATTCATAAGCATTCTTATTTATAAAGGATTGGTATTTTAATCTCATTTTTCTGCTAAGTCTTGTTGAGTTTCACAAACATGGAGATCTGCTACTGTTCTGGATATACACAAACATCATCAATTTATTTTTGTGATTATTCTTGCAACAGCACATATAGTGAGGGGCATTCAGTCCCCACTGACTTAAATGGATTCTGCACATTTTATTTCTCACCCTAATCCACCGCTGGTACATTATGTCCATCTACTAATTTGACTGTAGGCTCTAGCAGAAAAAAAAAGATGTTTTCTTCTCCCTAGATGAGGTATTTAGGACACCAAATTCATTTCTCCTCCCTTAAATTACTTTTTCCTTGGGAAAGTAAGTTTGCCTAAAAGAAGAGCCTGTTAATATCTACATGTCCAATCACAAAATTCTGAATTTTCCCTCATATCCTGTCCCTTGTCTTTGGGCTACTATGTCAAGTGTGAAGCATGCTGCTCAATCTGTAAATGTGGTCTGGTATGCTGGTTTAGAAATTACCACCGTCAAAAATTGGAATGTGCTAGTCTCCATAAGGTACCTAACAGATTACAATGGTGGGTTAAAAGCAAAAAATATAATTACAAAATTGAAATATGTATAATGCAGTTGTAAACTTTTAGTAGAAGTTACATTTACCAGCAGTGGGACACTACACAATTTAGTAGCACTTAGAACATTAATTTATATTGTTGTTGAAACAGTGTTATTTTGCCTGCTCTGTGCAGTCACAGAATCCAACAGAAAGCACACTTGGGTATGGGTAACACTTCAAAAATATGTGAATAAATATGCACCATCAAACTGAATTCCTAAGGGATTTGTGCTTGGTGTAACACATCTGTGGCATCTTTCATATGATGAGCTTTGAAAAGTTTTTATTTAAAACTTCATTGAAAGTATCGTGTACTTAAACTATGTGGCTCAATGTACCTACTTAATTTCCTTTCAGTGAGGATATGTTAGTGCTCACCAAATATATTTTGGTAGCTATTCTGATTCAAAACTCTTTGAAATGCAGAGTTTTTATCTAAACAAAATAGCATTTGATAATTACTACTGAATATATTTCAAAACAATAATGCAATAGAAAACTAATGATCTCTTGGATATACTTTCCTAAGACTAATGATATATTATAATAATTGCTATGTGGTCACCATTTTTACAGCTGTAATGAGACAAATCTCAGTTTGGAAAATCAAATTATTAACATGAACTGTATTCTACTATTATACTTAGTATTTGTGGTCTTGAAGCAAAAATTGCATCATTATCTATCTTTGCTATGTTGGCAGGGTGTCATGTGACACTGAAAAATGTCTTCTCTGAAGAGAAGAAAAAACCGAAACATTTATGCAACAGGAATACTAGCTTCATTGAATATTCTCTGACTGTCCCCTTTTATAAATACAATTCTAAGGATAACAAAAAAATCATGGCCCTAGTATTTAATAGAAAATTACTAGTATAAATAGTATATAGTAATCACCACCACTAACACTTCTTAAGAATGCATCAGTACCAAGTCACAGTTATTTTTCAACTTCCATTCCAGTATGCATAATACAAACCTACACTAGTACAGAATCGCTAGTCTAAAAACATCTTTATGCTTAAGCAGACACAGCAGACAAAAGACAGAAGAGCGTGGTACTAGCTCATACTTTTTTTTCTCAGTGGAACATTCTCATTGACAAAATGTCATCAAATTTAAAGAAATCTTCATTATAAAGAAGCACAAAAATTAGCCTTGACAGAAAAAAGGAAGACATTCACATAGTTACAGAACTGACAAAAAGATTCTGCTCCTAAAATAGCAGCATATGAATACCCTAGAAGGCAGAGATCATAAAAGTATAATACTGCGGTCATGAGACAAACACGTGAATTCAACCACTTGTCTCAACACAGCAAGAGAATAATAAAAATTCTTAGCATGTACTTATAGGTGTTTTTTAATTTGAAAAACTAATCATGATATTCTGCTTCAAAGGGAACTCATCAACTATACAAAGAAAATAAGAGAGAGTACTGAATTACAGAATTATATTTTAGTAATAGCAGTGAGTGATAGTATGGAAATGGAACAGCTGATCCTCAGTCGGAATCAGAATGTATTAGCAATTCAGATGAGGAGTAGGGTGTTGAGTAGCTTACCATAGCAATGACTGCTGCTCCAGCTCCAGCAAGTGCCACAATGAACAAGTGAAATGTCATATTTAGCTGCAAAGTGGGACAAAGAAAGGGACTTTCATGGTTGTACCCCAAACAGAAACTGAACAAAAAGTCAGAATAATATACTGCAAATAATTACCTTCCTGGTGCCACCCTTCTACAAAAGTAATGACTAGGAATACTGTTTCCAATAAATCGGCATCACATCGTGTCATTGTGCTTGTGCTTGTTTTGTTACAATAAAAAGCTTAAAAACATTTAAATAATAAAATATTAAGAAAAGTAATTATTTAAAAATAAATATTCCAGCACTTATTTTTTGTTACAATACTACCTTACCAGATTTAAGTTTGTGGTGGCTTCCCTAGTGGCAGAGACAGTCTAAGAAAGACCTATTTTCCCTTTATTAACTGTAGCTTTCCTTCTTTATATATTGATCTACTTTTCTCCCAAATTTGCCAACCAAATTTTTTCATAGTGATATAATATAAACCAGGTTACTTGCATAATCCGAATTAAACACCTTCCTCACTTCACCCCAAAGCAAATGATTACATTTGTTTTTAATTTCAGTGACCTGGTTTATGCAGCAGCCCCAGAGTCAATCACATCGGAAGAGCTGCAATTTATTAGATGGTTTTGGTATAAGGGCAGATTGTTTACCTCCACTCTCAGATTTGTTCAGACATAGTAAGACACAGTGACACATTTAGCAAAGCATCCTCTGACTTCAGAGGGATCAACATTCTAGCCTCTCTTTGTTTTAGGTAGATGTAATTTTGTTTGTCTTGCCTTCATCCTTTGTTTTAAAACAAAACCGGAAACCTCAGCTGCACTGAAATGGGTGGCATTTGCCCAAGAGAAAAACTAACTGTAGTGCTAACACACTACAATGTTTGACCATATCCATTTGAAATCTTTACTCTCCTGTCTCAACTGCAATCATAGGATCTTCAATCAGTGATTCAATATATAGACCTATTCATTGTGCAGGAGGTTCCTTAGCTTTCATAAACAGCTCAGTAACAAAGGACATGATAATAGAATTATTAAAATACTCCAAACAAACTAACCATAAATGTATTTAGAAAACAAATGGCTGGAGAAATTGCACTGACTAAATTTGGTACTTGGTAAAAGACTGCAGTTTTCACTGTGATTTTATTTATTTATAGCATAGCTATAATTAGAACATTAACAGTAAGAAAACCCATATCAGCTACTTCCTGCTATAACATATATTATGGATTTGCCAAAAATATTATCACATTTATTCACCTCATTAGAGTCACACATCTTGATGAAACTTTCTGATGAGGTGCAAACCTTCTTTTCTTCTCCAATAGTTACAATACCTGAAGAAGAATAAATATTCACATTATTTGGTATTCCTAGAATATATTAACTTACTTCATATGAGAAAATCTAAGAATTACAAATTCTAGGCTGCTTTGCAGAACTTTGTAAACATTGAAAATCTGATTTTTTGACAATCGGGGCTCTGGAGCAACTCTCCTGTGAAAACAGTATGAGACACTTGGGATTGTACAGCCTGGAGAAGAGAAGGCTCTGGGGAGACGTTATAGCAATTTTCCCTTAATAAAAGGGAAGAGGTGGAGAGGGACTTTAGGCAAAGCCACATGGTAATAGAACAAGTGGTAAGGGCTTAAACTGAAAGAGGGTAAGTTTAGGTTAGATGTAAGAAAGAAATTCCATACTGTGAGAGTGTTAAGGCATTGGATCATGTTTCCCTGAGAAGTGGTGGATACCCTATCCCTGTAAGCATTGAAGGCCAACCTGAAGAACAACCTGATCTAGAGGAAGCTCTCCCTGCCCATGACTGGGGATTGGAATTGGATGACGTTTAAGGTCTCTTCCAACCCAAACTATTCTAGGATTCTGTGATTCTATGATAATTTCAGCCACCACAGAGCTAACCTATCATCTCTTTGGTAAAAGTCCTAGTAAAAAACATGCAGGTAATAATTTCAGCCATTTTTGAAAATATCTGAATTCCTCACTTTGATCAGCATGACAATCAAAACACCAGAAAATTATTTACAAGCAGTGTATACACTTTTCATGTTCACAAGCATTCTCTACGCTCATGTGCAGAAATGTGCTGTATATTGTTTTCAGACGTGTTGATCTGGTAAAAAGCTTTTTTCACAAGTTATAAAATAGCACTACCCTAATATATACATTGTTGTAATATTATTTTCTCTATCAGCAAGGATAACTAGAATCTGTTACGTTGCTTCCTTTAGCTAATGTCCAGATAATAAATCAAAGACTAGCTTGAAGAAAATTGCAATAAGTCAGTTATCATGAAAAATAGTACTGCTCTTTCCAATTAGTAATCATTGGCTTTTGAACTGAATCCATAGGAAACAGGTACACTCAAAGAATATACACTTTATATGTTATTGTTATTGCAGATTTTAAATAGAATTAATAAAAAAACAGGCATGAATATTAAAAAAAAAAAAAAAAGTCATAGAAAAAAGAATTACACCTCTTGATGGGACCTATACAGATAATTGCTTTCTCAAGTGATCTGCCATGCAGTTTAGGAAAAAAAGCCACAATAAATAAAAAACCTAAACTTTTTTCCCCCTCATGACACCAATAATGTCAAAAATTTTATTTCATGTTAACTGAAATGTTTACTGTGAATTAAACTGTTTTATTTCCAAGCAGTACAGCATCTTTTATATCTCAAAATAACAGTTAAAAATATACTGTGATTAAGGCAAGAAAAAAGAGTCAAGGAACTGTCTCATGATAAGAAGATTATCCAAAGTTCTGTGAACTGAGAAACCATTGAGACCAGAACATCTAGAATCAAAAAACTCTTGTGGAAGAGAGGAATTGAATTACCATTACAGACACATGAATTCTCAGACTTTTTAAGATTCCAAATCCTTTTTTATCTAAATTTCCCATTCCCTCAAAACACATATATGTGTATATCCCCCCACTATTCTAATCTCCACCACTCAGGTTTTAGCCCCACTCAGTCCCCCTCTCTCTCTCTTTCTCCATCAGCCTCCTAGGATGCTACAATTTATGTTGTCACTCCTTATCAAAATTTTTGAAACCAATGAATTTTGTCCTGTCCAAATTCACCTCTGCATAGACAGATGATACCCTAGGATCTCACATCTCAAAGTCAGTGTTCTACCACAAGATTAAAGAATCATTCTCCGGGTAAATATTTTATGTGAGTGCCAGCAATTTCAAAAGAAGAGACTAAACAGAAGGCCCAAGCCAAATTTTCAGTACTCTGGAAAGATGGACAAGGTTGACTCCATTTTATCAGGTCTGGAAATGCAGTTCATCTCTCATACACTGTTTTGACTAGTGGGCAAAAGGATAGAAAGAGACACTTAACAATTTCGTGAAATCTTGCTCTATATGCAGTGATCTTCATTCACATACCATACTGGCGAAGATCCAAGCAGAGATTAGCTCCATCCACTACAGTGGCATTTCGGCAAATGGTCCACAGGTTGAAGTACATGTAAACAGGCAGAGAAGTGAAAGCTGTAACGCCAAGCCAGGCCAACATGAAGATGTATGTCAGCATAATAAACTGCAGTAAAAGAGGGAAAAACAAAACCAGTGATAAGTCAATACTTAATTGATACTCCATTGCAAAAAGAGGAATCCCAGAGAAGTAACAAATGCATTTTTGACTGATTTTGTCATATTCTGTCCTTATTTGATTTCTGGTTTTGGTCTGATAATCTATTGATGATCTGGTCAAAATGAGTGCCAGAGCACTAACACAATGTTTCTGAAGAACAAGCAGTTATGCTTTCAAAACTGGAAGCTTACCCCATATTCCTCTCACTCTTGGGCATATGATTGATGCAAGGCACCACATCTGAAGTACAGAGAGCTGCATGCTTTGTGAAGCATCACCACTACTCCACAGTTTAGACAAGAGGCCACATGGTTGTTTTGTCCTCTATCAATCATGATGCAAAAAATTAAATACTATAGGCTTTGTTTGATTTTGCTTTTAATATCTGGGTCTTGATAAAAATGAATTTATGACTGCTACAAAATCTCACTGGTAAATCCATTTTGCAATGAACAAACAAGACAATATATTTGCCATTCTGTTACTGCATTTAGACATATTTAGGGTATACATGCAAGGGAACTCACAATTAATAAAAAATTAGGCTGCTTACCTTTCTTAATTAGAAATGCATTAAACTACATGCTTTGTATCATACTTTCTCCAAAGGCTGCATTTTTTTTTTCTTTAGCAATAAGCCTCAGGAGTGTAGCACTCTGCTTGCAGGAGGCATTGAACTCTACTTGCCTTTGGGGCCAGTAGTTATGTTGACATCCTGAGCTCCTGTAAATTCATAAGTATGCTACCTTGCTGTTCTTCTGCTAACCCGAGACCACTGGCAGACATATTCATCAATAAGAAATAATTTTTCATTTTATGCTGTTGAAAGGATATGAAGAGGCTATACGGTTAAATGTGGAAGATAAGTCAGTCTCTACATGTTGAATCCAAATAGCCCCAGGATTTGGTAGTTTCAGAAGTTCTGGTGAATCTGAACACAGTACTGAATCAATAAAATTTCATCATGTTAACATTTTTCTAGCTGCTTACCTCAGAAAAACATTGAGAATAAGAAATGAGAGCTATTTTTGAAAGTTGAATAAGCTGATCCACAATCTGCTTAAAATTAAACCTTAAAGAGTTTTAATAAATAAAGGGGGAAAAGAAGACATTTTCTTTTTCTTTTTTTTTTTTTTTGTTCATTTGTTTTTTGTTTGTTTGTTTTAATGTAAGATCTCTCACATCAAGCAGTAAAGGAAAAAGTCTAATACAAATACAGATTTTAGTTATGGAAATCAAATAAGGTCAGACTCTAAAAGGTTTTAAATCATAGTAAAAATTGTAAGCACAGGGTGGCTTATCCAAGTGGACCTGCTCAGGAAAAGCAATCCAAAACAACAAAAGGTTTGAATTTTAGATGAGGTAGTTTTATTGCTTTGAACTTATGGGATGGATGTGCTAAGCAATATTAAAGAGACCTTAATTTGATTTACTTTCACTCACTTCCAAATAACATTAAATAAAATTAATTTTAGTGCCAAAGAAGTATATTTACATAAGAATTTAATGTAGTTTAATTAATCCAGTTCAAAATTAATTTCAAATCAATTTTTCCTGATTGTCCCTAGGTAAATGAGACTTTCAGAAGTAGTTTGAAAAGCTGGAGAATTTATAGCACTACAATTAATCATCTGAAGGATGCAGGAAAGTAAAAAATAAAATAGAGCAAAGACTAGAAGTATTCTGTTTAATAGTTTTAATAATTCAATTGTTTCCTTTAGTTAGTACTCCATGCTTCAGTACTCATGCTTTGCCTGCCATTTTGGAAGTTACAAACTATTTAAACTTTTCCCTCAACATCAAAATAGTTTAAAAGAAAAAATGATGTGTCCAATTTATGCCTGAAGATTTTTGAAAATGCATTCCTGCAGATAGTGGCTGTCTTCCTTTCGAACTTTTCCCGAAAACATACTAGAAAACCAACCGATAAAACAGAGAAAGTGATAGCAAAGGCTATAATAAATATACACCTTGAATGTTACAGCAGACGTTTTCATGGTTCAGTTTCTTGATATAATGGAAATTCTATTCCATCTATTGCAGAAAAAATGGTCAAACCAAAATAAATTCTGTTCTGTACCTGCTCTTTGTTTGTTTGTTTATTATGGTTCTTTTACTGTTTTATTTACTTTTTCCTCTCCATTTTACAGTGCTAAAGCTAATGAAACAACATCTAGTTCAGCCTCAGGCACTCATTTGCAAATAAGTACTTCCAAACTTACTTAGAAATGTAGATTCACTTCAGGGCTATGAATTTTCAACTAAAATGCTCCATCTGATCTTAATTTTTTACCAGGCTAAAGAGTTGGACTCATTTTTTTCTGAGGCAGGAGCAAGAAATAAGAATGAAGACTGTGTCTCAGTAAGACTTTAAATTCTCATTTGACTATATCCTAAAAGTATTTTAAAAGTAAAACCATCCTCCTAGCTTACATTCTATGAGTTTGTCAAAAACAAGTAACTCTGAAGCCTTACCTTTGAGATTCCTTGTAGAATTTTTGAAACAAGTAATATTTAATAAATTTAGTATATCTCTTAGTGTAGCACATCCATAGTAATTTAATGGAGTCCTAAATCTTTTATATTAGTTATATTACTAAAATGTAATAACTGTTTTTATGACTGGGCTCCACACAGATTTGAGAATCTTCCTATTGTGTGATTATCACCAAATGGAGGGAAAAGATCAGGCTTACTATGAGAATTAAAATACCTATTTAATATCTTTTTACTTTCTGATCTTTAGTAAGCACAAAACTCCCTGTAGCTTTGTTTACTTAGGAAGCTTGCTTAAAACCTCTACTAAGATAATACAAAGCATTTGTATATTAAAATGGGGAAAAAACTAGAGCTTATTAGCCTGTAAAAAAATCTGCCTTGGGCATAAAATAATAGCAGGGGAAATCTGTCAGATGATAGTTGCTGTGAGTCACAAAAGCTGCCTTCTCAGAGAGAATTGCCTGCTTGTTAATGGAAGGCATTCTCTTTAAAAACCATAAATCTGATTGTTTACCTTAGAAAAAATGGCTCAAGTGATGATATCATTTTAAAAACACATTTTAGAAAAGGAAACTTTTCCTTTCAGTTTTCCTCTTTCAGTCACTTCCAACTGAAGAGCCGGTGTCCAATTATATGCTGAATTTTGTGGAATAACATCAAGAAGGCAGAGGGAAAAAATACAGAAACTTCTTTTGTTTTAAGTAAGAGTAACTAAAATACAAAACCACCTGGCAAACATGAGTTATGCCTTGAAGCTGCTACCACTGATATCAGTGAAGCAAACCACAGAAATGTGATCTGGGCAGTAATTCACTTCTGCTGTAAGGGCGGGGCGGGGGGGGAAAGGTTAATTCTGCACAAAAAGCTGTAAGTTTCTAGCAATAGGGGGTGTGAGATTATCAGTTCTGATTAGAATTGAATGAAGTTGTGAATTATGTTAAACAAACAAACAAACAAAACCAAAACACCAAAACAAAACATAGGAAGACAGAAGTCTTTTTTTTAGATAATTTTCTCAGCTATTACAATCTTTCCTCTTTGCTCTAGAGAACTTACAAGGAATGCTTAAGGAGCCTGTTCACTCCAGGAATTAAATTCAGAACTCAATCTCCTGAGATTCAAAGGGATCTTTCTCCTTTGAAGTAGCATTCTGCTGTGTGACAAGCTGAAGATTTCTGAAATAGCAGTACAGCATCTTAAAGAGGTATCACAGTTTGTTCTTTACTATGCTACCTATTGTGTTTATAGTGAAAATTACTTTCTCTGATCAGATTGATTTTCAGTCTAAGAAGCCAAGCATATAAACTCAAAACAAACTGGAAATGATAATGAAATTCATCTACCATCACTGATTGATACTCAGTTCACATTGACAAAGAATAGCTAAAGTGAATAATTATTTGAACAAAACAAATCTTTAACTTCTGTATTGGTTATTTTCTTGTACCAACACCAAGTCTGGTAACAACCTCTTGTCAGATTATGTAAACCTTTCAGCGCCAGTAATGGCTTTCCTGAGTTATGAATTATCAAAATAGGTAAATCATGAACCTTCTGGAAAGATTTCTTTTTATAAAAAGAGACCAACGTCAGGAAGCAGATATTTCAGAGTGAATTCTGGTATCATATGTATGCAGCATGTTTTTTTATGCAGCATGCAGTTTTCTTGGTGGTCATAGCTGGTTGAAATTCTGTTACCCAAATTCTATTTTAATAAGATGAAGATTTCAGTTACTGCTTTATTTTTTCCTTCCTTCTTTCTAATTTATGGGTACTTGTCCCATGAAAAGCACATTCATTAAATTTCAAACACTGTTCTTGTTTTAGTTTTGCTATAAATATTTTAATACCCCTGAAGAAACACTGTATGATGGCTTCGGTGACCCTAGGGACAGAGACAGTTAAGTCATATGTAGAAGGTACTGTTATTACAGAGAGACATGGATTGAATTGGAAACAAATTGAACTTCCTGAGGACACTACTCCTTACAAGAAGAAAAATAATACAGAAACACAGAAATAAATTAAGAAGTGCCTGAATAAAATGTAATTCCAGAAAACTCATGCTGTCATGTAATTTTTTCTTTGTTCTAAACTATTCAGTACTTACCTTTACATTTTCTTTCAACCTAGTCATATATTTATTTTAGTTGAAGCCCCTGACATGAGCTCTCAATCCAGAGAGTTGCAAAAGCATGTACATAATGCTGTGTTTATATTTCATCTAGATTTATTATCCTATCACACACATGCACACACAAAATGTTTATTTTCAGCTAGATGATCTAAGATGTTCCTTGCCAATCTCTTCACAGCCTCAGAAATTCCTTTTGACAGTTTTTGCCAGAGATCAAAACAGCATCTACAGAGATCATGTACTTCCATCCTGCCCAAAGCCTATTGTGCTTCAATGTTGGACATCATGTAAGGTGAGCCCAGGGTTAGTCTGGCTTTCTCTTATGGCATACTGGGTAGCAGCTGACCTGTGCAGTGCAGTATGTAGTTGTTGTTCTGGGTACACTTTCCCAACTGCATGTCAGAGCAAGGCCCTGTGTACCACCTGATGGCCACTCAGAGCATGAATGGAAAGATCTTTTCAATTTTTTCCTGAATTGCCCAGCCTCTCAAACATCCCATTCACTTTCAATTGCCCATATATTTGATTTCAATACTGATAAAAACTTTTTAACTTTACCACTTTTCCCAACTTCAAATTCATAAGTATCCTTGGCTTTCAAGTTTTCTGCCTCAGTCTTGTTCATTTTTCCTAGAAGAAATTCCTCTGAGTTAATATTGCTCTCTCCTTATCCTATGTGCATTCTGCAAAAACATATTTACATAGTCTTTTTAAATTATTCATTGCAGTTGCCAGATATTGTGTTAAATGCTGGAATATGTCTTGATGAAGTTGTACCGATAGAGTGTACAGTTCTTTCTTCAGTTTAAGAAAAGTCAGATTTAAAAGTACTACATGTATTCCTATCTCAAACATATGGTTCATTTGCATTCAATTTTTTATAATACAGGGTTCTGACTAGTACCTTACATTTACAGTGCTTTATTCAATAAACTTTTATGACAGATTAATATAAAGATTAGATATTTTGTTCTTCCTGTTCACCATTGGTACTATTACACTGCAGGTGTTTAGGTCTTCTCACTTTTGAGAGGTTCAGAATTCATCCAGCAGATTTTTGCAATTTTTTGCATTTTTAAAGACTAATCTCTATATAAAGACTTCAACCTTTTCCCAATTTTTAATTTTTTTTTGCAGCCTCATCTTAAATGTTTAATTCCCCATACGCAAATATGAAAGAGAGCAAGTAGAAAACTTGCTGAATTCCTCTGGAAAATATTTTAACAATGCAGAAACTAAAACAGCCTTTGTTGATTAATTTAAAATGTTGTCTAGAACCAGAAATGCTATTTCTTTAAACCTAAATAATTCAGAAATTGAAAAGAAATAATACAAATGTCTTTAAACTCATTGATATATCAATGTTACAGATCATCCTTTGCCATCCTAACCAATCTCTCCTTGTATGCATGGACCCTCTTACATGCACAGTATAAAAATGAAATATGTTTAAGAATGATGGTGAGTAGGTCCCAAGAAAATGGCCTCTAACATTCTCACGGCTGTGCTAAGTAGCATCTCCAAATTCATGCCTCATTCATCAAGAGAAGCAAAAGAGACAAAGCAAAAGCATTTCAATTTACTGCATTTACATACAATGCTGCTGGAAGACACTGTTGTTCTGATATTACCACTAAACACACTGTAAATCACAGAAAATACACACTTCCAAAGTCTTTTCTTCTTGGTCTATAATATCACTCTCATAGCTAGCAATCGCTTGTTGGACATTTATTATTGTCTCTACAAAACATGTTCATCTCTTTCTTTCTCTCTAACATATTATACTCCCAGGCACAGCTCCAAGAGACTTGTTGAAACATGGATAGATTTCATGGTATGCTATTACTGTCATGTGGTTGATTCTTCTTGGCTTGCATTCAAGTCAACTGCTTCAGGAGGGGAAAAAAAAAAGAAAAGGAAAAGCCAATATTGGTCTCAATTTCTTTTTGTAGAAGGACAGACTTCCCGGGTTTGCCTAATTGCAGTTCATCCATATATTAAATAATACCAAATGTGACATTCCTTTGATTGTTTAATATCAGAAAATTCTTAAATCCCAGAAAATAGAAATTTCATTTTATGGAACAGCCTTGTTTGGGGGTTCTTAAACATTTTTCTTCTACAAATACTTTAGATGGAAGAAAAACTGATTTTTACAAAATTAGGAGCAATTCTCACTGTTACTTTCTGGTTTTCATCTGCGCATATATTTTTCTAAAATTTCCTTTAAATGTGTAATTCAAGGTTGAAATATTCCATGCATTATGTCTCTTTCTTTTTAACTACTTGGATGCACATAAAACTGTTGATTTACCGGTAGGAGTGGGAGAGGAGATTTTCAGTCACCTCAGAAATAAAAAGAGAAGATTCTCTAACAAATTGATTCACTTTTTGAAATTTTGCTTTGTGAACAAATCCATGAAATACCTTTTAGAAGAAGGTGGCTTAAGACAAGACTAGATTTTCCCTGAAGATCATATAATTTGTCTTCAGTACTCCCTTATAAACCAAATATTCTGATTTTTCTTTTACTTCTGTATTTTCTTTAGAATGTTGATGGTTTTGTAGCATTGTGTTGCTTAAAGTTGTTAGCATTAGTTATTTTATACGTCCTTCAGGCAAGACGATAATTTCTGTAGTCCAACAGGCTTCTGAAGCCCTACAAAAATGTGTCTTTGGATCTTTACTGCTACTTAAAACCAGCAGAATTTCCTATTTAAGTTTACAATCTTCCAGATAGGACTTACTTTTTCTTAAAATGCATATGCTTATATTTTCACATTCCCAAAGTTATCCTCCTCCTTTTGGTTTTCTTTTTGGTGATGTTTTTTCTAACAGTGTCTGGGAATATGGCTAAGCTATTGGCTTTGTAGCTAAAGGTGATTACAGATACATAATTTGGTTTTAAATTTTATTTTATTTTTAAATATGGAGTACATATAAACATTTAAATACTCTTTCTTCATGGCGTCTTCATACTATGTTCATGCCACATTACTATTCAATTGAAAGACATACAATACGAAAAACAATCAGTTTCATCATGACCTACTCCCTGCCAATAACAGGCTGGCCTTAGCAGTACATTTCACAGGTATTTTGCTTCCAAATAATTGATTACTTATTTATAAAATTCTGCTCCATACTGCAGTGATTTCAGTGGTGACAAGCTTTCTATAATGTAACACTCAGCTGCGAAAAGATTGCACTACACAAATTGTTTGCATTTTTCACATTGCCAAGACTGTGATTTTTGTTCAGGAAGTCTGCATGGTTTGCACTTGGAAGCAAGACAGTGAAGCTTAAACTAGAAAGCAGAAATAATACTTATAACTTCTCTAACCAGTCAAAGTTTATACTTGGGTGTCAAAAATAAAAACATGTGTTCTTTATATATTCTTAATATCAGGGGTTATTAATTTAATATTCTCAAATTGGGGTTTTGAGAAGCCTATGAGAGAATGAAAGGACAGGGACCTCCCTTTCTGATTTGCTGTCTTGCCAAGCATTGAAAGTCAATAGCATGGAGATATGGCTTTTAATCAGCCAAGGAATTCTAAACATGTGACCTTAATTGTTAAAGTTCTTCAGCTGAAAGAAGTATTGATAAAAATACTCTAGTTTGACAATTCTATCAAGCTTAACTTGAACACTAATCATCATACAAACAATACAAAAAAGAAAAAGGATGCAAACAGTGAGGGGATAAATTTACAAGTTTCCCAAGTTTCCCTCCTTCCCAGGCAAGCAATGCCAAAAAAATATCTACAAAACTATCTATGAATTTATAAGACATCAATAGGAAGAACAAAGAGCTGTTTACAGTTCCTGTGGAATTGGGAAATAGTAACTTCAAGTGAGAGAACTGAGAAACAAGCAGGCTGAGAAACCATTGGGGGTAGATAATGATTACACCTTGCAGCATAAAAAATATGAATTTAGGATAATGTCACTGACATTCGAAGATATAAATAACTATTAAAAGACTAAGATGTCTAGATGCAATGAAAAGTAGTAAAGGAGACAGGTGAGAACAAGGATCAGGGAAAACTGTAATCATCTGATGAAGCACTCAAGTTAAAACTGAAAAGGATTATCTGAACACAGAGGAAATAAAGCTATCATCTTGAACAACTTGTGACAATCCATAATAGAAAGGTAAAGCCCATGGAGAAAGTGTAACAGCTCCCACGGTCAAGCATACTTTGGAAATGTATGACAGCACATTTTCAGAAAGCAGCTTCATTAACAAAAGCTACTTATTGACTGAGTTTACATGCCAAGAAAAAATTCCATCCTTGATGTGCAAGACATGCAGCACAATGTGAAGCAAATCATTTTGTCTGGTTTATCACCAACAATAACCTTTCTGTCAGCAAGCAGAAAGACCAAGAGAAGCTGCTGGCAAGGCATATTACAATGTCTGGCACACTTCTCTGTTAAAGGAAGTAATCAACACTGCAGCCCAGAAAAGGGCTGCATATACAACACAGGACAAGTTATGTGAGACAAGGAATGATCAGATGAAGGTATGATTATATTAGTACAATATCCCTGAGTGAGAAAATCTGGCAGTATACAATAAAGAAAAACAAAAAAAGTCTGGACAGATTTCCGAAATAAGACAGATCAAAAGTAGAACCAGGACCTATAAATATATTAAAAAATAATTTCTGAGCTCACTGCAAAAGATTTCTTAAAGTATAACAAATAGGAAAAAATAACTTGCATTCTTTTTTCTTTTTAAGAAACCATATATATATTATTAAGGCAGTTGGAAGTGATATAAGGTATCAATAACTAATATAAAATTTCAATAAAGAACTAACACTGAGAGGGTAAATAGAAATAATTGTAGAGGCTTTTGCTGAAGTAGCAGAGATAAGCTGCATGGTTGAGTTGTTAACTATAAAGAATA
>JAWWTY010000123.1:37698666-37718730 GCA_035222235.1 Margarornis squamiger
AGACGGGTGTGCATGTTTTTGGTGGACCAATCCCCCATGCACCCAGCGCTGAATAAACGTATCTTCTCTACAACTACTGAGTTGTGGGGTTTTTCTGTACATCAGAAGAGCAGCAGCATAAAGATGATTGTCTTAGCTGCTCAGCTGAGTTCTGAAGTATTGTTAAGGCTTGTCCTTCCTATTTCAAGAACAAGTGCAGAAGACTGCAAGGAAGTCTAAAGAAATTCCAACACTGGTCTAGTATCCAGGGATCAGACAAATTCCAGAAATCTATAAAATTGCTAATATATTGTCTTTCATCTACTAACAGTAGTGTTTAGATAGCAAATGTTATTCACCTAACCTCTGACTAATAGGACCAAGCAGGATATATGCAACTAAATGTACATAGTTGAAGTGCTTAATAAAAAAGACATAACTTAAAAGACTTGAGGGTTATTCATTTTGCAGAAAATGGGGCAGTCGCTTGCAGAAAAATTCAGCCCATCTGAGAAGGTCTGTCTAACCCTCTCTCTCGTTTAACTACTGAAGGCCTTTCTCTTGACAACCTTAGTGACATTCGTAGTTAGGTGAGATACATCTGTATATTCCCTCTGAAGTTGACTTCACCATTCTGGCTGGGTAATTTCTGGCAATAATTCATGCTTCTGATTTTCAACTATGCTGTCAGAAATGTCAGAGCACCATACAAATCTCACCTTCCCAATTTCCCATGTCACTGCCTGAAACTACTTATGACATACACTGCTTAAGGTGTATGGGGACAAGTGGTTTTTAGACACTTTCCTTATTTGATTGGATTAAAGGATTCTAGACCCATAAATACATTTGCTTTCTTGAAGAGAAATTTATTTCTCATAAATGAAGAATCATGGTGGTATGAAACATTCTGCATTCCTCGGATAGAGCAATATTCAATCAGAAGCAAGGTCTCCTTGTTTGTCAGCTCAGCATTTTTCCACCAGAATATTCAGATATGATATCTAATTTTCAGAAATGAGAGCTTCATCTCTAGCATTCAGAAATAATGCATCTGTTCTGGGTGGGAAAGCCAGCTGAGCCTGCACTGAACTCTCTTCCTCCTGTTACACAAAGAATCAAATGTCAGTATGATGCAGTTTTGCTGCCTCTAGAAAAACCGATCTGGTAAGGACAAGATGAAGTGACAAGTTCACAGATGGTTTTTCAAAGCATTTGTGCAGCTTCTATGTTTTTTCTTCCATGTTTTTTCTTGTGAAATAAAATCTGGAAATATTTTGGGACTTTCATGTTTTAGTGTAAGCACTCATGAAGCACGGGTTAAATCACACATAGGTATTCAAGTAGCCAAAATTATTTTCAAAGGCAGAAAAACCCTTGTCAGTCATTAAAACAAAAAGTTCCTAGACACTAAAGATATAGAAGCAATATAAGTCAGTGCAATTTAGAATATAAAACTTCTTTCTCTAGAATGGTAACAGGTTCTTTTAACAAAGAAGATACAAAGAAATAGAAATACAACTGTCAGGATGAAGTCTTCATGCACCATTTTGTGATGAAATAAAAAAAAAAATCCTCCTTTCCCATTTCATAGCATAAAATGAGGAAAAAGCCTCATTGTGTTTCTTTCTTCTTTTTTTTTTTTTTAATTGACTCTGTAAGCAGATATTCTAAAACAAGGTGCAAATGAGGCTTTCCAAGACCAAGTTAGATGACTATAACTAGGAAGGGTATTAAATCACAAACATGTGAACAGTGTCACAGTTGGCTTCAGGCCTGTCTCCCATTCTTCAGTAATCATGCTGCAGTACAATTATATATAACTTTTTATTTAATACTCTGAAAACATGTTTTGGCATTGAAAAATGAAGACTAAAAACAAAGTCATCTCTCCTCGAATGTGACTGGCATTGTTTTATTCCTTTTGTTTTACTTTTCACAGTAAATTAATTCTGCAAACATTGCCAATGAGACTCCTCACTGTCACTTTCACAGGCCCTCCCAGACATGAGAGGCTATACTTCAATGCAGCACTGGCATGACTTGGATGCTAATCCTCTGAATGCTCAGATCGGCTGACTAATCAACTATACAGTCTGGAAAGGTTAGGTTGAGCTCTTTCTTTTCCATTACTTCAGGCAAAAAAAAAAAATCCCTTTGACCGTGCAAAGGTAGAAAGTGAGCTATTTGCAGCTAAGGAAGGACGTCAGGAAGAGCACGAGAAAAGTTCCTACAGATGTTGGCTTCCACTGTTCTTAAAAGCCTGCTTTTCAAAGAATATATCTTAAGAAAGAGAAAAATATGTCACTTTTTGTGTATCTATATATAAAAATACAGCTTGTCCATACAAAGTTAAAATAAACTTTTTCTCCTTCAATATTTTTTTATTGATTTTTTTCCCTCCATCTTCACTATAGGTTTAGTCACAGACAAAACAAATTTGCTCATGAAAAATATTAATGAGAACAACTGGTACCAATGGTAAAGTTGAAGGATTTAATTTTCTGTCTTTAACATGCTAAACTGCTATTTAGAAAGACATAAACAAATTAGATGTGAAATCATAGTCACAACTGGATTTTTTTACACAGTGTTTTTGATGGGGAGCCATTTTTATAATTTTAATTCTTCAAAACAACAAATACCCTCTGTGCACATTTATGTTAGTTTTAAGGTACTGCTAAAAGAAATCAGCTGTTAAGTCTTTCACAGCTTAGATTTTAATATTTACAAAATTACTCTTTCAAAGTTATATAGAAGGAAGCTTTCTTGCAACTTCTAGCATCTGCTGACCCCTTTCAATAGCATTCTCTCATTTTGGCAACTGCACAGAACAGAATTTGTTACAGAAAATTTTCATAGCAATTGTCCAATCAGGCCTTGACACACAATACTGATTAGGTTTGATTTACCTCTCCAATCTTCTTTTTCTTGTTCTTTGATCTGATTTCTTCATATCATTGCACGTTTTAAGGAACTGAATAAATTCTAAACATATCGGTGCTGGAAAGAAATATTTTCAAATCCCAAATGTGTGTTACTGGGTTTTTTAAATACAGACTGTTATTTGCAGCCTGAGAATTTTAAATATGAAATTATGAAAATCAATATAGCCAAAAAGAATATCAAATTTTAAATGGCAAAAATCCTGCATATACTGTCTTACTCTCAGATCTCTAGACCACAGACACTAAAACCACAGCAAGAATCTAAAATAGCTCCAGACATCTGTATAACAATCTTACTGGCATATCATCAAAGTAAAACAAGTAATCAAACAGCAGGTTTGTTTGGCCTTTTTTTCACCCAGGAAAAAGAAAAAAACTTCCACTGACCTCAAAAATAATGACAACAATGTATTTACCTCAAAATAATTGATGGGTTATTTTAATTGCAATCATAAACAGTATTCAGCCTTAACCTTAGCTGCACAATATGTATCAACTCAAGGTTTCTTAAAGTAAAACACAAACAGTACAAGTTACTGGTGAGGAAATTGAAATGCTGAAGGAATTAATTCAACAAATCACTCATAATAAGAGTATTATTAACCATAGGGTAGTTGTTTAACTGTTCATGTCTTCTAGACACCTACTACAGAGTTACAGTTAATACTGCAAGGGCATCAAGACTGTGAGAGGATGCAGCACTGCTCTGCTGCAATACTGAGGACATGGGAGCTGTGAAAAAAAAAATAATGGTCTGAAAATTTTGCTGTTCTGTACAGAATTTGAACTAGCTTAGTGTGTTCTCAGTGAATATAGATTAGAGATTTCTTTCCAGGAGATGAAAGCAGTGCTGTTATAAGCAATGACTGCTCTTTATGTAAAATGTTTTCAGGGGTTTTTTTATGTATTTATTTAAAGGTTTCAAACCAATCTTAGTCAAAGTACCAAAATCATACGGTGGCATTTGACAGGAACAATAGGAAAAAAAAGATGAAATCACAGGATTACTGTGGAACATGTTACATCTATGTAGCAATGGCATACATGATGTATTCCCCAATATACAACGTGTACATCATCTGTGTTCAGTTTAACCTTAAATGTCAGGATAGCCAAAATCCTAGTTTTTGTCTTTGTATGACTGGAAGTATCTATTGCTTTTATTTGTTCTTAGACTGTGTTCCAGTTCAATATTGACAGCTCTAGTGGGATACAATGGGAAACCCGACTCTGGCTACTATTTTATATATACTTTATTGTTAATGAAACAAAAAATGAAATGTACTTTAACACCCAGATCTACTTGACTGTATTTAATCATTGACTTATTATCACAAATATGATTTGTTGATACTGATGGTGTTTGCAGACATATCCAACTCCAGCATTTACCAAATGCACAGACCTTTTGCCTTAGATACAGGAGGGTCAAATACCAAAAAAAAGTTAGTTACTTACCTGCTATTGAACAGGGATGTTAAAATAATCATCCCTGCTCAAACAATTTTAGTATGACAAACTTCCATTTAAGTCCCAATACAAATCAGAATTTTTTGAATCTAGCTTTTTCAGGGTCATAAATGTCTCTCCAAATCAGAGATTAACACAGCAGTAAAAATGGGCTGTTTTCCATTTAGAAACCAAATGAAACCTGATGACAGGCCTCTGCTTGTTCCTAAAAGGAACAGGAAAGATTCCTAAAATAACTGAAAATATTAGTCAGAAAAGTATTTCCTGTCCAGTAGAGCTGGAGGTATTACACAGTTTTAGTTCTGTCCAGAACTAAGGTAACAAGCTTTTCAGTTCAACTGGTGGAATTAATTACTCCTAACAGTGTTTAACCAATGCAGAGAACCATTGCAGCTCTCTCTTTTCCTTTGCTATAATTTTTAACCACTAAACTTCAGTATCACAAAATATTAAAGAAACACAGAAAATTAACGTCACAAGGCACTAAAAAATATACAAAAGATGTTGAAATTTTCAGAAGTACAAAAGCATTCTTAACCACTTACCCAGGCACTGACACATCTGCCGCAAGTGGTGATTTTGAAATCTCCATAGAGATCCTTGATGGCACCAGTTGTAAAGAATCCCTCCACCATCAGCAAAATGCCATATACAAAGAATGCAGCTGCTACACCATATATCACATACTTGAAGATGTCAATCCTGTATAGGAACAGAAAAATTAATTATCTGCATAAATATTTAAAGCTTACTCTGAAATTTCAGGGTGAGATAAGTAGACCCATTAAGCCTGAAAATTTCTACACTGGAGCAAGCTTAAGTGCTGATGTGCCATAATGACAGCTGAAGCTGAGAACAGAAGTGAACTTTGAAATAAAATAGCATTGATACTAGAAACACTGGGCCATTTAATTTAATTAAATGTAAAAATTATTCTCCAAAGGACAAAGTGTCTAACACAGAATAATAAAGTCATCAAGAAAGATCCCTAACTTTGAACCAGAGTCATATTATTACAAAAGTAATAATGTTAGATCATCTGTTAGATCATTCTTCTATAATGGGCCTTTAAAATACCATTTCACAGACCTGGAGCTAAAGAAATGGAAGGTTGGCTTGCAGTGTAACACGTAGAGCCCTAGAAGGCTCAATTCATTACAAGCAACACTATCTGGGTTGTGAGGTTTTTCTGTCTAGCATTGTATAGAAACTCAACACTGGCTCAAGGAGACTCTGCCTCCTAAATATTCTATCACAATCAGAGTTTTTGAAAGGATTTGTGACAGCCGGTCTCTGCTCTAAATGTTTTGTCTAAACTTGGAAATGTCACTAGTGACCGCTGCCTTGGATCAGCAGGTTTCAAAGATTCCTGCTTGAACTTCTCATAAACTAGACACAGTCAATTTCCAGTTCATCAGCATGACATGGCAAGAGCTGTGCAACACTTTAGAAAATGGCAATATGCAGATTTAGGATGTTACTAAGTTCCAGTCATATTGTCCAGGTCAATATAAGAACAACTCATAACACAAAAAGTAAGGCAGAGGCCCATTGGATCTGCCAGATGAATTTGGACATGCATCAAACCACTACCCACACTGGATATTTCTCAAGACAAAGTTTAATATTTTTACTGTCATGAAATCAAATATTTAATGATAGCATTTTCTTAGAAGCACACTTTTCATCATCACCCAAAAGGCAACTCTCAATACTCGCTCTACATGTACAATACAATAACAAAGCTCAAAACCCCATTAAAATATCTTTGAATGGTTTTCAAAAGATCAGTCAGGTTCTTGTTTACAGTTGATATTTCAGACATCTTAAGCTTACTTTAGTCACATAACAATGTAATTAAACTTCTGACCTGAATGGGGGTGGGAGAAGTACCATAAATTAAAAGCTTCTGGGAGTGAGACAGGATATGTTTTTCCCTACCATTCCAATAGCAAGTCTCTTCCAATTTTTTTTCTACAGCATTTTTTCTTTTATACTCTAGTGAAAACTAGGGTAAAGTGATTTCTGTATGGAAGAGACATATGAGCTATTTAAAATGGTGAAACAAATTTAGCATTATAGACAGGATAAGATAATGCAGACAAAATTTATTTTAATACATAACATTCCTGATTATATTTCAAAAATCCTATTTTCTTAATTTTATAGTAATTCAGCCAGTGAACAACAGCTTTGTTTTAACAGGAAAGTTCTGTTTTAAGCCCTTCTGGTCATTGTTGGTGAAAAAAAAACAAACCAAAAACGGACGGCAACCTTGTGACTATCCCATAAAGCCTCTTCCAATTCCTGTTATACACCTTTAAATGTTGTGATCTTCACCAGTGGTTGAAGTATGGGAGTTCTGCAAGCAGAAGCTCTCACAGATCTTTCTGTGCTGGTACAAGCTATCATTGCCCTAAAGAGATTAAGACTTTTGGGAAGTCCAGAGACTATTTCAGTCCTTACAACAGCCCTTTAAACCATCTGTGCTGAGTCTCCCACTGAGCTGCTTGTGTCAAAAAGTGTACTAAGAGATCTCTGCTTTTTCCTTAGCCTTATGTGCATCTACAGGAATAACTTCCACTTAAGCCTTCCTTCCACAAGGAAAAAATATATATAGCTATACACTAGCCAAATATAGAAATCAATTTCTTCCTCATACACTCATTGCAGAGAATAGTAAAATCTCTACTGATCAGATGGCATGAGATGAAATAGCCAGACTTATTCCAAGGAAAAGAGACCTCATATAAAGCAAAAACATAAACAAAAATTGCAAGGCAATTACTCATTTACTTCTTTAAAAGCCAGATAGAATTGTATTGCAAAATAACTACATTTAGTGTCTGCTGTATTTAAAGAAAACATATTACAACAGGAACATTATATATATATACACACATATAGTTTTGAAGATAGCATTGCTATCAAATTATTCTGCAGCATCTAATATGGTTCACATAAACTTTTATTTTCTAATTAAGTTAAAATAAATAATAAAAGATAAATCTTGTGAAATGGAGGCTGCCTTTCTTTAAAATAAAATGTGAGCCTTTGTGGATGAACTCAGGGAGATTAATTGCCATCTGTGCTTCAGCAAATTTTCAAATGCTGCAGATAGAGCATGAGAGCAACCAGGGAGGTAGAAGGGAATGTCAGAAGGGGTGATGAACATGAGCCAATGGGTAAGATGGGTAAGGACAAAGGAAAAAGACAGGTACTTGTATAGGCTGGAATGGAAGGAAATAGGTGGGTAAGAAGCAAAGAAAGGAGACAAAATCATAAAGATAAATTTTTGTACTCCTGACAGCGTTGGAAAGATACCCATTAAGTGAAGGCTAACACTACTCTACATAGGTTGAAGAAAAAAGAAATCTTGAACACCTAGTCACTAAATGCAGGAGTCTTTTTAGTGTTATATAATTATGGAACATTTCTACTAAGTCAGACAATGAAGATTATGAAGATAAACCTCATTTAAAAAAATTCATGTTGATCATGCAATCTTCACATGTTAACCTAGGTGGTTATCTAAATATAAATATAAATGGTTATCTAAATATAAATTAATTGTGCCAAGTGTCTTGAAATTAGTAAAAGCCCTTTTTTTTTTTAATATAGAATAATCTAAAACATATTTTTTTATACTGCCTTAATCTGGCAGAAGCTCCACAGACTTTGGATCTGCTTTTCCTCACATGAAAACATCACTATTTTCAATTTGTGATTTAAATCAAGTTGGTCTTTCAATTTTTATGTCTTTCTCTGCTGCTGGCTCATTAATTATTCCATATTAAGGAGACTCCCTAATTCATTAACCTGAAACTGGATTTTATCCAACAAGACAAATATTAAAATACCTCCAGAGAAAACAATTTCTCCTTCTGGCAGAAGGAAGCCATCAAGGCTAAATTCTCAAAGAACAAGTTGAAACTGAGTACTGAGTAGACTGTCCCCACAGAGACAAGTTAGAGGTGAGTGAAAACATTCTCCTGTGAGTCAGATCAATTTTGCAGATTTCCTGCTGTGTATTTTCACTGTGTTTTGGCAAAGTTCAAGAATCGAAAAATAAATCAGCAAACAATAAGATAATTTGTTGAATGATCCTATGTGGAGCAGGTTTTTGTGAAAAGTGTGTTAATATTGCTTTGGAAGAATCTATGTACTTGCTAGGGATATTTTTATTTATGTATTTATTTAACTTGGTTAATATAGGAATGCAGTGAAGACATTTAGTTGTAATTAACAGCAATTAAAAGACCACACTAGTTTGCTCTGTGACACGTGTTTCTCATGTTGGCCAAAAAACCACTTTATTCACTTAAATTCTCAGTTCACTTAAGCCTGAACAAGTGATAAAAGCTTAATATTGCAAAGGTGCTCATTGGCCTAGCACACCAGAGTACTAGATACTACTGTGGGACTAGTGTAGCATTTATAGTTGTGCCTCACATTTCTCTTCCTGAATTTATAATATAACTTTTCCAATATGTCATTGCAGATGTTAAATACCACTTTATTTCTGGTAAATTGTACCTATTTTCTCTGAATGCCAGTAAATTTAGGCAATTATATCTATTTCCAAGCTAAAACAAATAAAAAACCACAAACAAGCAAAAAACCAAAAAAACTAAAACACCACATTAAGACAAATAAAATACCAAAGCTATCAAAGTACTAAAATGGTAATTTTTTTATTTTTTTTTTTTAGCTGGCATAGACAATTTAGAAAGATGGGGACACATGTAAATGTAAATTGTGGTAGGAGAGCTTCACCAGTTTGGGGGGCTTGGTTTTTTTTTTTTTGTTGTTGTTTTTGTTTGGTTTATTTTGTATTTTTTTTCAATTACAGGGAACTTTGTTTAGTCGATGTTAACATCTAGAAGGCACAATAATTTCTGTTACTCTGTAAACCAGCAATTCTGGCCTCCATGCTGATCCTCTTGCGCCCTGAGGGATTGATCCTAAGAGGTTGTTAAGACACTGAGATAGCAGCTTCCCCCCGCAAGCTGTCCCAAGCTTATAGAAACAGTTTCACAAATGTGTTCTAGAAGACAGACAAGATATAAGGGGATGTTTGCAAGGAAGAAGGTCTCTTTAGGCTACGCAGAAACCAAGTCACATGGAAGTTTTTAAAAGATGTGCTCAGGCTCTCTTGAAAACCAGCTGGGAACAATTCCTTGGTATAAGTTTGTGATATTATTCACTTAAACAGACTGAGCAAAAAAGATAGTTGGTATTATGAAACAGAGGAACTGTTAGCAAAGGGAGAAGACAAGCAAAGGCACACTTCAGAAAGAAAACATACAACCAGCAGGGAAAAGGAAGGATTTACTAATAATCATGTACTACCTGCAAACGAGGTAAAAGAAATGGAAATATTCTCACTGTGAAGGGAAAAATGAAACTATTAAGAAAATGTCAGCACAAGTCCATGAGGAATTTTATGTTAATAGAGAGTCAAAACTTCTAAATTTCAGGTGGAACGAAAACTAAATTGGTGTACAGAATGCTCAGAGTTTGTCAGGAAATGTTAAAAAGAGAAAGGATTAACAGTAGACAATGGATAAGACCAACAAAGACTGAAAAGTAATTTTTACTAAAGTAGAAATAAAACACAGTAGAAAGAAAACAGAGACTTCTGAGTCTGTATTTCTGGAAGAAATTTTTTATGTAATCATACCAAACATTTGCTCAAAACTAAAGCCAGACTGCTAGGATTATATAAATAAGAGATCATCCTGCATATAATGTGCAGGTTATACTTACACTCTTCAAGGGTCAGATTTTCTTATTCTACTCTGAACCAAAGCTGATGTGACAGAAGATCCCATTTATTTTAATGTGTGATGTAAAAAATCTCTACAGTAAGCAGAATAGAACCCTAAATCATCATCATCTAAAGGTTTGATTGTTGCATCCTTCCTAGGAATGGGACAGTTGAGCAGAGATTTCATGGAAAACCTCTGAAAGCAGTAAAAAACCACAAGGTAATGGAATAGGAGCAATACCAGCACAAACCACATCTCTGCCCTATGAATCTTGTAACTTTCTTGGAATAGGAAAGGATCCAGCATACAAGTTTAAATAATCATGAAATCTTTGAGTCCAGAACACAAAATTCTGACTATGACATATGGACAAGGCTGCTTCTCAAAGCTGGGGCTTTTTTTATAATCTAGCCTTGTTCTGTCTGCTCACCTCTTGCAAAACTACTTTCTTAGAAATATTTTTAGAAGGGCCAATTACAGAAGAAATCAGCAACCTTCTTTGCCTGAAGAAGGCAAAAAACCCCCATTGAAACTATTGCACAGTAATGTGATGACTTGTGGTGCAATTACACAATGGTTGTTGTGCACTATGGATACTGAATTGCCAGGTAACTTTCTACAGCAATAAAGTGTAAAAAGATGTGGCAAAAGCATATCACAGATTTTGTGAGTGTTTCTTTATTACTATAAAGTGGAAGACACACCAAGTACATGCTGATAGTGTAAGACGTCAACTTGTTACTAAAAGTCCAGATTGGGATGGTAATAGTGAATTTTTCCCTTTTGAGGTCTCCTGTGGAATGTCAAGTTATTTTAATTTTACATGGCACATAAAGCAAAATTTACCAATATGTACATTACATAGAAACACAGGCTTTCCATTTTATATGTTTATAAAGTGAACTAAGACTAAAAGGAAATAAAGGCATTTAAAATAGAAAAATACCTTTCCCATGGAGAACCTATTTAGAAAGGTCTATTGCAAGTGAAATCACATGCATGTGGTGATTATAGCCAATCTAAGATTCCATCAACCAGGAAAGAGAGCTGCTTAACACTGCACTAAATAATACAGATGTCTGCCTAAAAGTAGGCGACTGTATTTGCACAGATGAAGAGCAATAAATTCTTTATGTAAGATCATTCTGCTGGTATTCACATGCACTGATATGAATTGCCTCATTCATTTATTATATAACAGAAGGACAACATCTTTGCAGGTACTTCCCAAATCCTAAAATTTACTAACATAGATACATTCTGGTATTTCTATTAACAGAATACAGAACACTAGGCTACATAATACAGCTGAGTAGATAGTAAATGTGACACTTCAGCACCGTATAATCTTGCAAAGGTCATATTCTCTGGTGCTGGCATTTTTTGTCAGATTCGATGCATCTACCAATGACACCAGATCTAAAATGCTATGTTTTGCATCTAATCTTTAATATGCTTTGTTAGTATTTATATGTGAATCAGTCATTCCAATGAAATAGAAACTGTTCTCCTTAAGTAAACTGCATCTTCAATGACATTGTGCTCTCTCTGGTGGTTCCTGTCAAGTGATAATACATGAACAAGACACATGGGCCAAGGTTAGATCTTCTTTGCAGAGATAACTTCGTTATTCTACACATAGTCAGAACCCAGCTACAGGAACTAATAGAGTCCTGCTAGTGAGAACTCTCATTAGCCTAGTTAGAAGTCTTCTTACCATTCAATTCAGTGAACAAACCTTTATATTTACAGCATTAAGGATTATGGGTACATTCCCATTAGCGTTTTGGGTCAAGAATGGATTTTTTTTATTGTTTTTAGGCAAGTACTGCAGCTGTCCCCACTTAATCAAGATATGGTTTGCATGATGGTTTTCACAGAGGATAACATGGATTCCCTTCCAATTAAACTGAAATGTAAGTATGCCATGACGGTTTATGCTATGTAAGTATGCTAGGACTGCACTCCGTCACTAATGGATGTTCAGTCCATTGCATCAGCCAAGACCGAGTCCAAAATAAGTTCCTGAATTACACAGTGCATGAACAGCAAGTTATTAGTATCAAGTACTTAGGTCTACCAATCAGTATATATTATACTAACACTGCTTTCTAATCTATATGTAGTCATATGGCTCCTCTTCTGTACTCTGGACCACATCTGGAGAGCTTATACCTCAAAAACACCAAAAGAGCGGATTCTCTGTCGATTTCAAAATAGAGTTAGAATAAGGCACTTCTCAGCTCACTAGTGTCCATTTTTCATACTGCAAGGTTATCAGCTTGTGCAGCATACACAATAGACACAGAGTATCACTTATCAAGCTAGGATTTCTACAATACTCTGGTGAAATGATATTAATTGAAAATTATTTACTATCACATAAGAAACTAAATTTCACACTTATCAATGTAGTAATATTCAGGAATTTAAAGGACAGTTTCCAAGCACTGCATTACAATATATTTCATAATAAAACATTTGCTGGTATTTATAGCTTTTTCCAGATTTTTTCAGATATTTTAGCAGTATTGAATTCACCTAATGCAACAATAAAATGCATTATCTAAAAATAAACTTTCTTCCAAGGCAGCATACTTTGGAAATTATTACCTTCTATATAAAACTACTATTTTATAAGAACATTTTAGTGCCAATTTTACAGATATGAAGATAAAAATTTTAGCTCATACTTCAGCTCATACTTCCTAGATCATATATTACCTTTTTATGTAAAGGAAAAGGAAACTATTGTTTAAATAACTACTTAAATACTGTTACATAATCAGGAGTGTGAAAACAACCCTTACCAAGAGAGAGTGAACACCTCCAAAGAGTCAGTATACGTCTCCAACAAATGACTCTACGTGCCTGGACTAGCCATCTTACTTGTCTGGTATATGCAAGACATGCAGACCTCCACTTCTTTCCTATCTCTTCTTGTTCACAGGCTTAGCTACCTGAACTGGTGCCTAGATGAAACTTCTTACAGAACTAGTGAGGTCATCTGCCCAGGCTCTTTAGGATGCTTGCTGTTTCCAAACATGGTGCAACACAGCCCTACCTAAGTTAACCATTGTTTGTCCTGATACAGAGTCTTTCATGTTTTGCTTCCCATAATACAAATAATGTTTAAAACATAACTCAAGTTTAAATATGAAGAATGTGAAGAGACCAAAGATGTATAGGGAAAACCAGGTAAGTATTATCGTGTATTAAGTAGGTGATTTAAATAGAATAATCTCACAGTCTAATGTGAATATTTATAAATATTGCATTTCATATCAGCTATCCTTTGCTGCAGGTCACACTGTAATATTTTTCACAATATTACATTAATATTAGTGAAAATATATTGATGATAACAGTAATATTTTAGTGATACCAGTGTTTAACTTGTGATAGCTTCAAAGCCAACAAAAAACGCCAACGAATAGCAGATCAGAATAACATCCATTTGTCAACCTCTCAAAACATTTGATTATGTCACTAAGAGGGGAGATACAAAAGCTTCTACACCTGCTCTTTTGTTTTTCCTCGAAAGGAAACAGTTGCACATACATATGTATATTACTAAACACTCCCATCTTAATACACAGTGACTATATGCTAACAGAAAGGTTATCAAACATGGAGACCAGCAGTACCTGAAACACAGGTTTTCACACTCTGAAAGGAAGGGAATTTTTAGCTGTAGGAAGGTGTCTCCAGTAGAGCGTCTCTGGCACTTCCAACAGAGAATGCAGTGACAACAGGTTTACAGACTGTAACTTCAGTTAGTTTACTATTTGAATTCACACCTTTAAAGGGAAGTGAATTTACAAAGACCTGAATTAGCTTTGACTGTGGTAGGAAAATGGTTTTAATGTTTCTATCAGGGAAGTTTCTTCATTTTCCACTCTAAGAGCATGATTCCCTTGTTCCGTGGCCTATATATCACAAACATGTGACAGATGGCACTAGCTGGCCTTGCATACTAAAGAGAAAGAACTGTAAAAAGATGCTGTTAGGAGACACACCAAACATATCTTGTGCTGCTGATTTTCTAAAAAACTTTGTTTGGAATTTGTTCCAAACACCAGAAAAATATAAAAATCCAGGGGGAGCAGCTACCATTAGAACAGTGATAATGTTGACAGTGAAAAAGTCTGGAACTATAGGGAATGACATTTCACAAAAATTAATCAATATAATTATAAATCAATATAATTAGAGGTTAGTCACAATGAAAAGGGATTGATAATTCCAAATGTTATTATAACCATCCAATTTATTAAAAGTTCATGGATTTAGAAATGACTGTTTAAAGAGAGAAGATCCTACCATTCAAATTTGTGATTTTTGAAGATATGTCCTCTCCGTAAGGAGTACCCATCCTTACAGCATGTGTTTGTGTGCATCTGAATACGTTTGATTTATATCAGTTTTAAGGAGTTTTGAGTATCTGTTTTACCTGTGTAACCCTGAAGAAACTAAAGTCAGGCTATAATCCAGTATTTTGAGACAAAATACTGTAAAAGTAATTCATTGGCATTTTTTTTAGAATTTTTTTGATTTAGCACCTTATTCCAGACCAAATTTGGGGTTGTACTTGCCCCCTCAAAACAGGCAAGCACAAAAGCACTCTTTCTACCCTACCCAGAATTTCTCTAGGATGCCTCCAGTATTTTGGAATTATTGCCCATGATCATTCCATATTTTAACTTAGAAAGAAAATCATAAATTTGAGGAAATTGCTGTAACTGCCTGGCATTTAAAGAATTTAGAAAACAGCTGCAAATTATTTTTTTTTTTAAGATCATAAATACTTACTACTTATCAATATTTTCAAAGTAGATATGAACTGCAAGTGGTACATATTATTTGTACTCAGGCAAGAGTACAGGGAGATGGAATCAGGGACCAATCTGCAGAGCCAGCACTCAGATCATCTCTTCTGTTCCACAGCTGTTGCTCTTGGCTGAACCCCCAAGAGCTGAATCCTCCAAGGGAAGTTCATGGCCTGTTGCAGGTTCTTAATTAATTCATGTCTCCACAAGCATCAAGGCACCATGTGGGTTGTGGGCTCCCCATTAAGCAGACAGGGCAACCAGAGCAGCCCCGACCCCATGGCCAGGAGAGTCTGTGGTGAGGGATTGAACCCCTCAGGCTTCCCTGAAATGGGGTCCTGGACCATGGGAAGGTTGAGGGAAGACCCAAGAGGAGGCCAGGCAAAAACAGTTAAGGCTGTTAAGTGCCCTCAGGGACACTGATACGGACATTTCTGAATGACGTTGTTGGATCTAGGCACTTTGGCTGTTATTTTAGACAAAGAGTGCTGTAGCTGTTTAGATTTTGCTATGCCCTCATCATGCCCTACTTTCTCTACAGGGCTCTGCTACTTCTTTTAAGTTGCAGTGAGTAGCTGCACCGACAAAGATAAAAGATACAGGGTGCCTTGTGAGCATTTGCATTCAGAACAAACACTTGTGGATACAGCCCTTATCTCTTACCACCCACATAAGTAGCTGTCAGGTAAGGATTGATTTCTATTCTGAATGACATTTGAAATTCAGCATGCTAATAAAAATATAGACAGAAAACATAAGCATGATTAAACAGAATCGAACACACTTCACTGCAGCATCTGCCTAGCACATTTATCACAGAAAGTCAGACTCCAGGCCAGCCTGAGACACTTCACAGCACTAAAATCATTAAGAGCCCAAAATGTGGTAAATAACCTTAAAAAGGTATCATTTAATAGGGCACATTGCTAGACTTTTTTAATTCTTACGATTTCTAATCAGAACAATGAACAGCTAGGTTTTATTTCCTTTTAAATATGTATTGTTTTAAGAATGTAGGCACTGCACTGCTTGTTTCTACTTACATATTCTTCCTTCTGCTTTTTGGCCTTTCAAAACTATAATTATCATAGGGCTTTTGTACTGCCAACTGTTAATCAATAGTCTTGACAATATATCAAGTATTTCTTCTCCTTACAAAATTATTTTAAAGCAACATCTACTCAAAGAGATAGAAAATTGATGTGTGCAAATTTCTTTGTGAGTCACATGGGTTATCCAGTTTAAAGCAATGGCACACCTGCTTTTAGTCAAAACAGGTACATCTCCTCCCTTTAAGACATAAGTTTAGAGACCTCTTTCACAAATGAATGAACTGAAATTTCAAATACAGTTGGTCCACCAAAGAAAGAACTGGTTTGGTATATCTTTAAGTAATCAAAGAAAATAAACATATCAAAAACCTACTAGCTAAGACAAACAACTAAATGCCAAGGAAAAAAAAAAAAACACCTTTATAATTCCTTGATCTTTTACAGTGATTTATATGCATTTGAACTATGTCCCCTGACTGATATTTTCACTTAAGTATTTGACAGAGAGAAGCTGGAAAACTTGCTATGAAGAGAAAGCATCGATTTGTGGCTGTTCTGCACTAATGGCTTCCTAGGGACTAATAAAATAAGTTAGAGCCTAATAAAATGACTGATCTTTCATTCGGGATAACAATGAACCTTAGCCATCGAGTCAAGTCAGACTCATTATTCTAAATGAAAAGCCAAAAAGGCAAAGCAGAAGTTACATCTTCCCATCAACCCCATATATTATTATAAAAGGACATCTAAATTCCTTGATCCAGAGATGAAATTTTAATATAGCACTGATGCCTTATGGTTATTCAGATTTGTAGCATATAGATTTTTAACATAACTGTTTAGTTTCTAACACTTTAAAATAGCAGTTAGCAGTTACTAAACCCCCTTTCTCACACCTTGTGTCAAATCCTTGATATTCTTCAAATTTTGTTTAATGTTCTTTTCAAGGAAAAATATTTTAGCAAGGACATCTTGATTGCGACATGTACCTAGAAGGACATAATAAGATATCATTGTAGTCAAAGCAACCTAGAAGGCCCAGAAACCTTGGAGAAGCTCCAAAGAAGGCATGTGATGCTGCAGATGATGATGGTGAAGGAAGGGGTCTTGAGACCTTTGAGTGAATTCCAGGGAGGTGTGTCAAGGGGAAGACCTGAGGGAGGTTATGGGGGCAGCCAATTCTTGGGTTGGATGTATCCATTAGTTATGATAATTAGTGTTATAAATTTGTAGGAGCTCTATGCTGTGGTGTGCACTTATGCATTTATTGGACCTGAAAGCACTTTAATTAAAGACTTGCTTTCTATTTTACCTATACTTATATTGACTCCAAAGTTTTTTAATTCCATTTTAGGCATCAGCATAACAGTGACATACTTATTTGGTACATGCTCCCTTCTGGCTACTAATCCCATAAGGAGTACAGCTAACATTCACAGACAATCTTTGGAAAGGATATTGATAATATAGTCCTAGACAAGTTAAAGAATTTAAGATTCTGTTTCTGGCCCTCATGAAAACAGTGGTACCCTGTTGGATCAAATATATATACCTTCTTCCTTTTCCTACCTCAGACAATGAATATAAGGAAAAGTAAGAGCAGGCAAGTTAATAGGATAACCCCCAACACTCTTCTAGCCTCTGGGACTTCCTAAGTTGGCTAAGTTATTCAAATGTCATTAGAAACCATCAGTGGATTTGTTTTCCAAGATTATCCAGTCTTCCCACAAACTCATAAAAAATGTTGGCATCTATAATACATCCATAATATGCATCTAGCTTCAGAGGTCTGCTATGAAACATTTGAAGAACCATCATCTGTTTGTTCTGAACCAGTTTTCTCTGATACCTCAAATATTGTGTGCTGGAATAGAAAGACAATCCAACCTAACACACCATGTAGATAACACTGTGAATTTACAGACCTCTGGCACAACAGTTCTTAATCATCCCCTTTCTAGAATGAAGAAATACTATACTCAATTTTTAATCACATAGCCTCTGTTCTATAATTCTAATCATCCTTTTCTGCCTCCTTTAGGGGGGCTACTATTGTATACAGGATTAATGAAATAGGGGAAAGATGGATTTATAATGGCATAAGTGTGTTCTCTGTTTCTCTTTCATTTTTCCACTACTTCGTACATATTTGTTTTTTTGACCACTGCTAAGCCCTGAAATGCTGCTATCATGGAATTATCCATCATAAGAGGTCAGTGTTTTGACAGATGATCAAATCACTTCACTTCTCCAAAAAAGATTCATGAAAGAAAATATTTACAGATTTAAGGATAGAATTCTTCACCTTTAGTTACAACCATGAGAAGCCAGGTACTAATTTGGATTTCAAATATCTAAAATCGTATTTTAAAGAGAAAATTTAAAAGATATTAGAAAAGATATAATTTATTTTGAGGATACAGTAAACTATTCTGTTAAATGTAATAAATTAACAAAGGGAAGGAGATGTTCAGTAAAACAAAGGCCTTCCAGAAATAGGCTTCCAGGAGTAGCACGGCATGAAACCTTTACAAGAGATTAATTCTAGAAATACCAGAGGCAATAGATTTTTGACATTTCGAGTCTCAGGGTTTTGCACAACTCTTTGGTTCCTTCTTTATAGTGCTTATTCCCAGAACTGTTACTTGTTGCACACCTGTTTTCCTTATTTAGAGTATAGAATTTTGAGGGGATTGAGTTTGGTTTTGTTTTTTTAAAACAAAGATGTATGGAACAAATTCACCAATATTATATGATGTAATGCTTAGTAAAAAATTAAATTAAAATGTGGGATATGAAATAGTATTACAAATTGCTTGTCAATAATAAAAATATCAGCTCAGTCAAAACTTCATGTGCTGAGTTCATCCAAATCATTCCCTCCATGATTTTCACTAAAACACCTATTCTTGAGTCAAATTTATATCCCTTGTGCAATTTTTCAACAATTTTAAAAGGACACAAGTAAAAGAAGCTAGTAACTTACATAGTAAAGACATCAATAACATCTCCTGCAGCTCTTGTCATCTCAAAGTAGGTTTGCAGAATGTTGACAGTTCCTGAAAGTGCTTCATGTCCACAACCACAGAACAGTGCAACTCCAGCATACAGCAGAATGGTAGCAATCAAAGATGCATAGGGAATACCTCCCAGGCATTTGATGCAACACTCGAAGCATCCTACAAGAAAAAAAAAAGTTACATGTTAATATATCAAGAAAGCAAAATGAAAGCTTTTACCCTTGAGAAACACTTCTGAAAATTAAAGACTTCAGGCCAAAGAGAGATTAGGTCAAGTATAATAACCCAGAGTGACAGAAAATCTGTGAAAGATTAATTCAATTTATGAGTTTTTTCAGTTGCTACTTGACCTGTTAAATGTAGATGTGCCATCTGATTAACATGAAAGGTTAGAAAACAAGGTGAGGCCTACAAATTTTAAATGCTTATAGAGACAACAACCAATTAAAAATTATTTATAAGATGTTCAACAGGTATGAGTCACTGTATTTTAACATATTCCAAAGGCTTTAGGCTATGGTAAATAATAGGAATACCAGAGATATGTTTCAAGAAAGAAAAAAGGCACATAAGAGCCATTGTCTACTTTCATTATGTCTAATTCTCACATGTAGCTTCAACATGTAATTCCATATTTTGTCCTTTAAGTTGGTTTCTATTTTGTTTAGGCTCAATAAGCAAACTAGTAATTATCTGTCTGTTCAAACATTCATTCGTTCATTTACTGCTTTTAATGAACAAATATCAATCTGTCTCATATGTATATATATAAGTTTAACAGCTATTTACAGGAGTTTAAGCCATTTTCAAATATACACTCATTTTAGCTAAATAGAAACCTCCTGCTATTTTTGTAAATATAAATAATACTGTAAAGGCAGTATTCATATGAGTGGATAGTTCCTGGAAGAAAAATACAATATACTAAACATTGAATATACTAAATATGTAAAAGACAAAATAATTCCCATTTTTTTATGCTAGTTGTATAAATA
>JAWWTY010000123.1:37718830-37807398 GCA_035222235.1 Margarornis squamiger
AATATACTAAACATTGAATATACTAAATATGTAAAAGACAAAATAATTCCCATTTTTTTATGCTAGTTGTATAAATATAGGAATAAAGTTATAGCTTGAGACTACTTTTGGTTAAGGACAAGTTGGTATAGCAGAGCCAACTGTTAAATACCAAATGTAGAATGTGCAAATTTGTGTATTTAAACTGCTGACAAAGTCTTGCTGAGTAACCTGTTGGACAAGTCACACACCTCCAGCAGCCACCACACACATCCATAGGTGTAGCACCTTCCATGCTTCCAATACTTTGGTAACAGCACCTCATTTTCCTTCCCTCTCTGATCCCATACAACACTGGGTCCTGCAATTCATGTCATTCTACTGTACTGGCAGCAAATAGGTTTCATATTCAGCAGCACAAGGCTTTGAATGTCCAGTGATCACTTCTTGTCTTCCTTCAGTGATTGTTAGACTATGAAATTTTCATACCCAGAAACCCTGTGGGTATTTCATCAGTACAAGATCTTAGGAACAGACTAGGAAAATAAATAAATGCTTTTGGAGTAACTAATTCTGCTTGCAGGTAACTACAGGAAATCTCTTAAAATTGCTTTGGTCCTGTTTTCTAAGATTACCTTTAATAATAACTGAGGCTAACTCCTCAGTGTTTAAAAGCCTATAGAAATACTATAAAAGAATATTTACTGGAAAGTCTACTGTCTAAGAGGCAAAAATAAAGAAAAAGAAAGAAATATATATTTAAAAGATACACATTGAACAAGAACTACAGGAAAATACATAGTTGCTTGATATCAAAGTTTATCACTAAATACCCAATGCCATTTTCAGCATGAAATAACAGCAGAAAAAGCCTCAGAAAACTGGTACCTTTGTACATTTATCAGAATTATATGAAAAATTAAAAGAGGGGGAGAGATGACAGTAGAGTGATAATGGGAGCAATGTATGAGGGCTTATAAAGTCAAAGGTGAAAAAATAAGGTAGACCTAAATATTTTCAGGGACACATGAACTGCAGGGAGAGTGTTTCTAACGTTGCAATAGCTTGGGGCAGGGAAGTAGAAAAAAGATTTTGTAAAGATTTAATTTTCACCTTCTGAGAAAGGTGAAGTAGAAGAGAGAAAGTCACAGAAATGACAACACAAGAATAAAAGCAGCTAAAAATCTGAACTAGAAGAAATTTCATTAAGGCCACACTCACATACCACTGCTGTATTTAACACTTCAAGCATTGTTACCCAGGAACAGTGGGCTGTGAACTACCCCCTGCAAGCTGCTGCACCTCACTCTCTAGGTCCAATGAGAGTTGAGCACACACTCACATGTCACAAAGTAAGATGTTACCAAAACCCAGGGTCAGTAATATTACTTCAGATTTTTTATAGTGAAACAGTGTAAAAATACAGTAAAATAGCCTAACAAAGTAAAAACAGTATAATACAATCAAGTGATGACAAATATAAGGTGTAATACAAGGAAAAGTTTAATCACAAATAAATCCCTTTCTTCCCCCTAATTGTTTCAAAATTTGAAAATAACTGAAACACATTTATAGTTTTTGAAGAAGTGCTTCTATTCCTCTCTTGCATTAAAACTGTTCATGTTTATAAGCCTTTGAGGGAAGCTTTTAGTAGTAGTATATTTTACCAGTTAAAGATCTTTTCACTCATTAAAAAAAAAAAAAAAAAAAAAAAAAAAGAAGAAAAAATTAATTCAAGCACATGAAATTTTCAAATAATCATGTACTCTCAAGGCTTTTCTCATTTATTCAGCTCTTCAGTTGGCCTCCTACCTTTCTCACTACTTACCTCATGAGTAACTAGAGTTTTCAGTGTTGTCAAATCAACTCAAAACTAAAGAAAACCAGTGAATCGGTACTCGGATTTTAAAATGGCTATTGCACATCATTCATACACCACATGAGGTAATGTGCTGTAAGGTAACATTTGCTCCAGTTCTTTTCTTTCAGCTGCTCAGAATGTGAAAATAGCTGTTTAATAACAGAACAATAGAAATGCTATTTTAACTCGCACAGTGACATTGAACCACCAGTACAGAATGTGACTCAGATGTGTAATGTGTATGTCTGTCTGAGACAGGCAGTCATTCACCACTATGAACACCATCTTTACTAGGAAGTTAAAACATCCAATCACAGAAATAATTACTAGGAAAGATGAAAAAGAGTATATGTTCCTTTGATGTTTGTTTTCATCTTCAAATACAGTTTTCAGTTCTTTTCAAACAGTTCACTCTGCACAATAAGCTCATGCTATATAATTCAGCATATGCTGTTCTTATTTTCCTTATATATATCAATATTTTTCCCTCAGGTAAAAATCATGTACCTTTACAAAAACCACAAGAAGTAATCAAAAACACTATCCTTCTTTGTAGTTTTTAACTTGAAGAATTGTACTATTTTTTTTTTCTTATTTTATTAAGATTGTTCCATAGAAAAAAATTTAATCATGAAATACACAGAAGATGACAAGAGAAGGAATTTTATTTTAGATAGATAAAAGTCCAAATACTGGCTATATTCAGCTATCAAAATGCAGCACATTAATGTTGCATTACATACATCCACATTTCAGGCAGCAAAGATCTCACAGACAACTACCTTTGTTCCTCTTAGTACAGTTATTACTGTCTACGTCAGAAATAATCTTGATATAGATATCTAAACTTCTGCTTTAAAGGGCTTGTAAAGTGTTCCTTATACTGGCAAATCTGTGCATACCTCTTCCAGTTTCTGAGTTTTGGGTGCAAATTTTCTAACACTTCTCCAAGTGCCCTAGACAAACATAAGCTGATCTTCTGTTTATAGAATCTTTTCTCTACATTCAGAAGGCTAAAGATTTAGATCTTGAACAGAAGAAGAAATTGCCTTCTTCTGTTATTTGCATCTAATTATGCAGACAAATAGCGCCACCACAATCAATTCTTTGTTTATCTGTTAGTGGCATGTGAACATTTTCTCCTCAGTGCAGATCAGGAGATATACCTGACAAATAAAATACCAAATCCATTTCTGGCCAGTACATTTAAAAAAAAAAAAAAAAAAAAAAATCAGGACTTGCATCTCTTTGCACTTTTGCCTGTGAAAATGAAGTGTAAATCAATGATATTGAGCAGTTTCAGAATGCAATTTTGCTACTGTCTTTTACATAAATGCTTAAGGAAACCCATTCACCCCAGATATTAACATGAAGAAAATAAATATTAAAAAATATATAAAATGTAAACATAGGCAATACGGTTTTTCATAGAGAATATTTCTGGCTTTCCTTTTTTCATTCTTTCCAAGGCATTTTCGGTGAGAACATCTAGGGTGATTAATCACAGACAACTACATCTCCAAAACATTACTGACTAATCACAGATAATTGCATCTCCAATGGAAACAAGTACCTCTGAAGCTCATATTACATTTTGATAACATTTTTTCTTAACTTATTTTAATTAAAGAGTTTTCTTTCTAATATTAGGAGACAGAAAAGCAGAGTCCAAGTAAAATGCAAGAGTACTACATGAACTTGAATCAGAAAACAAAATAACAAAATCTTAGGTGCCTTCCATGCCTGGTTAGGCATGCATTTTTTTATATCTAAATTTGTACCACTTGTCACACAGCTTTCATGGCCAATCAGCTCAAATACAGAAATACAGTTTCACTGACCATCATGAAACATGCAAATTTAGTTCTGAATTCTGTTAAGCTAGACTTAACCCTAAGAAGTCAAGATACTTTTATGTAATATTTTAATTGATAAATACACCCATCAAAACACATTGTACTAAAGAAAATGTAATACATTGTACCTATATCTAGTACCAAAAGCCCCTCAAATTATTCAACTTCCTGATCTGAACCTGGTCACCAAGTCATCATAATATAGCAACATGCAGAAGCAATCCAGCTCCCTTGATACTGTCCAAGTCCAGAAGAAAGAGAAAACATTCAAGATGTGTTTTATAAAGCTGCAAATGAGGTGAGGCAACATTTGAGAATGAGTCAGCAAAGATCATCCCTGTACTTTGATCTGCAAAACCTGTTCAAGAGGTGTTGCATACACAGTCCCACAAGTCTGAGCTCTGTGTCCCAGGCTCATTAATGGGATACAACCCCACTCTGCTCCCACCCTCTACTGTTATATAGGATCTACTGGAAACTAGAAGAAAACTTTATCATCTTGTTACATCAAATGCTAAAATCATTCTTTGTCTTGTTCAGGAGATGACTTCTCATTTAAATTAGCTTTCAGTGAGAATGATTACTATTACAGAATTACCTATCAAGCAGCAAAAATACTTTTTCCGCTAAATTAATTCTGAAATCCTGACTGCTAAGACTACAGTGGAAAAATAAATTAGACCGCATTTTGACTGAAATGTTAAAAGCAACATGATATGTAGAAAAGCAAGAAAAATGTCCCAACGACATTACAAATGGATTTTCAGGAAAAAGGCCAAATAATTGCAAGAAAATAAATTTAAAAAAATGCAGGTATCCTTTTAGACATTAAATTATGTGTAATTGCTGGTTCTCCTTTGACTTATTATCTCCTTAGTGTGACTGGATGTTAGCTAATCAGATATCAACTAATACGAAAAAAACAAAAATGTTAGTCCTTAGGGCTTTACAGTCATTCTGCAGTTAGCAGTTACTTTTTTTCAAAAGGAATATTACTAAGACTTTCAAAAACCTGATTAACAAATTCGTTTATGAATGTAAAGCTTTTTCATGATGATTTTCATTTGAAATGTGGAGATCTGCAGATTACATGGCCTTTTAATAGAATATAGCACACTACATAAAATCCATCCCTCCCTCCCTTATTCATATGGATGTTATCTTGACCTGAGTAACAAACAATAACAATTAAACATGGACAAGGGCAAGAGAATCTACATTATTGTACACTCCTTAAAATTAGCTTTGGTTGCATCCAGAAATCTCACTGTTCTTGTTGTTCCTTGTCCCTTGTTAAGCATTCAATACTCCAGTTCAAACTACTTTCTAAAAAACTGCATTCACTACAGAAAAAAATTAATTCAGCAAGATCAGTGATAATTATGGTAGCTCTTACACCATATAACTTAAATATAACTTAAATTTGCATTTTCATCATATACATTGAACACATTTCTTCACTCATCTTCAAGGTAATTAAATCTCAAATGGATTGCTTATATAGATTCCAAATAATTCGCTGTTTTAATGTAGAGTTGTAGGAAAATTAAATAAGCTACTTTGTCAATGAGAAAAAATATTGTTTCAAGAAGCCTTCATCTGTAACACTGAGCTATTTAAACAACTATATTTAGCAAATCCACAAGGCAGAGAGACCTATAATTTCTGTGTTACTATCACCTCATATGATAGACTTTCAAAGCCAAATTAAAGATATATTTTATATTTGAGCTAAATTATATTAAAAATCAGTTTTCAGCTAAATTTGAAGAAACATCTAACACAAAGAAACATGGTTTTAAAATCATCAAAGCCCAAAGCATGGCAACTTAAACAGCAAGGAAGGAGAGCTCCCCTCTTTCACCTAGTTTGGGAGTCACATGTATGTACTTATCCAAAGATAAGTGCTTCTTGTTACATCTGTCTTAACTGCTTTGAAATCTGGAGGAAAAGAACCCCAACCAAACAGACTACCTACAGTCTTTTTTCCTGGATAACTGAAACACAGATGGATGTAAATAGATACATATATATGTACACACACCCCCCCATATATGCACACACACTTGTATTATAATGCAGAGCATGAAAGAGAACTAAATGAAAAATCTACCAATCTATCCATTGAATATATCTAAAAAGGTAAATCTGAACTAGCCATCATATACAATAATTTCATCCCATCTTTTGCTGGTCATACTTCAGCAATACTCAGTGGTGGAATCACAAAAACTCATTTTCCATCACACTGGACTGTACTTTTTTATCAATGATCAAATAGCCTGCTGAATACTTCTGTTGCACTGAAGTATTCTGTCAAAGTATTTGTTGAAGTTGGATAACTTTCTAATGAATGATGCAAATCACTAGATATCGTACATTCATAAAAGAGCACTATGAAGCAATACACCTGGTTAATACCTTTTGGCAAAATCCAGATCTAAGCTATAGTGACAGCATAGAATCAGTGGCTTGGCAGTAAAGTCTCATCATGAGTCATGATCAAAGATCTAGGTTTTGTGTAGTGAAGGTACATTCCAAGCTTTAGCAGAGACTGCACAACATCCCAACGAGCTGATCTGTATTTCTTTCCTGCTCAACATCAGTGTAGCTATCTTGGATTGACTGGAACTACTTTTTGAAAGCAAAATGCCTCATTTTCTTTGCCAGCCAGATAGGAAACTAGCCTTTTCATCACTATTTTATTTTCTTTTTCTTCTTTGATGAACAGGTAAATGATCATCCTGCATGCTGCATGCTTCCTCTAAGGTACCTCTCCCAGCCCTGTCAATTGTAATTTTAACAAAGAACTAATTTAAGCAAAAGCTCCTCACTGCACAACTCACAGCTTGTCAAAGAAATTGGCTCAGTTACTATTTAGGTACCTAGAGAAGGCTCCATTAGTAAGGTATTGAGCATGTGCTTGACTAAAAACATGTGGCTTGTCTCATCAACTTAAAATCAAATTAACACCGTAACTTCAAGAACATTTACAGAATATGAGGTAGACATCCAGAACTCGATGGCATTACACCAGTAGATATGACACCTTTTTTGTTCCACATTCATATGAGAAAAATTTACATATGAGATACTTATATCTGTGCTGGTTTTGTTTATCTGTGCCCAATTGGGTAATGTTTCTGGTGAGAGAGCAAGACATTATTAAGAGAAAACACTGGAAGAGGGATCTGTACGCACTCGAGAAGATTGGTTTTACAGGCACTGCTATAGTTTATAATGTAACTTTTCCAGAAAAAGTAATAATTAAAATAATTTATGTATATATATGTAAAAACTTACACATTTACATCTTCGAAAGAAACTAGGAACAGAAAAAATACTCATATTTGGGACATTGATGATTATGACAATGTACAGAAAACTGTGTTGTGATCAGCTGTTATAGAGTCTTCAGTACATTAGGTTTATTGCTGTTTAATGAGACAAATCTTAATCTAGCAGTTAATAAGTATTAAAGTTACTGACACAGAGCAGTCACTGCCTGAAATACAAATCAGTCAGGCATAACACAGTCAATCTTCATAATCTTAAAACAACCTTCTGGCTGATTTAACACAGACAACATTTGTCAGCTTCAAAATCATTCTAAAGCTAAAGGGACAGGAATGAAACGAACTAGGTGCATAAATGTGATAGAAATAATGAAGAAGTGGGTTAATTAATTCAAACAGTTTTTCCATTACATATACCTTATATATCACGTATCTAAGATTTGCACACTAAATAAGCATGTTAATACAAAGATTATAAACATGTTACATGTATCAATAATGCATAGATGATGACTGAAACAATTTTAAATATTTCTGCTTTGATCTCACTGACAACACTATCATTTTGTAAGGATACTTTTTCTATGCAACATTTACTGCTCCCATTATAAATTGAATGAAAAGGCCATGGATAGTAAAACTAGAAATTAAGTATCCTTTTCCTCTCTCTCATCCAGAGTTCATAGAATCAATTCCTCATTTCTTCAGCCTTGAATGGAGCTATTTCTCCCAAATGGAAAACTACTTTGAAGTATGTACTGAAATGTAATTCTGCACTAATTTTTTCTCATTCACAAATAGACTGAGTCATACTGGGCTATAAGCCATATTTTTTTTTATTTTTTTTTTAGTGTATTATCCAAAACTTACAAACACAGAAAACGCTGGTTCCATGAATTTTCTATGCACTCATCTGTTTAACTGGAGTGTTCTACAAACCTCTTACATATTTAATAGGTATTTGTGGTTTTAAACATACTCAATTTAGAGAAGGTAGCATCCTCTTTTTTTTCAGGTGGTGTAACAGAGAAACAAGCAGGTTATTTACCGAGTGACTTTTCAGTTTGGCACTCAGAATAAGATTAATATGACTTCTCAGAATACCTACATTTATATAGCTCTTTACATAATCAAAGCACATTTTGGTTTTCTCATTTTCAATTCTCTGTGCTTAAAGCACAGAAGTAACAAAAACACAGTTAGAGGTAAGTTGTGAATACTTCAGTCTCAGGAAATTTTCCAGCAGCTGTGCAGGGCATAGTGGCCAGAAGCATATCAATAAAATGCCAAATATTCAACTGCCTCAAATGATCTTTTTCACCTTACAAATCTTTCTGCTGCTGAAGAGGAAAGGGACTGTAGGTTGTACAGCTGTTAGCTGATAGCAGTGGATTTCTAGAACTCAAAAAGTCTGGACTTTTGGATATGGTAGAAATTAAAACTTTCATTTACTCGGCATTATGCAGTCATTTCTCTTTATTCTCATCATATGCAACTTCTGATTTTGTATCCTCATGTTTTACATCACTTTTATCTCAAAAGCCTCTCTTTGCTTCATCTGCTCCCTTTACCCTCAGGCTGTCTTCAGTTTGGCTACTCCTATTCCCTTGAACACCTATTTGCCTGAGAAACAATCAGAGCTGATAATCTTGCTAATTCTCTTCAAATCTAGGAGATAGAAAGCTCATCTGCTCTGGGGAATGTGCTGCAGGAGTACAGCATTTCTTCCCACTTGTCTTCCCGTCCTTGTTCTTGCTATCTAATTCCACCACTCCTCTCCACAACACTGAGATATTCCTCAATGAAACAGACATGCACAGGTTATCATGTTTCCTACTCAATAAGGTAGAAAAACTTCAACTAAAGTAGTAGAAAATAAAGAATCATACAAAACTTCAGTCTGAAATTTTGAATATTCTGAATATTTATGTCTGGAAAGAAAACCAGAAGCTTTTAATTGAAGTATTATTTGACTGTCATTTTTACATCTCAGAGAGGAAAAAATATAAGAAATGGATGGGGCATATAGCCATTATCCTTCAGGACATGACTAGTTATGAGGAAGACTTGTCCACGGAGCTAATTAATGCCATTGTACATATTTTTCAAAGAATACATGTGGATATGTATAACACTTTAAAATGTACTACTTCAACTCCTCTATATAGTAACTGATAGCTTAATCTCATTTAAAAACACAAACTTAGGAATCTATCAATAAGCAGTTTGAGACATAAATAAGACACAAGTGTTTGCCAATGAACTTAGAATAAACAATCTGCAAGTATAATTTAGTCAGTGCAAATTTATATATTAATTTATTAATAACAACTTTAAAGATACAGATCATAAGCAAAGTCTTGGTGGACCAGTATGTTACATGATTTGTCAAGTCTACAATTAATAATGTTAGTGATATCAAATGGAAAGTTTTTTTACTGGAACAGAGTAATTTTCATCTCACCAAGATCTCAGGTTATCTATCTCTTGTGAACAGAAACATCTGCAACCAACTCCTATTGGCTTAAAAAAGACCATATATTTAAAACCTAAGCTATCTCCCACTGGAGTTAAGCAGCCCTTATTACTGATTCCAGCAGGAACAGAAATCTCAACAACTATTCAATGTAGTGACACTTTTTAAAGTAAAGGAATGAATAACTGTATTGAGGAAAATATCTCTCTACCAGAGTAGAATCTAGTGAAAGATCAATCTGCATTAAGTATGCATTTCATTTTCACTCTCAATGTAGAGTGGGAAAAGCATTTATACTTGTATACTAAAATACTAGAAGACATTTACAACTAATATATGGGAGACAGACAAGAAAATTCCATTTCAAGAACAGGCTGTGAAATAATACCTCATGTTACTCTTACTCACCTGCTGCTTTGCCACAAAGGTTCATTTGTAAGATACTTAGATACAATTATTTTCATTAAAGTTTATAGTTTAGTTAAAACTCAATGTAGATAGGATGCTGAAAGTCACTAATAAATTTTAATGTATTTTCAATTTAGACATCCTGTTCCTTACCCCTTTTGTATTTTTTTTGACCTTAAGTTTTTCTTCAATGGAAATAAATAATATTTTTTGAAAGGAGGATTGCTGCACAAAAGTAGAATTTTCTACTAATTCTGTGCTTTTTTGAACATGTAGAGATAGAAGCAAGACTTATTTTCTTAGCTAAGATTAAATTGAAGAATGAGAAGGTAACAGGAATCACTGCAAAAAGTTCTTCCAGAGCATATAACATGAAATATAATTATCATACATCTGAGACTTTTTTTCCTCACAGATATCTAAGGTTAGAGAACTATTTTTAAGATAGGCACATGAAAGAGCAAGAAAAGATCTCAGAAAGACCAAAGGCAATAAAAATTGGGAAACATTAAAAAAAAAATGAAGTTGCCATTTAATATTGTTATAGCAATAGTGACAGATTAATCCCTTTTTTAACCACTGAGTATGAGGTCAAGCAGGACCAACCTAAACCTTTCACAAAATTGCATCAGGGCTTCAACTTACATAGAATTTTCTTTCTAAAATTTCTTTTTGGAAAGAAATCAAGAATTAATTTATGGATTTCAGATAACGCATAATGAAACATATCTACACATTATTTGTTTGAATTATGGAACTACAAGATTGCATGAAATTCAGTCTGAATACAGATATCATATTTATGATATTTATGTACCTGTTGATCCTTCCTATGCACTCACCTAACTTTAAAATGAGAAGTGCCTGCAGTCATTATGTATGGTTTATGTTGCCTTTAGAATGTTTTATTACTACAAATTTTATTCTTTTTCCTAAATTCCAAATACTAAGATGATGAAAGATTGTACACAAAAGAGAAAAAGGTAGGCCAATCCTGAAATAAGAAAGCATTGTCCAGCAGTCATGATACATGATGGCTGGCTCTCATTTCCCATGTATCTCCTGTTCTGCTGGCTTGCTCTACAGCTGGAGAGCTCTGTAGTTCTTCACAGTTACACCAGTGTGATGGGATGCTCTCTAATCTCATATTTCACAGCCAGAAATATATACCTCCCAGTATATTATTTCACTGAAGCCATTCCAGAAAGAGAAATCAAAAAAAAAAAAGCAAAACCCAAGAAGATAATATATCATACTTGGAAAGAAAGCATTGATATAACAAAACAAGTTCAAAAGAATATTTGACAAAAGGATTAGCAATTTGTCAATAAAAACAAAGTCCATCAAATCATATTTACAGTATGTAAGATTTATATTGGATTTTCCTTATTAGAAAAGTTTTGCAGTTTATTTATTATGGATAAACACAGAAAAATTCCAGAGAGTGTGTTACTCTGTCTTTGAGACACAAGTGGTTTTTCTATTACACTCAAAAGGTTTCCGTTTAAAAGCCTTCTAATGTAATATATTATAAATAAGATTGGTGATTTAAAGCAAGGTCACTGCAGGAAGGGAACAACAGATACTTTAAGAACACATAGCTGTTATTACTGTTCAAATAAAAGGCATTTGTCTTTTTTACAGCAGTGATTTCTACCTGAGATTGTTGTTCTAAGTCCTGTGTTGACTATAGCCAAATTTGGTGAATATTAAATTTTTTTTCATTGTCTCAATTTAAAAGTCTATTTACTTAATAAACCTGAGCTGAATAGCACTAACATCTGCTTGATAAATCAGTTTAACATTATGGCTAACTTTGGCGGGGTTTTGTTGGTTTTTTGTTGTTGCTGTTGTTTTTTTGTTCTGTTTTGGTTGGGGTTTTTTTTAGGAAATTAAAACATGTAAGCTTTTACACTAAAATGAAAGTCTCATTAGTTGCAAACTGCTATTTTTTAAAGCTTGAAACTGTCAAAATTAATCCATTTCAGCCTTTCAGCACTAATTAAATTAGGTTAGTACAGCTATCTCTAGAAGTAAGCCATTTAGCATTTAAAAAAGGTCACAGTCTCAGGAAGTCTTATTGAGCTCCTGTACAGTCTCTTAATTGTAACACTATGCTAAGAGCAATAAATGCTACTCCTGGGAAAAGAAAATAATACAGAAGTGAAAAGGTCAACAGATAGAAAGGTTTGAGATTTTTAAAGAAATAAAAATAAAGCAAAGACAAGCATATTTGAAGAAAAATAATTTGCTAATTCAAAAGATGTGGATCTATGTGTATCCACACAATACTTACTCATAAGTATTTATACAACTTAATTTAGGCTAAACTCTGGAGTTTTTTGAAAAGCAACTGAAGAATATGTCTTTTATACTGTATAAATTTTAATGTCCATGGCAATTATGTCTGAGTTAGGGAATGAAAAAATAGACCATTCTGTCTGGGATTTCCAGTATGCCTTTGCAATGCCATTATTCCAGGCACACCTCCACCTACATTTACATGGGAAGCTCATCACTTGCATATGAGAACAAGGCTGTGTTGTACTCAACAGCTGTTAGAGTGCGATAACAGGCCACACTCAGGATACTCACAATGGGAATATTAAAAAAAAAAAAATAATGGAAGAATCAGACACATTTCTGATCTAATATAATCCATACAAAGTACAAGTAGACAATCCATTTACTTTGACTGCCACTAGACCTATTTTTGAGGTAGTAAAGGAGCTGCACAGAACTTTAAAGATTGGCAAGAGAGTTTTGACTACATTAAGAGGTATTTTGAGCAATGTTTTTACCCACTCACCCCAACCATTCCAGAAAATATTGTTCCTTTAAACAACCTGTTGAAAGTGAAACTATGATTTTCATAGATTTTTTTCAAAGGGGTTTTTTGGGTTTTTTTTAAATGTTTTAGCATTTTCAAATGGATTTTTAAATTTAAGCTATTTTTCTTAACTGTTTTTATATTGGACATTTAAATAAAGTTAAAATTAAAATACACACACAGTTTTTTATAAAGCCAGGTGGTTTCTCTGAGTTAAAAACAAAAGTTATAATAACAAATAACTTTAGCTGTTTCAGGTTAGAAAAGTTGTATACAGAATGCACAACATGCTTCTTGTATTTTAAGACTGTGAGGAAACAAGACAAGGACAGATTTTGGTTCATTATATAATTATCCATTTCTGGTTTTCTCCAATGAATTCCAAATGAGTATTAATACAACCTTCCCACTTTGCCTTTTGCATTACCTGTTCTGCCTGCAGGTACTCAGAGTTCTGAACTTTTCATTTGTCATTAGTTATATTAGCTGCATCCTAGCCAAGCTTATTCTTATTCACTTTCCAAGTACATGGACTATGTCTTCTCTGAATATGCAATGCAGGAAAAGAATTGAAAGGAGTAAACATCATGTAGAGAGATACTCAAGGATTTGGAAGAAAATCCTCAATGTATGTGTAAGGAAATATACTAAAATACTGAATTTTAAGTGAACTCCAGCTATTCTGATTAGATGTCAACACCACTGAAAGCATACCAACAAGCTGAAGATAAACTATGCATAAGGAAAAATAATACAAGTTAATGGCATTCACATTTTGATGAGAGTTTGCAACTAGATGTCATAGATTACAGCAGAAACCAGGACAATAATTTACTATTTAATTTATTGAAACACTATTGATTTGAGAATTTCTGGTTTATGAGCAGCATACTATCCAGCATGGAAAGTTACAATATTCTCTCTTTGCTAAGAAATACAAAGCATGAGCAAACTGCAAACAATTCATGCATAAAATGTTACAAAAATATTTGAATTATACATACTTTGCCAATAATGTTGACACATTGTTGGTGTGGATTTGTAATGCTGTTTCCTTAGTTTACTAAGACTTAGTTTTACATTTTGTCTTTGTCATTACACACAGCCAAATCTAACAGAGCCTGAGTGCAGAAGAATGCAAAAGAGTTCTCTATAAAGTCAATGATCTCCTCCCTACATGAAGATTCCGGAGCTGTGTATGCTGCAGGCAAACATCATTAGGGAGCATTACAAAGAGTGTTCTAACTGCCATTGTAGCAACTGTAATGGACTCTAATTCCAACATGCTGCAGATAAATAGCATGGGAAATTTCCAGAATTACGCTCAGATCACTGTTAGTCGCTCCACTGCATTCTTATAAAAATATAAAGTCTGGCATTCCGTTCCATTTTAATACAAGGAGCATATTGGTATGTTCCATGGGTTTTTGCCAATCACTTTTCAACCACAGATTAATAGTAACCAGGCTAGGTTACAGACAGTAGCACAGGAAGAAGAATTCAGATGTCTCCGTGGATTTCATCTGCTTCCTGGCCTAGTAGAAATCTTCCAAAGACATGAAGGAAAAAACCCCAATTTGCAGTAAATTATTCCCTTGAATAGCTCACAAAGCTCACTGAACACTGCAAGTACAGTTGCTTTTTGAACAGCTAGACAATTCCTGATGGACAGATCTCAGCAGGGATGCAGGACACATGGTCAGGGAGGCAGATGTGCACTACTGAGCATATTAAAGGGTAAATATTTAGAGTTCCAGCAATGCTATGAGATTACCTTACATATAATACCTCAAAGACTCCACGCAGTCATTACTGATAGCTTCTATGTCGAGCATGCAGAGACTATATATAGAAGCCAAGAGGCAACATCTTCCTTTTACAGTTACACAATTTCTCCCATGCCTTTCCTTATCCTTATTCAGCATTACACACTAAGACAGGGTTTACAGATCCGAAGATAAATATCAGGGGAAAAAAAAAATTGGTGTGTTTTTTGTTTTTTTTTGGTTTGTTTTTTTTTTTTGCCCTGTATGGGAAACACTACTCAAATCTATTGACCAAATTTGGCAACCTGCAAAATTCTGGCCACTACCAGTAGACTCTGCTTTACAAACTATTGAAGTCTTTGAGTGAAGTCAAAATCTCACACTATTTAAATATACCTTTAAATAGAATTTTAGTACCCAAAGCAAAAACTGAGAGTCCTTAAGTAAGCCAAGAAACTAAGCAATACAGGATCCAAGGTAAACATTACCTACAATCACACAAAGTGCCCTCCTGAAACCCATCCCTAGAATTAGTAGACTAAAGCTGGGTAATTTTTTTTTTTTTAAGTTGGGTTGTGTTTGGACTCTGAGCCATGGAAGAATGGCACATATATAGTATGCAGCAATCTGCTTGATAAAAGTAGCCATACAGTTTTATGCAAATGAATTTCCATTAAAAGGCAGCTCTTTGAGAGAAAAGCAAAGAAAAACATTACAATTTCCATACATTGCCAAACACAAAACCCACAAAATTGTATTTTCCGTCAGTATAAAAGATTCACACTTCCTTATAAAAATTTGGTTCTAAAGTAAGACAGGTTACTCTGCTTACATTTGCAAATAAATCTAAATTTCATACAACTAAAAAAGGGCCAAAACAGCATTATTTTGATCAGACCCTCAAACCAAATAAGCTTTTCTAAGGTTAGGAGAGCACAAAACATGACGGCTGGCAATACTTTTTGCCAACAAGTTCCAGTGAGCTCAGTAAAAAAATCCTAGTGAATCTCAAGTATATGTACTCTAATGACAGAACACTGCTCATTTCACAAATGGCAGTGTATTCTTATGAGCTCATCTAAATGACCTTAAAAGACTTCTGTTTTCTCAAATAGTACCTTCTGAGGAAAATCGCTCTAAAAAGACATGAAAAGGTCAATCTAATACTTTAGGCAACAATGATAAGGAACCTAAGAATCCTTCTAAAATTTGAGCAGACCTCCAGACAGGAAGTATGCATTTCAGATTCATTTGACTAATAAGAAGTCAAAGACTGCAGAAAGTATCTAATGTGGTAGGGCAAGTACAACAAAGGAAAACTGCAAAACACACAGCAGGGTGCATCTTCAGCCAAACATACTGCATTCTAGTAAAAAGCCTTTCTTTTGGAGACCAGATGGTATTTCAGCATGGAACAATTTGCAGCTCTGCTGATGGAAGGTTTTTTGTAAGGGTTTTTTTTGTTGGTTTTTTGGTTTTTGGGGGTTTTTTTTGGCCTTTTTTATTTTAAACCTTACTACAGCTTGAAAGACTCCTACCAACAGGCTTTTGAAGAACTATGCTAGCTCAATGGCCTCCAAAACTGCACTAAAAAAAGAAGACAGTTCATTCTCTGGATGATGGGCATGCCCACACACGTGAAGTTAGGATAGTTAAGTATCACCAAAATGTTTGTTCACGTTCTGCCGCACGTGCAGTTTTTGTCAGAGTAAACAGCCAGTACATTGCCTTGGAGTCTGGTGCAACACTTAGTTGTCATGCAGTGTTAGGTATGCTGTCACACATACAGTTTCCCAGCCTGAAAGGCTATTCCTGGCCATCATACCAGTATCCAATGCCAGATGGGTCTCAAGAACCACTGAATATGTTCCAGTTAATTTACTCACACACTTTCTTGCAAAGAACAGGATTGTGATTCCTCATTTGAAATATAGACAAAAATTCTTCTGGTCACACCCCCCACCTCCCCCCCCCCCAAAAAAAAAAAAGCTAACAGGTATTGTCTCCAATTTGTGTTCACAAGAGATTAGAGATTTCTTTTCTGAGAGGTAAAGATCTCCAGCTGACAACTATCCAGCAAAGGCTGGATTTTTTAAAGGTCAACAGCAGCACATTACAGGTCCTCATGAGAAGAGTATTTCTGCCGTCATCAGTGCACCAATACTACAAGGACAAGACACATATAAATGCAGAAGCTATGTAAAAATAAGATCAGTAAAACAATGGACCAACTGGAACAAACAGAAATCTAACCCATCTTAAGTCACAAGTTAAAGTAGAACAGTGTTGAAATTGCAGAATCATTATTATTGTTGTTTTAAAAAAAAGTTTCAAAGTAAATTCTATCTTTCAGAGTTCCAAATATTAAGCAAAGCAACTAGGAAAAGCTAATGTGCTGTGAGCTGTCTTCTGGAGAAAAAAAATGAAGAATGTTAAGAATCTTCTAGCAAAACCCATGCAACATCTTTGTCTCAGTAAATGAGAAATAAATTTATAGTGACATTGGCCACAAAATATGAACCTACTGGTTGTCAAAATCAGTTAAAATTTTAGAAGCTACTTCTATTGTGCAGTTTGCATTTCCAAATCTATATTCTTGTCTTTCAGTGTTCTGTGTTTTAGCTGTAGGCATTTGTGTGACAACTGTAGGTAAGATGTACAGTACTGAAAGTCTCTAGAAGCTACATAATCTAGTCTCCAGGAATAGTTTTAAGTCTCCAGGAATAGTTTTATTCTGAAACTCTAGGACTTTATATAGCTGTAGGAACACTCTTGCAGATAAGATTATCTTCAAAGAGATCCTAAAAGAGAAACACAGGCTCGATAGGTCTCCATTAAAATGCACATACAGCCATATATCCTCATGATTTATGCTATGAAAAAAACTTTATCACCAAACCAGGATTATACATCAATAATTCTTCTGCCTTCAGTACAATAGAGATAGTAACACTGCTCTTTGACAGATCATAGGCATCTGTCAGAGTACTCTGCAGTTTACTTCCTTCTAACCCCAGATGTTTCCCAGCTGTGATCCCTTCTTTCCTCTCATACATCCTCATAACTAGATTTACAGTGTCCGGTTTCTCCAATACCCATGCTTACCTTCCCTAGCTACACAAGTGTGTGCCATGGATTCTGTGTCTCTTGAACAAATGTATTACAGAATGAAAGTAAAATGCCTGTTAACAAAGCAAGAGGCATCGAAGGATGGAGGGAAAAACAATTGCACCTATGTGAGAGGGATATTTAGTGGACAAAACCAAGACAATGTAAATTAAATTTTATGAAACTTGTTGGGCCAGTTTTTTTCATTATAACCTGTGCTTAAGACCTCATAAGGTGGTTTATGTTGCTTTAGACTTCCTTTTAGGAAAGAAAAAAGTCTTAACAAGAAGACAGAGCACAGGAAGAAGCAATGTATTTGCAGAAAATGTACTTGCAATGCTGAGGAATATGCATATACTTTTTCTATGCTCTGTACAAATATTTTTTTACAACATTTCAAACATAATTTCACATTCTTCTCTGAAACATTTTTGTGCCAAGGCAACTAGCACAATTCAATTAGGTTAAGAGACCAAATACAGACCCTTTAGTTCTCTATTATTTCAAAATATAATTTTCATATTTTTAGTACTTAATATTAATGGGGCTTTTTCCACAGTATTCCTTCCCCTGCATTGCTCCATGCACACCTTTACACTGTGATATTCAAGTGCTTTTTTGAATGCATTTTCTTTCCAATTAATTAAAATCAACCTGCAGCATGCTAAGACAAATTAAGTCAGTCCAAAAATACCTAATAACTTAGTTTATTTTTCTACTGCTTTGTAGATGAAGAAAAAGGATTTGAGAATGTAGGAGAAAAAGTATGTCACTGTGATGTCAGTGTTAGTGTGACACTGATAACTATAACTACACATTTTTGTCTTGAACCACTAAAGAAAAGCTTACAAGCTTGCTGATAATCTAAAAATAACTGATTTTTTTTCTTCAAAAAGAGCTGGCCTGATCAGTAGTTTTTTTGCTCAAAAAAAGTCATTACAAAGGGGTTATTTCAATGAGAATGAAATATTTTGCAGGAACATACTTGTATTGATAAATTTTCTTTAGTCATTTCTAGACTGGAATGTCTGTTCAAAAGTACAGCAGACACACAAAGACCTGCCTTGGGGTTACTTTGAAAGTAAGTAAATCTATTTTAGAAAGTATAAATTTACTTCTCACAAATTTATATTTTTCTTAGTTTGGTGAACTTAACTTTGATCAAAGATTTCTGGAGTCACAAATCCTGAAGAGAGGAAAGTATGTTCCCTGTTCAGATCTTGTAGCAAAGTTGTCTTTAAACATGTCCCCAATAGTAGGACTAGAAAAGCATTTGCAGCTTGAGTTCACAGTTGGAAATTCCTGTATCACAGTAATTTCTGGAATTTTATATCATACAGATATACCCTGAAGTAGGCTCAGGTATCTTCATCAGAGCAACTGTGTTACCACATAGCAGCTCAAGCTCCATAATCCAGCTGAGAAACCCACTTGGTTGTTGGCCTACATTCTTTCCAGTATACACTGATAAGAATACTTAAGCAGCTTTTTTGTGCATGAAGCAAGATCAGAGATATCTCCAAGAGCTGCAGTCATATTTTAGCTTCTTATTTCTTCCTCCCTTTAACAGCATCATTGTTTTACAATAGTTCCTCTGGACATGTTAAGCTTGTTCTTGTATCATTGTGATAAGAAGATTCTGAATCATCACAGAAAGTCTTCAGTCTACAGAGTAGGTGGGTCAGCTAGGTGACTAATTGAATTTTATTTTATAGACATACTCTATAGCTTTTATAGTAAGCTTATTTTGTCTCTCAGGAGAACTAATAAGCAACAATTGTTTATTTTTCTGATGTAAGTCTGATAAACAGTTTTCAAACATTTGGAAAAATAAACCACAGGAAAAATAAAGAAATGCATAAGACAAATGTTTTCTGCAGGTGGTTTAATCTGAGATGGCCTATGCAAGGGTGAAGGGATAATTTAAAGAAAAAATGCACCTACTATTTTCTAAGCAAGCAAACAGAGGCAGTGGCAATCAAAGTAAATGGAAAACAGAGGTTTATACAGTATGAAAATCGTCAAATATTTACCTCCCTCAAGTGTACAATACCCGTGGAACTACACAGGATGAAAATAATTTCCTTGTTAGTTTGGGGGTTTTTAGCACACAGTCGTTTCTCAAGCACAGTCTTGTTATCAAATTCCATGTATGTGTTTTGCACTAATGACAAATTTTGATGGTTTACATTACATATAATTACAGCAACATTGATAAAGTCAATATGAAGTCAATAAAATGCATTCAGTGTTGCTAAGGATGGAAGAATGGCTGCAAAAGAACTTTTGTTAATACTGTAAGATTCTTGCCTAGACAAACCATGGTAATTTTCCATCTAAAAAGTGCAGAATCCAGACAAATTAATGTGGTAGTATGTTCATTTATAACTCACCGTTTTTTCCTACCCCAAATCAGCTACTTCACCACTTCACACTCTTCCTCTTTCTGGATTTTCTACTTCAAGCTCCAAGTGTTAAGATTTATTTCTATGGAGCTGGATCAATGAGCTCTTTTGCACTAGTTCTGAATTTTATCTCATCTGCCAAGGGTGCAGAATGATGTGGGATAAATGAACACCTGCTCTTGAAAAGGAAGCTATCTGAAACACCAGGCTTTGGCAGATCAGTAGAGAATATGCATGTCACCCAGAAAATCTGTTACAATGGCCAGCTGCCAAGGCATTTGTTCCCAGTGAAGCACAGGTTAAAACTGCTGTCAATAAGTTGTCTCAAGACAAAGAACCCAGCCAGAGTGGGAAAAACCCTACAATGTTCTTAAAGCACACATTTGAAAAAAAAAAATTGCAAATAAACAGGTTTAAGTTCCTTCTTTCCTACTACTTCTAAACAGATAGAAATATCTCATTGATACCTTGAGCAATGATTCAGTGAGAACTGAGACATAAATTCATTATTATCCTCAGGGAGGAAAATTTGTTCAATGTACTTTGCAACAAAATGAATTTGATGACAAAAATCTGGTACAAAACCTCCCTTAAGCTCCTGTATTTTGTAGTGAAGTTGAGTATATTAAAATATGTATGCAAAGTTTTGACTATTTATTTTTTGTGTATTCTGAAAATGACATACAGGAAAAGAAAAAGTGGGGGGAAAAAAAGGGGGAAAAAATTGAAATTCAGTAACAGAATCAGAGAGAGACAAAATTCAGAAGCAATAACTGCAATTTTATTTCCAGTCTCAAAATATTTCAAGAAAGAAAAGAAAAAAAAATTTGTTTGGGAGAAAGTTATGACAAAGTCACACATATGTATCCCACCACAAAATCATTGCAAATAAATTCATGTATGTTGAATTTCATTCTCTCAAGGCATTGTAAGCTACAAATAATAAAAGGTTAGTGCAACATTTTTGTTTAATCTGATTTTCAGCACACAAAGAATTAACTAATCCTAAATTATCACTCATTCATGCAGAATGAGTTTTCTGCACGATCATTTCCTGATAAAGCACTGATAAACATCTTCAGAAAGCTTAGAAATTACATGTGCTAAAATTCAAAGACTATTTCTGCAAAGAAAAATAGTGGCCTGTCACGAGAATGATATTTCTGAATTATGGTTTTGGCTGTCAGCAGCAACTTCAGCATTTAATACGGAAATATATAATTAATATATAACTAACTCACAATTCCTAAAGTCTGTGTTTATGAGCATACACTAACTTCAAAGCCATCTGTAGTCTGGGTTGGGAGTCTTATTTTTTAGTTAGGATACTTCATCCAAGCAGATTCTAATAGTCAAAAACCTAAAAATTGTATGTAAGACCATAATTCCTTTCATTAAAAAAATAAATGTGCATCTCAGCACAAAACAATTAGTAAAACGCTTTTTCCAGATCTTACAAAAAATATCCTCCCAAAAATATATACTCCAAAAATACCTATGAATGGCTATAGCAAAAATAGGTGTCTCTAAGGAACAAACTCTGTAGGAGCAACTTTTAAGGAATGAAAAGACAAATTCCTAAGGGAAGTATAACAGGGACATGCTAACAGCATCTGCTACTTCTGGAGAAATAATGTTCTCATATAATTTATGAAATTTCTTCTGGTTTGGTACTTGCTTAAAGACAGAGCCTCCACTGTCAGCATCTTTCAGAAATGCAACTGTCTTGGAAGTTTGCAAAGAATGTAATCTGCTGGGATCTACATGACATCCATAAATGTGATAGAGCCTTAAATTTTGTTTTGAACATATCAAAAAGATAGGCATTATTCAGTTTATAAAGGAAAGTATTAAATAAAAGAGTGCCTTTCTTCTAAAAAGTGTCAAATTTTGCTTTTCCTCAGTTGAACATGGAAGACTTTTAAGGGTTGTTTTATTTCTTCATTAAAGCATTTGGCATATTCAAGACTAAAGCTGACCTTTATTTTGTCTTCAACCAATGGTCAGATACTGAAGATTTAACAAGATTTCACCAAATTTTCTTTTCATATTATCTCTGTGTACTGGTTTGAGTGTGAGACAGCTCCTTACAATGTTTCTACTAATTTCTTCAATAAAAGATCTGTGTTCTCTGTGGCTGCAAAGTTGGTTCAGTAAGATGTAACATTGACATGTAAATCTGGAAAAGCCTGTACAAGATTTTTAAAGAGAGCACAAAACCCTCTACAAGTTAATAAGAAAGGAATCTAGGTGAGTGTCTATTTCTGTCATTTTAGGGTGGAGCAATATTTTTCCTTCTACAAAAAAAAAAAAAAGTCACAATAATTTTTGTTCTTGATAAGACTCATTTGCCTTATTGATTATTATTTGCCTTATTTGCATGTGAAATGTCAAAGCCCTGAGGTGAAGCTAAAAGTGGGACTGACTCCTCAGCCAAAGAAAAAGCTTTCAGGGATGACTGGGATGTTTTAGAGAATATCCTGCTCTGATCTCCAAAGATATTGTGCTCTTAAAAAACAGCAAAGTATTTGAGACAGGTTTAATGACATTCTTGACAAACTTGGCAAGGAAATGCCAGAGGGTTTATTGATCTTAAGTAAAGGCCTCCTCTAGTCTGGTTAACATACTATTTGCTTTTGGGCAATTAATTACACATGTCCTCCACTATAGAAGTAGAACACTAAATTTCTCAGTAACCATGTGAGATCAGTAGGGCAGATGTCGATTTTAAAGATAATGGCCTAGAGATATTTTAGTATTTACCATTGAACAATTAGCTCAAATTTCAACTTGTATGGATTTCCAGTTGCAGAAACCTTGCCCCTGCCTAGTAAAGCTGATTTCACTTTAGTCTTTACAGCACCATTTTATGAAACTGAATATTTGAAGACTTTTTTCTTTAGTTTTCTGCTTTTTGCAAAGGATTTAACAGCTTACTGCTCAAAGCAGTTCTGTTGGTCATAATATGGCCCACACAGCTGTAGCTCCTAGAGACTCCTGGAACTTCACAAACTGTGAAAAGCATACTTTGTTCTAACATATTGCTTCTTTTCATGAAATGAAAAAACCATGCTAACCTACCAAGTTGTCAGAGTGTATAGATAATTTCCACTCCTAGCTTACTGATGACACTGAGTTTTAGATGACATGAGACAAGTATAGGAGTAACGTGTGCCGAATTCTCCCCTCTCTCCCTTTATTCTTTTGCTTGTTTGTTTCAAACCACAATGCAACAGCAGAGTTGTCTGGAACTATTATATGGAAAAGAGTACAAAATATTTAAAATGTGAATATTTTAACTTCTATCATATGATATAAAATGAGAAAGAAGAGGCCTCCAAGAGCCAACTAGGTCATCTCCTACCATCACAGAGAAACCAGTCATACCCAGTGCCCTTATATCAACTTTCTGGTATGTTGATCAGGAAACTCCTTGTCAACGGATATTCCATATACTTCCCTTTAAACAGATTTATTTGGATTAGCTTTTCCATACATCTATCAGCCATCATTCTTGTCTATTCATGTAACAGTTAACAAATGAATGTTCCCTCTTCTTATTTCAAATTCAAGAAGATAAAAGAACAGAGGAAAATCCTTCAAAGATGGAAAAAGTGCTAGAAATAAACAAGGAATACTTGTGGAAAACAGATCTTCAAGGGGAAAAAAGAGGTCAAGAGAAATGAAGATCCAAGCATTATATTTGTCCACAAGTATAGTCTAGGTCAATCACCATACTATATATAATAGGTTATATTATTTATTATAATTACTTTCTTGTTAAATATCAAAATTACTTAAGTATATTGATATAATTTCATGAGATATGCTGACATACTATGTAGTAAATTGAAATATGAAATTCTTGTCGAGTGAAAAACATATCAGGAAGACAAAAGCAAAGCTAGGAAGACAACATATAACTTGTTCTTGTATCTCATATTACATCATTTCAACACTAACCATTTCCTAAGAGGAAATTAATCACTAAACAAGTTTTCAAGTTTAAGACATTTTTGTAAGCATGAAAATATTTACAGTTGACAGTATTTCTTCATCCACTAATTGGGGACTTTACTGTTATGAAAAAAATGGGTGTCCAAGTTCTTACAAAGCAACATCAAAACACAATATATGCACCAGCTATCCTAAGAAAATACATACTCCTCGAAATTTCAGAAAAAAATTCATACTAATAATTTTATAATTACCACAACCAGAGCAGCTAATTCTACAGCACAATTGAACATAATGACAATACATCTTTCCTGATTTTAAAATGGTAAAGAATGTTCTGTAGGAAAGAATTTCTTCTCACTTAAGCCAGAATTACACTATCACTTGAAATATCGTTGCCCTTCTGTTATTCTTTACTCATAAGTCATTGCTAGAATAGAACAAAATAACCTCAAAAATATTTTCCTCTAAGTTTTCCGTGCAATTACTGCAGAATGATATTTGGGGTGACAAAATGTTGTTCACATGGCTGGTGCAAAATATCTGAAAACCTTGAAATTCTTTTGAAAAGAACCAGAGTGGAAAGCTCTTCTTGTTTTCATAGTTGAAATATCATAAATAAACAACTTCATGACACCTGTTTCTTCATGGGTCACATATCTCTTTAAGCATCATCTTTAGAGTAGATCAGAAGTATAAACTGAAAGAGATAAGAAAGTGTCCATTTTTGCTTCTAAATGATATGCTGTTATTTCTGTAGGCATTAATACCAGTATTACTCTAGTGTATTCACTGAGGTAACACAGATAAAAAAACAGGTTGTTTTTTGATCTTATTGGTAAATTAATTTATTCTAGCCTCCAAATCTTATCAATATCTTGGCCTATCAGAACTGGGAGAAAGAAGAACTCATAATGGCCTTCTAAGTGTGTAGATCTAGTGTGGGGAAAACAAAAAAAAAAACCACACTAAAAAAACCCAACAAAAAACAACAACAACAACAACAAACAGACAACAACAAAAATCATTATTTTAGAGTCCCAAGGTAAGATCTGGAACCTACAGTCATTTCCAGAGGAATTTTCAGAAGGTCACAGATTGCAGACAATTTCACCAGCACAGTTCAAGGAAATGTTCCAGTGGAAGAACTGCTTTATTAAGCTCCCTCTAAAGCTGCAACCTAGAAAAAGGCTTCAATACAAAGGAGAACTTTTTTCAGCTGTACTCCCATTTTTTACTGGGAAATCTACTGGCAGAATAATGCAAAATTGTGTTGAAAAGTGCTGAATAAAGAGAAAACCTTTAGCATCTGTTGTTTTTATAGAAGAGGGAGAGTCAGAATCCTTCAAAAGTTAGGAAAAGCATGGGCTGGGTTTTTGATGTTGGTAAAAGACACAAGTGAGGGATCTACTAAGCTCTCTGGGGTGTTCAGAACTCTGCCAAACCACAATAAAACGTAAACAGCATGGATTTGTACAGGCTGATTCACACTTAAGGGTATTAAAAGAACTTCTTTAGCAGGAGATAAAAGTGATAGAAGAAAGTTATCCTATATACATTTCTTGAGGCTGAAAACTTCTGGCTTCACTCTGAAAAATATAATAAACCACAATACTACCTTCTCTACAGCAAATACACAGCAGGACTTCAGAAAATGTCTCCTGAACATTCAGAAAAACCTCTACAAACTTCCTCAGCTGTAGCAACACTATAGTATTTTAGACTATTTTAGTCTGAGAATTTTGAAACATTTTTTTCTCCAAAGCCATCCAGTTAGTATTTACTTCTTCATTTACTACCCCATTCATCTCTGTGTAAACTCACATCACATAGATAGGAGTTACAACAGCTAATTTTGCTTGAATATTTTTATACCCATTGAATGCCTGGCAAATGCCAAAATGCTCCTTCTATTGGTTGAAAACCATAACTATGGGAAAGAATTTCATATTGCACACTTATGACACAAGGCCATTTCCTTCAAGAAATTTTTCAGGTTGAAAAGAAACCTCAGGGTAAAAATGGGATGAAACCCTCTTCGAATATTCAGGAACAGAGAAGAGAGTCCAATGAAAAAAGAGTATTTTCCTACTTGATGCCTGTTGCTTCAGCTTCATTCACAGCATCAACTCTTATATTTGTCATAATTATATTTCTGCAGCAAGAGTTTTTTAATGGAAATACATCTTTAAAGAAGCTTCCGAGAATATCAAGCAATAATTGCAGACACTACCAACACTACAAGCTTCCCTGAGCATGTTTGTTACCTGCTTGTGCCTTTCTGACATGTGGCATGTCATGCAATGAAACCTGCAGGATTTCAAAACAAAACAAAATCTCTCACACCAAAAATAAACCAGAGTTTGCCAGAGTTTGTACATATTTGTCTTCACTAGGGACCTATAAAAACGGCATTTGGGGATATGGCTTAGGGATGATTTTGGTGGTGCTAGGTTGATGGTTGGAAGAGATAAAAGTCTCTTTCAACTTTGATGATTCTGTGATTCTGTGAAATAGTGGCAATGAGAAAGAACAAAGTTGTAATCAGTAAACTTGGGTATTAGTCCGGGTTTTATTTTGTATTCAGGATTTTTTCTAGTAACGGTAGTTGCTTTATTGTCCCACATAAACAGATGTGAACAGTCATGATGCTTATAGAAATTACTCATGGTCATATTCATTTAATTTCAATTGGCAAATGGCAAATTATGATGTAAACACTGAAAATATAGAATCTGTTTTATATCTAGCATTAATGAAGAGAAGGAAATATCAGATACATATTTCTGTACTATGCTGATTTAGCAACTAATTTATTAAATAGAAACTCCATGTAAAAATATTTAATACTTTTACTCATATCATAGAATCACAGAATATGTCAAGTTGGAAGGGACCCACAAGGATCATCGAGTTCAACTCCCAGTCCTTCACAGGACCATCAATAAAGGTAGAAGACAACGTAAGTTAAACATCAGCCTTTCAGTCAGTAGACACACACCTAGGCATAACTTGGGCAGATTCTGGATCATTGTTAAAATAAATAAATGGTACTCATTTTTATGCTTATTTATTCAAATATATTATCTTCCAATGTTTGATATATAAAAATTCAGAAGCAGTAGTTACTATAATTTATCTACAATTTCTTAATGACTAAATCCATAGACAAGCTGCAGCTAGCACAGCTTTATGCCTGAAATTGTTTGACTGGGTTCACTTCAGCTGTCACTGTGGATATGGCCAGAATACAAATTGTCTTTAGCACAAAATACTTGAATGAGCTTTTCCTATAAGACTATCTTTACTTGAAATTTAGAATTCAGAATGTGTGATAGTAGTGTTTAAAAAAAAAAAAAAAAAAAAAAAGGCATTTATAAATAAATAGGAGATTTCCAAGGAAATACTAACTGCCAGAAATACTGGCAAAGAATTTATATACTCACTTATGCTGATGTCAGTGGGTCTTTTGTATATTTCTTCAGACATCAGTGATCTTTCTAATGCACCAAAGTATTTATAAAGGCACTTTATAAACACACAGAAGCACATGCAGTTACAAAAGTCACAAAGGATGTCTGCACCCAGACTGCATCTGGGAAAAATGAAGACAGCTTACTCTAAGTCAATGAAAACCACTAAAGTACAATCAATGTTCTATTAAATTTTCTATTTATCACATAATGAGAGAGCTTCCAACAGTCTAATTACAAGAATATTTTTGTATTTATAGGAAACTAGGAAAAAAAAAAATTCAGGTAATTTGATTATTCTTGCAAAATATGTAAAACTTTCCTTGCTTCATCAATTCTGCTTTAACATGGTGAAAGAGAAAAAAAAAAAAAAAAAAGAAATTATAGTTTGATAATACTGTGAACTATTTTAGCTGTACTTTCCAAGTCAGAGCTGTATGAATATTTGTATTTCTTCACTAAATGGCTTCAGAGCTTCAAGATAAGACAGTTACATAGCAGGTTATCAATGAAATTATTGATAGGAATTAATTAATTTCTGCATAGTCAAATAACAAGGGAAAAAGTTTCCTTAATCTCTTATATCCAGTTATTGAAAGTCTGATGTCACCACCTACCTTTAAAACACTACTACACCCTTGGGGTGAAGCTTAAAGGAACTTTGAATAGTCTTTTCCCTTCTACTGACCCACACACCACCCAGCTCTAGGGAAGGGCAGAGATGCAGCAAACAGCATGGGACTAGGTCAGTCTGCAGGACATCCAATTGCAGATATTTTAGGAGTATCAGCACCTGTCATAGACAAAAAAAAAAAGTCTTCCAGCTTAAACTACTAACAGGTGGGAGATAATTGGGTATATGTGTGTGGGAGGATTGAATATCAAAAAGATTTTGAACGTTCAAGTAGAAGTTTGCTATTTGCCAGCTGCTAGTACAGTCTGATTGTAATTTTTCTAATATCTGCTATAAAAATGGCACATCTCAAATATTCCAATTTTTAGGAACATGAGACAGAAACACAAATTAGGATTCTGATCACACATTGTGCTTAAATGGGGAAGTCTGGGGCCTTGGGATTGTGGAAAGAAAAAAAAGACCAAAAAGAAGGGACCTGGAGACAACGTGAAGACCCTGGCTGGAGGAAAGATCCTGGAAGTGAGAGAAGATCCAGAAGATCAGGCAGCTGGAGGGAGACAAATGTTATGGCCACCCAGGGTCCTTGGCTAAAAATGCCCAAGGTGAGTAAGTCCAAAGCTGCACAGGAACCAGTACAACCTTCTGCCCAACCATCCTGGAATAGCAGCATTTCCTGGAATTTCTCTGTGCAGAGAAATTGTGATCTACTGAACAGATCTCTGTTAGGAATCTCTGCTGGAGAGACAGAAATGAATGGGGTAATATGAGTGAGAGAAACAAGTGGAGGAAAGCCTCTAGTCTGTTTGGCTTCTAAATAAATCAAGAAATCAACTATGGGTTATTTATAGCATCTCACTTGTGGGAGCACCTAGAACTTAGGCATCGTATATACTTTATAATTATAGTATTAGTATATACAGATACCTGTATATCACTTTGAAGTAAAATGAATGTGTTATTTTAAAATACAAGTAATTTCAACCACACAAAGCATGCACTCTGATGTGAATTACAAATGAACATTACCAAAATATTTAAATTACAGGAATAAAAAGCCCTAAGGTTTTTCTACCTTACAGACGAAAGAATTCTACTAAAGTAAATAGTGAATTGTATTTTAGTCATATACTGCAGTAAGCATTTTCTCCTTACCATTTTTTCATCTATATACACATTTCAACATGAAACAAGACAGCAACAGCAGAAGTCTGGGGGAAAATTCAATTCTGAATCTTATCAGGATTCTGCTCAAGTACAATGATTGTTGCTCTGCCCTCCTGCTCCTGATTTGCAGATTTTCACAGCTGCAGGAGCTTAAAAGACCATAGCAATTGGCAAAGTATTGCCAGAATATACTGAGAGCATTCTGGAAAGAAATGGCACAGGCTTCCTGAGATCATGGTTAGAAAAGACATTTTTATTTCCAATGTTCCTGGCTACTCAGAGGGTAGGACTGTCCACTTTCTGTTACAACAATCAATAGTCACTGCTTCCAAGGCAGTCAGTTATGGGAATTCAAAAAAACTCTGCCTTAATTACTTCTGTTTCTGCAGGGTCTTCAGACAGTGACATCTACATCTCAGATCTCCACTTTCTCTTGCTGCTGTATCCCTACAGGCACTCAAGAAACTGTCCTAATAGAAGTAACAAAGAAACTCATACTATTGTATTTCTTTTGGGGAATAGTTTTACTGAATGAACCTGGGGACAAAAATTATGGCACCTAAGAGACCTGGTAGATACCAGTCTGTTCACTTCACTTTTCTTATGATCATTTACCATGCCCTCACTCCTCTCAGACAGTAGCAAAATTAATAGGGAGATGTGGCCACAGAGCCATCGGGTGTCTCACATGACAGGTATTGCCCAGCTCTGTAGATGCTTACATAACTGAGCCTTATGTTCCTTCAAAATAAAGAGTTCCTTGAAAAATGTAACAAATACCACATCCAAAGCCATAGAAAGAAACAGGTATTGCTCAAATACAGAACAAAGGCAAAATACTTAAATACAGTTCCAAAATTTCATCATGGATAATACCGTTCAAACTTTCAGTCACAAGAACCTCATTGCAGTCCTAAAGGAGGCTTTTACTTTCACTGCATGTCACAATTTGTGAGATCCAGGTTATATTGAATTTGTAATAAGATTTAAAGGACCTTCTCACTGCAATTAAAGGAACTTCTGCCACAATGCACAAACTACTTCCCTGGTTTATTGGGAATGAATTCACCTCAGGGAACAGAAAGGCAAATTTGCAAACACAAAGATTTAATTTCTGGGACTCATACTGAGGTTCAGTCCAATCAATAAGGTTATATGGGGAATCATATCTGCCAAACCTATTCAAGAAAACAGTTGTGTTTGTTGTGTGCCCTTGGGGCTGGCACTTGTTTTTCATCTCATTCTCAGTAAGATCAGACTTCTTACAAATCTGCTGTTTGATATCTCAAACCCTTCGGGAAGTACTCAGGGAACCATTTTGTAAATGTCAACCCTGTGAGGCTGGTGACATAAATTTCCCAGATATATCTGCATGGTGGAGAATGCATCCAATTCATTAAAGCCAGACCTTTTCAGAGAGAATTTCAGAAAGAAATTTCCATCAAGTTACCAGAAAGCAAATTCAGCATGTATTCCAAGATCAGATATTGCAGAAAGGCAATTATTTTGTCCTTAAGGCTTCCCTGATGATTTCTCTGCATGAGAGGTGTATGCCAGCTAAGGCAGGGTGTTGATGCATCCAGAAGTAATCACATTGTGCTGCGACTCCATGACTGCAACATGCTCAAGGGAGCCAACAGTGATGCGTCATGTGGTTAGAATAAACTGGAAATTCATTCTGGCTTCCATAAAGCTTATATTAGAAGACCACCTGAAACCATTAGCAGTCTGCAGCAGCATTTCAGCATAATGACATTTTGAGCTACTAGGTACACAGGTGTCAAATCCGCATCAGGTTTCCTGCATCAGCCATATACAGCTAACTTAAACTTGGGTTTGTTCCTGTCAAGTTACTGCATTACAAGTAATTGGAATCAGATGGAAATTCAGCTCATCATTAAGGCCTGCAGTATGCAACATGAAAAACATTATTGAAGTGTCAGGTACACACAGGTATCTTTGACTCCCCACTCAGTGATTAATCATTTTCCAACATAAATTGTTTTCTATAAACTACCAATCAGATTTACAAAAAGGGGAGGGGGGGGGAGGACAAATACTCATAAATTATCTCATAATCTTTGTACAGTTCCAATATAAGCAAGAAAGTAAGGTTAAGAGATACTCATTGTTCAGTATCAATTATAAATATTTGCTTAGACCAAATTTCTCTGACTATTGGGCAGTCCAGAAAGAAACAGCTAGGATTTGTTACATTTTTATTTATGCTAGCTAAACTTTTTCTGCTGACACTTTTAATCAGTACAATTAGCAATCTATAAATTAATTTCTTTACATATCTGAGGGGCAATAACTGGCCTTGTGAAAGTAATGCTTACAAAAGCTTATGCCAAAAATTCTTCTAGAACCTAAAATACATACCAGAAAAGAAGTTGCCAAAACTACATGTCTATTTCATATCACTAGTGGAGCAGGAAGACAAGACTCTGTGCCACTGGAAAATTTGCTCCATTAAGGGAAGGAAAGAGATAATATATACATGAGGTAGCAGTGTAAATACCATCAGCAGGATGTCTCACCAAGTACTAATGATCTTTCTAAATGAATATGAATGTGTTTAATTCACTGCATGTCATCTTCTATTATATCTCCCACATTTTATAATTATTATTTTATTAATATTAAAATAAAAAATGTATGCGTTCATACTATCCATCTGTGCCTAAAGCCAAAATCTTAGCTACCACATAATGAAATGTACAGCCATGTGCTCAGGCACCAGGGTTTTCTCCTATTTGGCAAGTCCACAGCCCAAAGATTTGGGCACCCAGCCAGCTATGCACAGCATTCGCACATGACTTGTGTGCCCACAGCAATATAAGGACTGCTGGTGCTGTATGGGGACGTACCAAAGCAGGGAGGGGGAACAGCACTGAGAAATAAGCATGAGCAACTGTGAAAATTCCCTACTAGGACAATGCTACTGGCAGCAAGTTTTTACTAAATGTGGGTGGTTTTCACCAAAGGAAGAATTTTGAGAAAGCCATTCAAACTAGTTCTCATGCCAAAGGACACTTGTCACCCACTGAATGAAACAAATGGAGTAATTTCAAGAAAAAAGATTAAACCTGAGAAGACCTGAAGGAGTGGACTGGCAATAAAACCTAAATACAAAACGAAAAAGCATGAAAAAAATGCAGAAATTGTTGCTATCATTTGGTCATGAAGGAAACGAAGTCAGATGAAGAAAAAAGAGGAAGAGCTTTATCATTATACAGCTACATTAACATTTTTGTCATGATTCTTTACCTAAGCATCTTATAATAACTTGTAGCCATGATGTGTGATCTAAGTGTTATAAATACTTGCTTTTACTTGCAGTTGTCATCAATGTAGTTCAAGTAAAATATTTTTTAAGGGAATGGATAATATCAAGGAATTTCTCACAAAAAGAGCAAGGAGAGTTTACAGTTTTTAAGGCCTTGGGTATTCTTAACAATATCCCCAACACATCCTCCACTGTATCAAGTGAGACCTCATGGGAGCTGCACAGGCCACAAAGCTGGGATCAGTAGCAGGGTTCAGGAAAAGTGAAAGCGACTTGTGTAAGGCTTGAGACACTCTGAAATTCAGTAAAATATTGGATACCTACTTCACTCCAAGTGCTATGGGAACAGAACATAGAGAAACAGTAAAGAGTCCATAAACCACTGTGGGGAGTTTAAACCACACAAGGTGACTACAACCATCAGAGAACATATGCTTAAGTCTTCTGGGACTCTGTCATACTCAGACTGAGAGAAAGCATATTATAAATTAATTATAAAACCACCACCAGCAAGAAGACTGGTTTTGTGCAGATTGTATTTTTACACTACCTTCCCCTTTTCTGTTTCTACTGGTTTCCAGTGATTAGGAACTGGAAAGTGGATATTTGTATATAGGAAGAAAAACACGGGAATTTCTCACATTCATAACAAAAAAAATCCATAAAATTTCTACCATATGAAGTTATGGTAAGGTGTCAGACATAACTTATGGAAAGCTGATCCTGAACTCTTGCATGGCATCAAACTTTTAGAGCCACTAGCTCAACCAACATCTCAGAAAATAAACTTCAGAAAATGAAATCCATTCTCTTCCACAATAAACGAGATCAAATCTTTTGCCTCACGTGTGAAAGTTTTTATTAGTTTCTTTTTTTTTTTTAAACATTTGTGAGCTATAATTTCTGCAGGATTTATTGAAGAAAAGAGAGAAAGGGGAAAATCAAGGTTGTTTTTGTTTCAAATTTCTAAAAGAAAATGTAATTAAAAAATCACATGATTAAAACCTTAGGATTTGGGACTAAGTTTTTTCTTAAAAAAAAGAATAATTCATTTTATGTACCTTTCCTAATATCTTTTTATTTTCTCTTTATCCCTTCACACAGTTCCAAAAGCTTTTCATAGATCTTCTATCCTTTTTATGAAAATGAATTAATTTTCCTTTTATGCTGTCCTTATTTTCTTCCTTTCCAGTTTAACTAATGTTGACATATTACTTCACTGGTTTCCTTTTCTTTTGGGAGCTAATTTTTTTCTCATCCTTACATCTTTAACTGTATCATGAAGGCACGTGGCTTTCTTTCTGTTTTTTTCATTCTGTTCACTTGGAGATGTGATCAGTCATGCCTTAACCAGTGTGCTTTTTAAGACTGCTCAGCCGTGTTCCATTTTGGCCCAATTTTCTTACAAATTTTTCACTTTACTAACTAAATCTCTCAGAGCCTTTAAAATTTGCTTTCCCAAATTGTAAAATCCCTGTGTGGTTATATGGTATTAGAGCTATGACTTCTAGGCTCAATCAAAGAAGGCTGCTACCACTGATATTAAGTGTCCTAATTTCACACAATTTCTGGTAGTTCATAACAGTGTATTTTCTGATAATTCTCAATAACCCTCCTGTTATTTACATTTTTTTGTAATCACATTTTTCTATGGCATTCAAATCTCCCAAAGCATTGTACCTTAGGAAATACAAATGCTCAGTCATACTACAGACACTGAATCATACTACATATGTTGAAAACATGACATAAACTAATAATTTCATGCAAATGGATTTTGACAAAACTATGAAGCAAATATGCAAACAAAGGGAAGCATAACATATATTTTTAATGAACAAACAGGAATTGAATTTCTAGTTCACAAATTATTTTTTGCAGTTTTTTGTTATTATTCAGATAGTACCATTATTGTGCTTGGCACTTTACAGATGTCTCCAAAAATGAGGTCACTGCCTTGAAGAGCTTATAATTAACCCCCCTGTGAATTATATACAGAGTAAGAGAGGATAGTATATCTCTCTGCCTGTGAGCTATACAGACAACATTATTCAGGGTTACATATTACATATTTATATTACTTCAGGTCCCAATTTTTATGTTATCTGATATGAAAATAAAAACAGTGAATAGTGGAAGATTTAAAAAACAATTCTAGCCAGATTACTGTTTTCTCATTTGCTTTTCCATAGATGTAAGCAAAGTGAATGGGTTACCAAGACAACCATTTCATAAAATCAGATTGTCAAAATCTGTTAGGAAACAAGTAGTCTATAATACGAGCCTATGGCCAAATGAAGTCATCTGATATGATGTAACTCTAAAATTGCCTCATTTTCAATTAAAACAAGTTGCACCCATTTGGTCTATGAATGTTGACCACTATCATAGTCTGTAATTTTCATTCTCCAAATAAACAGTCAAAGTCTAGGGAACAGATTTACTAACCCTTTTCCCATCTGTATTCTTCAATACTCATTTTCATTGTGCTGAGCACCATAACTGAAAGCATACTTTTGCAGAGCCAGCATAAATAGGTTAACATTTTCCCAGCTAAAAAGCTGAGCTCTGAAGAGAGTGTTTAGTATTCACTTCTATCCTTCCTTGTCCTGTCTAGGCAACAAGGGAGTTAGATCCTGTGTATATAAACCAAAGAGAGTACTGTGAGAAGAATAAAGGCTTTGCAATTTCCACTTATTTTTGTTACTCCATTTTCGGTTCTCTTTTTCAAGTTCTCACATCTAAATTTTTCACTTGTCAATACTATGAACTTGCAAGCAGCACTACTATCAAATTAATGATGTACTAAGAAGATCACAAGCAATCTTCCAGGGAGTGTATACCATTTTATAACACTGGTCCTGTGTACTGACCTCTTTACAACTGAGAGGAAAAATAATAATAATAATAAATAATAAGAAAAAACCTAACATTTGTGTTTCTTTGTTTATATATGAAACATATGCATTTTACATGCATGTAAAGAGCATTTTGTATATTAAAACAGAGATATACACCTGCAGTTCTTTAAAATTACATGCTGCTTATTTCACAATGCTTTTCCTATTAAAAAAAATATTTAAGCTTAACAATGCTTCTGAAACATTCTATTTTTCTTATGAAAAATAGTAGATTTCTAGAATTTCTGGAAAACACTAAGAGCTCCAGATGGAAGAATTTTTTGAAAAGCTTGATTCAAGAGACTTCTGAATTTTGGCAGATAAATGCTGCATATGTTGTGTGGAGGTGATCTCCTGTGGGGAACAGGAAGATGATCTCTTAATGCACATTCACCAACTGTCATAAGGCTGAAAAGAATATGCATGCATTGTGCAAAGATACTTATCAAAATTTCAAACCCCTGTTTTCCAGTGCAAAAGCTAAAATAAATCTTAAAAGTGAACTGTCATGTTCTTCAGGGGATGAATTAAACATGTTGCTAAGTGTATACACCACTGGGAAAAAAAAAGTGGTCCTTTTTAACCCATATTTATATAACTCTAAAAAAAACACTCTTCCAACAGCATGTTTTATTGAGAGATAAAAAAAAAACCACAACAAACCCCCAAAAAACCCCCAAAACTGAGCATGCCAGCATCACACACAGTAATCCAGCTCATATGTTCAGCCTAAATGAAACTACAATTCTAAACCAGAATAGCCAGACTAAACTAAATAATTAACTAGGACAAAAAGTTAATTATGTGTAAACAGTGGTAGCATGCTAACCTCTCCACTTAAAAGGTGTACTGATTTAGATATCTGTAATGCTTTCAAAAGATTTTCAGATTTGTGCCCTAAATGTGTGAAAAAAAAAAACACAGAATGAAAATTAATTCATTATTTCCTGTGGAACTTTTCTACAGCCAAAAAACCACAGAGCTTCCACTGGGACAAAAGCAGGTTTAGAACTAATTCAATTGTACCACTTGTTGACAGTATACATGAAGTTCCTTCTTTATCCATTAGGAAAAATCTTTATACCAGACTTCAGTGGCATAGCACATAACACTGTTTTGGAGAATATTAGTAACAGTGTTTTTCTTAGAAACCAATGAAAGCTCTTACAGGATGCGGGAGAAGTAGGGTCCTATTGCAAATTGGGATCTCAGCACTCACAAGGAGATATTAGTCCCAGAGGGCCACCTAACTCTAGCTACTGTTCTGTAAACTCTTTTAGTACAGTCAAGTTCTTCCCTGTTCTGCAGAGCCACACACAAAACTGGCAAATAGCTTTTGAAATGTTAAAATCATTAACATTTAACAGAGACAAGCCCGCCATACAAATGGCCTTGAAAAAATGGCTTATATCCCTCAGGTAGACTAAATACTCACAGCTCCCGCAGGCCATCAAGTGAAGCCTGTACCATACCATTCTTTCTTAGCATGGTGAATTATACTCACAACACAGAACCCAAACATACAAAAATTGCAGAGTTCTTATACAGCAACCAAGGTCCCATGAGCTAATTTCCAGAGAGATACGTAAACTCACTAAGGCAAACAGCTTCCATACTTTCTTTGCATATCACGATTTTGTGGAATGGAAAGCAGGCAGCAAAAGCTTTCACATCAATTGATTTTCTTAAAGAATGTATTGAAAACTTCTAGGTAACAAATTATATAAATAATTCTTGATAATCAGACATAATATACTGTATCACCCATGAATGTGAAGGGCACAGAACATGGAAAAAAATAGGTACCCACTGGAAAAATCCCCCCTAAGTTTCTTTGAAGTTAGTGTAAGGAAAGAAGTCTCATAGGGGAGGTTCTTTATTGCACACACTGAAAATCAATTATTCAACTTTAGGTGATGTCTTAGATTATTTTTCACACATCAAAAAGAAATGATTGTCATTGCAATAGTAAATGGAGCTATTTAACAAAATATTCTCCAAATACAGAATTTTCAGAAATTAATTTTAAGCCAAGAAACAATGGACAGGACCTTGATGAAAGTGGCTGAGTTTTAGTAGCTTTAGCACCTTTGGTCTCTCATTAAAAGTCCTTATGAAATAAGTTTGGTCAGCATGTCTTGCTGATGAAACACGAAACACATCAGATTTTGAAAAGAGAAAGTTCCCATAACTGGCAATTATCCTAGAATTACGAGGTTATGGGACAGATCCAATGGAAGAGCTGAGACATTTACTCCAGAACAGATCTAAAAGCTACACATTTCAAAACTTCTAAGCAGCTTTAAAAAGTGTGACGTAAAACAGGCCCAGCTGTTGTCTTGCTTCCCAAGAGAGCCGGGACAGCTCATGGAGGTCTATCATGAGCCACCACTCCTGACTGATAAAAAACCATGCCTCAAAAGACAAAGCTTGAGAAATACTTCTCTATTGGCTGCAAGGCAGTACATAACCATACAATAAGGAGCTATGCTGCCCCAAACACCTTACTAGAAATCTTAACATCCTAGTCTTCTATTCCCTAGTACAGAAAAAGTGCCTACTATGAGGGACGTTTATATAGGAAGGATAACATAATCTGGAAAAAATGGTTTGACAACAAATTATCTCTTTCATAAAAGCATTTTAGTATCTAGAAAGAAAAAGAATTATCACAAAATAATTTTTTTAAAATAAAAATTATTAAGAACATTTACATAAAATCATTTGACAACTAGGTATACTTGATAACTTTATTAAATAGATCAGAACAGGCATTTTTCATGGAATCTTAAGTATCTCACCTACTTAAATGAACACTAAGTCATAATGTTTAACTACATTAACCCCATTTAACTACAGCTCAAATAATATTTTCTAAATGGGAATCTCATACATTTTAAAAGATTCAAAGGAAATAAATGTAATTTCCTTAAAAAGTGCCAAGATCACTTTTGAAAAGGGACAAGCCTCTTGTTAAATCATTTAGCAATAAAATTCTGTTGCTATGCAGTTAATTTCTAAAGAATTTTGAGCCTTTAATAAAATTTTTAATAAACATTAATTATATCTCAATTACAGATTATTTCAAAATTATGAAAAAAGAATCCGAAATAAATCCTTTCACTCAGAAGCCATTTGATTAGCACATCCACATATTTTTAAGCACAAAATTCTGGATTATTTCCTCAAAAGGCCGAACTATAAAATGCTTGAAGAATGTGCAGAAAATTAATGGCATTCATAAAAAACCAAAAAGTTTGTTTCATTTGATTGGACAGTCCTGCCTACATTATTTAAGATACTGCTAGATATAGGAGAAAAAGGCAACAGTTCTTGAAATGTATTTAAAGATGTCATGGTCAAACATTTATTTGTCCTTTGCATTATCATCTATTTCTTTTGTTTACAAGCCAGTGTCCTGTTAAGGTCATTCTTCTCTGGAGGAGCAGACCATTTACTTTTGCTGTAGTATCTGGGGACTAGGAAGGAGAGACAGCTGCAGTTAACATCACTGCCACTAAATATCTTCAATAGAAACAAAAATAAGCTTGGGAACAGCAAATATAGTTAAATAAATGTAGTCTTTGAGTGGAATTCTTCAAATGAAAATCCAACAGGTATTTTTTTTTTTTGCTACTGTGAGCCTGTAAACATCATTTATATGCCCAGTAAGCATAATGTAGTGGATTATCTTACAAGAAATAACAATACCGGTGAAAAAGTAATAAAAACTACGTGTCTAAAGGGAGTTTTGGAATTACAAGTTACTGACTGCAAATTATTTATAATTTAATGCCAAAACAAAAATTAGGAACAATAAATACACTTAATAAAATATTAAATTGAACAGCAATTTATAGAAGCTTCTCTTATACAATCATTTTTGTCAGATTGATATCTAATAACATTCATATTGAATTTAATACTTTGGAAACAATTTTTAACTGAGGTTGAGTAAAAAACTCCTAGTATTAAATTTATGCCTTTTTTTTATGGTCTCAAGATTTTGCATATTGTACTTCTGGAAGGATTGGACTATAAGACTCACAAACATACACACTAGTATTTTTATGCATGGCTATATGGGGATTTTATATTAACATGATTGTTTTGAAAAGATTTTAGCTTAATATATAGTGTTGAAACAGCCAGTGCAGGGGAAGCCTTACTCAGAAGCAAAAAAAAAAAATCAGTCTGAAAGCCAGACAAAATTTGTCTTATGCCTTCAAAATAAGGCATAAAACTACTACATATTGGATACTATTCATCTGCTAAGTGCTGGTAAAACTTTATTCTTTAATAATGATCACAGTTTAGTTCAGAAAGAAATTGTTCCACATGAGTTGAAAATGCAACCTTCATTAGGCAATTCTCACATCCTTAGGCTCCTGACATGTTATCTAGCAATTATCTTTCTTTTTTTTTCTAACTTAGAAGACAATTATTTAGTCATATAAAACATCGATAGAGTCATAGAATGGCCTGGTTTGGAAGGGACCTTAAAGATCATCTAGTTCCAAACATTCTGCCATGGGCAGGGACACCTTCCACTAGACCTGGTTGCCCAAAGATCCATCCAACCCGGCCTTGAACTCTTCCAGGAATGGGTAACCACAGCTTCTCTGGGCCTGTTCCAGTGCCTCACCACCCTCACAGTAAAGAATTTTTTTCTAACATCTGATCTAAACCTACTCTCTTTCAGATTGAATCCATTTCCCCTTGTCCTGTTACTATATGCTCCTGCAAAAGTCCATCTCTGGATTTCTTGTAGTTTCCTTTCAGGTAATGGAAAGCCACAATTAGGTCACCTTAAAGCCTTCTCTTCTCCAGGCTGAGCAACCCCAATTCTCTCAGCCTTTCCTTATAGGAGACTTGCTCCATTACTCTAGTCATTTCAGTGGCCCTACTCTGGACTTGCTCCAACAGGTCCATGTCCTTCTTGTGCTGAAGACCTCAGGGCTGGATACAGTTCTCCAGGTGGGGTCTCACCAGAGTGAAGTAGAAGAGAAGAACCATGTCCCTTGACCTTCTGGTCATGCTCATGCCCAGGATTCAATTGCCTTTCTGGGCTGGGAGCACACACTGTCGGCTCATGTCCAGCCTCTCATCCACCAACACCCCCAAGTCCTTCTCAGCAGGCCTTCTCTCGATCTCTTTATCCCCCTGCCTGTATTGTATCAGGGGCTGCCCTGACCCGGGTGCAGCACCTTGCACTTGGTCTGGTTAAACCTCATGACATTCCCATGGACCTCCTTCTTAACAAGGTCCCTCTAGATGGCATCCCATCCTTCAGATGTGTCAACTGCACCACTCAGCTTGGTGTCATCTGCAAATTTGCTGAGGGTGCACTCAATCCCTTCATCTATCTCATAAATGAAGATATTAAATAACACTGGTCCAAATATGGATCCCTGAGGGACATCACTTGTCACTGATGTCCACCAGGACTCTAAGTCATTGACCACTACCCTCTGGATGCAGTCTTCCAACCAATTCCTTATCCACCCACAGTCCACCAATCAAATTCATCTCTCTCTAATTTAGAGAGAAGGATGTTGGGCTGACAAACAAAGACTTCACAGCAGTCCAGATAAATGACATCTGTATCCCTTCCCTTGTCCACTGACGTAGTCGCTCCATCACAGAAGGCCACTGGGTTGGTCAGGCAGGACTTGCCCTTGGTAAAATCACGCTGGCTGTCCTGAATCACCTCCCTGTCCTCCATATGCCTTAGCACAGCTTCTTGGAGGATCTGTTCAGTGACCTTCCAAGGCACAGAGGTGAAGCTGAGAGGTCAGGATCCCCTCTTGTACCCTTTTGAAAGATGAGTACAATGTTCCCCTTTTCCCAGTCACCTGGGACTTCACCTGACTGCCACGACTTTTCAAATATCATGGAGAGTGGCTTGGCAACTCTACCAGTCAATTCCCTCAGGACTCTGGGATACATCTCATTCTTTCCTGTAGACTTATGTACATTCAGGTTCCTCAGGGGGTCATGAACTTGATCTTTACTTACAGTGGGAAGCAGTTTGCTCTGCCAGTCCCCATTCTGCTGTCAGTCCACTTGAGAGGTGTGGGAAGAGAGGTTGCCATTGAAGAGAGAGGCAAAAAAATTGCTGAGCACCTCAGTCTTTTCCTCAATAAGAGCAAGTTTTGCAATTTGTATTCTATAAACTGAATCCAGAGAGAGACACAGTGTTGCCTTCTGATACTGCAACAAGCACTAAAATTCTAAATCACCTACTATTGTGCATTTTAGGAACAATTTACATACTTATAAGACATAAAAACAAATAAACTTTAGCCTTCAAGAGGGGATACTTAAGCTTCAATAAAGTACTCAAGAGATTCACTTGCAAAATTGAAGCTGAAAATTCTTAAAAAGCTCATATTAAAAGTAACAAGAAGTACATTTAAGTCTTTGTTTCAAAATATTCAAAAGATTTTAAGGTTATACATTAGTTTTAGAACAGAAATATAAATCTGGACAACCTTGTGTATAACTTGATGCATTCCTGTCTATTTGTCTAAAGTATGAGCATAGTCTTCTTATTCTCTGAAGGTTTTTTACTTTCTGTGGCCAAATATTTGGTTGTCTTAAGTAATACAACACAAGAATTATTTCTTTTTTTTTTAATTAGCTAAGCCATACCATGCAAGTTAATATGCAAAAGAAGTGAGAAAATCATATCACGTCTTTTTCATGTAAGTCATAAAAACTAAGTATTTATCATGACACTTGGCATACAAAACAGTGACTCGGCTCATTAGTAACACAAAGGAGGTAAATCCAGATGGGATTGAAAAAAATAGAATTATTTCGACTAATTAGCACAGTTCAGAAAATTGAACCAATTTGGATTGGTTCCAAAAAAAGACAAACATGAAAAACATTTCTGCAATGCCTTAGTTTGTGTATAACTTACTCCATTACAGATGCTGAAAACATTACAAGAATAAGCTTTAAAAATAATAAAGACCTGTCTGAATAAATTATCTTCTCTGTTTTACTACAGGCAGATTTTTCTTTCAGGCTGAAGTATTAAGTCAGATTTTCTTCCTTACCTGTTTCACCCTGGAAACCTCTGAAATGGGCAGCATAACAGTACAACTAGAAGAATACTACTAGGTAAGAAGCACTATTATTCAGTTGCAATTTTGTGTTTTCACATTCAGGTAGGAGTTTTACACACTGTAACATCTAGGGTCCTAGAATGGTATGGAAACCACAGCTGAGTTAGTTACTGAAATATAGAACTTTCATCTGGAAAGTTAACATAGACTTTTATCTTCCTCACCATATGTTTAGACCTATGTTTTCCACATACAGATAATTAATGTGCTGGGGGTGGGGACTTTACCCTACATTTCGTGCTAATCGCTCAGTTCCCATTGCTATACTATCCAACCAGGATACAGCTCTATTTTGCTAATAAAAATATTTAAAAAATCACAGAATCATATAAACGCTGATTCTAACAAATAACTGCCAGGGAGTACTATATTTTTAAGAAGTAGCACCTAGGTGACCAAAAATATTGCTTAAAACTGTTCTCTAATGTGTCTAAAAGAGCTTCCCAAGCACAAAACAAACAAGTTACCAAGACTGGACTTGTATAGCACCAGTAGTACTTGCAGAGACAAATAATCTTTCTGGGTCTCAGAAGTATCACAGTAATGATTATTGGCATGAAGCGAATGTGAAGAGGTAGCTCTTAAAGAATAAGCCATAAATGCAAATTGGTTTTGTCTTGAATGAGCTGCTGCCCATATGAAGCTGAAATATGCAAAGTAGTAGCTTTATCACATGCTAAGGCAGACAGAATACCAGACATGGTAATGCAGAAGACCTGACTAGTACTTGACTTTACAGTTCAAATGAAATAGACAGGATTTAAATGGATTATATCACAAATACTCTGTGCATAGGGAATGCCTTCAAAACCTTCCTAGTGTGAAGCCACTTTCAGGTAAAAAATATTCCGTTTTACCAGTAAGCCCTGAAAAGTCAATCCAAATAAATATATTCGATAATTTATCATGCCATGCATTTCAAATATCAACAATTTAACATGCACACACTGAGAAGCTTTGTGTTAGTTCTGAAGTTTTTAATAAGGGCAAAGACACTTATGTACAAATGCCATTTGAAAGTGATAGGAAGATCAATGCCTACATAAACAACTACTATGTATATACTAGGTATATATAAAACACCAGTACTTGACCAATAGATTCTGTCTCCCAGTCAGAAGCTGAAACACATATCTAACAACAGTACGCATACACTGATGTCTGATTAATTGTGATTAAAAAGGCATGTTGATAGGCTCATCACGAAGAGTTTCACAACACTCTGTTACCCAGAATATTTCTAGGAGGAGGACAGTGAATAAGCAGAAGTTAATTGTGAAAGAAAAAGGTTAGGTACCTGTAACAGTAATGGTCTCATAAACATTATTTTGCACCTATGAATCTCTTCTGCCTTGCATCCAGCATATATGTGTTCTCTGCCTTCATCATCAAATTACCTTCAACTGACTTGTAGGTTGAACATTTATTTTTTTCTGTCGTAACGCTTGGTACACCTGCTAAGTAGAGGAGTAATAACTGGCTACATGCAGCAGAGCATGGTACAGTCAAGGATACCATGGTCTTACATACGACTGTATATCTGGTTAGAGATTTTCCTGACACTTCAAGGCTCAGAGATCTATATTCTTCTTCAGTATATGCAAATTACTAAATGAAAATAAGGCTGAGAAATTTTTCAAGTCTTACTTGCCTAGGCTGTTTAGCTCTCACATTTAAAATTACGGCAGAATGTAACTGTGCAGGTAGGAGGGATGCCTAGAAGAGTGTGCAGGAGTCTCAGATTACTGCACTCACTGCCTGAGTACACTGGAGACCTCAGAGGTTCCCCTAGCCATGGTGAGAGAAGAGAGGAGTCACTAATCGCATCATGCCATTACAGCCGATATGCATCTCAAGAAACCAAGGTACCTCCTTTTGTTGGCTAATTTGATTCAAAACAACTTTGTTTCTAATATAAACATATTCAACTATTATATTCATAGAATTAAATACACACACAAAACTTTAAAAATTGGACAAAAATATAATTGTTGAAATGCAACTTGTTCCATATTCTATGCCATGATTATTCATATGATTCCATGGGTTTCATGTTATCAATATTGTTAGGTGTCCCAAATAAGCTAGGTATAGTAAATTGAGAGATAGTTCTCAGATACAAAAATAATGTGAGACTAAACCCTCCACAAATAAATGTTTCTACTACAGAACAAAGGAATATGCTCACACTAAATGTAGTTTAAGAAACCTCAGTAAAATTTAAGTAGCCAGTTTTCTTACTGATAATTAATTGAAGGCCATGACCCCAAAAGAACAGCAGTTTTGAACCTAGAAGAAACCACTAACACTTTAAATAATTGTACAGGCATGAGGCAAAAATATGGTATAGAATACTCTTAATGGAGAAGACTGTATCAACAGAAAAAAAAATAACTTAAACAACTGCATTTGATTCTTCCTCTGTGTAAGCACAAACCAGCAGTGTTACCATTGCATGCAGTAGCTTTGTACTGGTAAGGACAAGAAAGGTTACCAGTTGTGAAAGAGACAATCCAAACTTCTCAGAAAAAAAATCAAACATGGAAGCCAGTATGACTATCAATGAATATGCAATCATGTCCACTTAGATGTTAGTACATCTAATCACAACTCTGCACTGAAAGTGAATTTACAGAAATACAGGGGAAGAATAGATCCATCTGAGAAAGAATTCTGGATTCAGGTTTCAGAAGGACAACCAGTTTGAGCAAAGTATTTTTGAGTAGAAAACTGGTTTTTACTATTTCTGACTGTACAGGACAAATTAAAAGTTAATGGACTTGTCTTTGGCCTTGCATATGTATTGTATTGACAAAAACAAGTGGAAACACAGTGCTCTTTTGTCACATTTTTGTTTCACAATTCAGAAAAAAAATAAAAAGCAAAAGATTTCATTGAGCCACAGATTTTTGTCTAAACTCTTCAAACAAATCAGTTACAAATGTCTCTATTAACCTGCTTTAGAGTGATCTAAGTCTGTGTCCATGGCTTCGTAATGTGGCAAAGATTAAGGTTACTTGACTGCTGGCTTTTTTAAGTCAACAAATACAGACAAATCCAGGACCCCTTGTGGCATGTTTCTCATCAGACTAATAGATTGGGTTAAGGAACAGGTTTGAGACTTTGATGCTCTGATGGAGCACAAATTAATTCAATTAGGAAAGTTCAAGGGTGGACTTGAGAGGAAGCATATTTTTTCTGTATTGGCTTCTCCTATCAGTTAACACAGGTAAGCAAGCACTCTGAACTTACTGAAGCAGTGCTATGCTGCAATACCCAAGGGCAAGAAATTAAACCTCAAATTCATTTCAAGTTTACAAAAAAAAAACAACCCAAAAAAACAACTCTAGCCACTGTTCTAATAACTAAGTTCCTGAGAAACTTCCTTCTTCCAGTTCTACTTAATAAAAAATAGGAGAGTAAGCAAAGCACCACTGCAATACTAGAGCTACAATACTAAAGCTGCAACACAAATTTATCAGTAAGGAGGTTAAAACTGCAAATTGCTTAGCAGTTTCTGAGAAGCTCTCTCAGCCTTTCCTCATAGGAAAGTAGCTCCAGCCCTCTGGTCAAATTCTCTGTACTTGTTCCAACAGGTCCATATTTTTCTTGTGTTGAGGGTGCCAGAGCCAGACAGTTTTTCGGAGGAGTCTCATGAGAGAAGAATAGAGGGCCAGAATCTGGCCCTTGACTTGCTGGCCATACTTGTTTTGATGCACCTCAGGATGTCATTTGTTTTCTGAGCTGCAAGGTCATGTTGAAGCTCATGAGATATGTCGAGCTTCTCACACCAGTTATTTGCCTTCAACACATTAAATAAGTCATTGTACTCTTGGAAAAATTTCTTCTGTGCCATCTTAATCATATATTTTTTACTAGCAAACTAAGAATCTTCAGTTTAATTAACTTAGAGTGTTTGATATTTTCTGGGCATTGAGAGTAAAATGAAGGCATATTTTAAATATTAAATTGATCAGTGTTGTTGAGGTACTAGTCAGGTAGAAGATTAATTCTGACCACCTGGGACGGGGCAACCCTGGATTTACATACAGACTGGGTAACAAGAGGCTGGAGATCAGCACTGTGAAAAGGCACCTGGGGGTCCTGATCAGTGGCAAGTTGAATATGAATCCACCATGTGCCCTGGCAACCAGGAAGGCCAGCCATATCCTGGTGGGCATTTAGCACAATATCACCAGCTAGTCAAAGGAGGTGATTGCCCTGCCCTACTCTGCACTGGTACAGCCTCACCTCGAGTTCTGTGTGCAGTTTTGAGGGGAGACTTCATCATGATCTACAGCTTCTTCATGAAGGGAAGTGGAGGGGCGACACTAATCTCTTCTCTCTGGTAACCATAGATAGGACGTGAGGTAACGGCACGAAGTTGTGTCAGGTTAAGTTTAGTTTTGATATCAGAAAAAGGTTCTTCACCCAGAGGGTGGTTGGGCACTGGAACAGACTCCCCAGGGATGTGGTCACAGCACCAAGCCTGACAGCTCAATAAGTGTTTGGACAATACTCTCAGGCACAAGGTGTGATTCTTGGGACTGGTCCTGGGCAGGACCAGGAACTGGACTTTGATGATCCTTGTGGGTCTTTCCAACTCTGTATATTCTACGATTCTATGAAAAGTCATACACAGTGGTATGAACCCAGGTGTCAAGAATTATACCAGACTAAAAGAGGTAAATAAATAAATAAAGTATCTCTTCCATTAGAAAGCTATTAAGTGTACTTGCAGTCATAAAAAAACTTGCTATACAATGAGACAACAGACAAGAACAATTTAAAATTTATACAACTATGCTACTTTATCACATTTCATAGAATTATTCAAGCCTTTTTTATGAATACTTAATTTACTAATAAATAAAACAACTACAAACATGGAAGATATCAGAACAAAGCATTTCACTGTTTCCTTTGTGATATCTCGTTCATTATACATTTCATTTTCCCCTCAGCACATTCATCCTAAACTATCTTTCATTACCTACTTTCAAATATCTCAAAGAAAAAAAAATGAAATTTTAAGACACCTAATATTTGAACAGAAATGGGTCAGCTACACACTTTGTCTTCATCTTTCACATTTGCCACAATATTTAAGATTTAAGCTTCTTAGGCAAAAGGTTTCTTTTGTCATATATTTGGCTAGAATCTAATAGATTGTAAGTGCTTTATTAATATATAAAAAATGTACCCATTAAGATCTTGAATTTAGTGTCCCATGTATCCTAGTGCTATAGAACCGACTAAAAACAAGTGTGTGTCCTTAACTGAAACACCCTTTGAAGATTCAAAAGGATGAGCAATGCCAGAATCTGGGCAACTGGGAGTGTCAGCTGTATTTTTAGAAGGCTTTGTATTCATTATATTGCATTTCCAGCTCTGGGGCTCCCAACATAAGGAGGACAGGGAGCTGTTGGAGCAAGTCCAGAGGAGGGCCATGAAGATGAAGATGTCTTCTTCTGTGAGGACAGGCTGAGAGAGTTAGGGTTGTTCAGCCTGGAGAAGAGAAGGCTCTGGAGAGAACTTTTAGCAACCTTCTAGAACTTAAAAGTGACTGACAAGAAAGACAGAGAGGGACTTTTTAAAAGGACTTGTAGTGATAGGACAAGAGGGGTTGCTTTAGACTGACAGAAGGAAAGTTTAGATTAGATTTTAGGAAGAAATTGTTTACTCTGAGGGTGGTGAGACACATACAGCCTGTTCCAAACAGGATGCCCAGAGAGGCTGTGGATACCCCATCCCTGGAAGTGTTGAAGGCCAGATTGGATGGGGCTTTGAGCAACCTGGTCTAGAGGAAGGTGTCCCTGCCAACGGCAGTGGAAGTGGTTGGAACTTGATCATCTTTAAACTTCCCTTCCAAATCAAGCCATTCTATGACTTTAAAAATATAAGGACACTTTTTTATGATGCATAGTGGTTACTATTCCTATATTAAGATTGACGTTCTTTTTCATTCAGGTATCTAGACTTACACACACTAAACTACAAGTCCAAAATTACCTTGCCATCATGTCTCTTTTGCAGCATATGAAATGTTTTGGTAAGATGCACTTACCCTAGTTGGGGCAAGGGCAAGAATGGCAAGGACAAGAATTACAAGTGCAAGGACAAGAATTACAAGAAGGGAAATTGTGATGATCCAGCACAATAATTCTTATTTTAATAATTTAGTGACAGTTAATTTAAAATATGCATGCAAAATCTAGTTTTCATGATCATGTTCTCTTTACTGTTCCTTTTTTCCCTTCTTCTCTCTATTCTACTGAATCTATAATTATGTTCAGTAAAACCCAACAGTTTCAGCAAAGATGGAATGGTCCCCATCTCAACCTGACATATAGCTCAATCGTTAGAATATACTCAGGGACATAGGAAATGTGGGTGAGAATGGAATTGATCCTAAGTATATGCTGTAACCATTAACTTAGCACTCTCTATCTCTGATGCATTTTCAGATCACACTTCTCAAGATGAAACCTGTAAGTGAGCGCAGGCAAGTTACACTCTGCACATAGATGAGCTGCTCAAAGATGTGAAACCACTAAGCCAGTTACTGGCAGCTTCCAGGATGCCTCTAATGCAACTTAAGATATTTTGGTACATACACATTTTAGAGGCCACCAGGATTAGGCAAAACGTCATGAGGTTTAGTGAGGATCAGATTAAAAGGCACACACCTAAACTCTAACTTCCTTTTGGATGAGCCCTAAGTCTTCCACTCCTTTTACACAGACAACTGCAAGAGATTAAGGCTGGAAACCTGAAAATATAACACTACTGTCCATCACAGCCAACATGAAAGTACTGCCATGAAAGTCTCCTTGCCAGATCCAATCCAAAGATGAGTTGTGGGAGGTTCTCTGGGGACAAGCACCTAGGAAACACTGGAGGAGGAAGAAGGCAGAAAAATAAAAGCCCACAAAACCAAACCACAAAGCCAAACACCATGATGAGAAGGTTTTAGATCTTCCTGTTGGTATTGGATAGTTTTTATTCCCACAATTTATTTTGCAATGAAATAGAGCTAGCTTTTCTTTATTTTAAAATATATATATGCTTTAAGACAAGCAACTTTGGAAGTTCACAGGTAAACACTTGATGAAAACCCATGAGGAGAGCTGTTGAATATTTTGTGGTAGAAAATGTCAAAGTGTACAGTTAACCTATCTGTGACTTCAGGTTGCATACATGTTGAAATAGAGTAAAGGCATTCCTATTTTCTTCTGCATATGAACTCTGAAAAAATTATTTTCAGGTCCCAGCATTTCTACTGCAGAAAGATATCACAATAAGAGTTATGTTTCCTTCCATTCCATTCATATTTTTTGACTTCAGCTTTTATTTGGTCCCACTGCACAAGAGAAATGGGGGGGAGGAAGAGATCTCTGAGTTTACAAAGAAACTTTAAAACAAAAGACAACATCAGAACATGTTATAATAACACTGCCTACTATGCAAATAAGAAACATGGAGAGAGATGTGGCATTCCATTAACTTTAGTTGCCTTCCATTCCCTCTGCAAAATCTTAAAATACAGAAAAATGTAAACAGTCTCTGTGATGTTACAATCCACTAGGTTATGCACTATGTATCTAAGAATGCAACAGAAGTCATATCTGGCATTTTCAAAACCAAAAATCAAACAAAGATAATTGGAAAAAAATACTGGAAGAAGGTCCACCTTGCTGGAACCCAGCAAAAAAAGGATCCGTTCCACATCTCTTTACAGTACTTTACATATCTGTTCCACCTTTCTCTTCTAGGAGATTATTCAAAAATGTGACAGCCAGGCCAAGAAAGAGGTGCACATTTCATCTTGACTTATGAATAAAATATTTAATCAAAATAATTTCAAAATGAAAATGCATTTCTGCTCTGGAAAACTATATGTCATTTTATTATGCAATAAATTACTAATTAAAAACCAAAGTGATAGGATTTTTAGGCTTATTTCATTTGGAGGACCTGGGCATTTTTGGTACAGAGGAAAGGTATTTTTCCTTAACCTTTTAAAGATATCCTTATCCCTGATACACTTTGCTGTTTGGGAGTTGGCACCAGCTTTCTGTATGCTCACTGCAATCTATCTGTTGAAACAGATATACAGTGAGTATTTAAGGTATGCTTTGCTACAGCTACTAGTTGTCTCCACATACATGGTTTAAACGAGGAAAGGCCATTACTGTAGGTGAACAAAATTGAATTCCCAACTCTTTTGACAAATAAAAGTTAATTGTGGAAAATATGCAACACATTGAAAATAACAGTGCTATAAATGGGAAATAAAAGCAGAGAAAGTTCTGAGATTTAAGACTGTGCCGTATGTCCTCCACTGTCTTGTGCACCCGCTTGAAAAACTCCTTAAGCACAGCCTCTAGAAATCTGAGTCTTCCCTGCAAATGACTGGAGGTTTGACCATTTTACTTAATGTCCCTGGCTTTTTATGCAGCTCTGTCTCTCACATTCTTTAACAAGTTTCAATGAATTATGACATATTTTTTCATGAACCTGAAGAGATTTAAAGCAGTGGAGAGGCAAATAATGTAAGATCTTACTAAACATCAGTGAATTCTGTGCAGTTTTATCAATTTCTGTAAAAGCAGAACAAAAAGAGAATGACAGGACTACTTGGGTGAAGGAGAACAGCAGTATGTCTACCCATTTTGTTCAGAAGAGAAGCAAACAGCAAGTATTAAAGAAATAGGCTACAAGAAACTGGAAACTTGTTATAGAAACAGACAGTTCTTTCATAAAAGTGGTAGTAAAAAGTTGAAAAAAATTTTACACAGGATTAATTCCCATTTATCAAGGAACCAGCAATGTTTTCAAAAGCCATGGAATTTCTGCAAATGAACCAAAAATGAATAAAAAGGAAAATTTTCTCTTCTCTTTTGATCAAGAACAAAATATAGGCTAACTACTCTATATATTCCAACCTTTAAAAATGCTTCTGTATGGCTAGTTGTACTTTACTTTTTAATTAAAAACACACCTTTAATTGCTTAGGAAATAACTAAGCAATAAAGGTGAAAGGTCAAAACAGTCAACTACTTTAGAAACTGCAATAACCTTTAACAAAAAATAAAAACCTCCTGTCCTTCTCTCTTTTCTTTATTATTAGTAGCACAATAATCAACTAATTTTTAGTTTTATTATTCAAAGGTTGGTTTAGTTAAACTATGCAAGGCAAGAATTAAGTCATACAATGACTGAGAGAAAAGGAAAGAAGAGAAAGATAAGTTACAAAGAATATTGAAAGGACCAAGACTTGTTAGGTCCACATTTTTCACCCTCTTTTTTAAATATATACAGAGCATAATGTGGCATTGCACCAAATCACAACTCAGTGTTCATCTAGTCTCAGTTTGAAATTAATTAATAATTTTTATAACTAATTTTCTCACTTTATATTTTCAGCTATTTTGAATTGGCACATACCTACTTATTTGTCCAGTGTGCCATTGTTTATTAGCCCATTTACTTAGAAATATTTTAAAAACCCTTCTGAGATCCCCAAGTAGTTTGAATTGTTGTTTATGTATAATAGAGTTTCCAAACGGTATTTTTTTGGTAAATCCAAAACACCTGCAAACCAAAAATATGAAGTATGAAATATTTACCTTGCAATGTGAGCAGAAGTAATTGCTATTAATCAGCTGACGATAGGAAGCATATGAGTTGTGAACGTGACAAAAGCTATGTGCCATATCAGGTTCAGATGTGCAGCATTATAATATTGGCACTCTTAGAGTTTTGGGGTTTTTTAATAGCTGAGACCTGTGTGAAAGATACAGTCCTGGCTTCATATGTTAGCTTAGCATGAATGGCAAAACAGAGGTGGCTTGTTGCTACTGTTGCCAGCTCTAAGGATGCACTCATGAGAGAACTAATTGTAGAAATTCCTACCTGAATATAATTTTTTTTAAAAAGGTTTGTCGCTAGAGAAAATTGCATACCTTCAGATCTGTACAATGCTTTTATTTTACAAGAACAGATGTTTTTACCAATACCCATATCTCTTCCAGTCATCAGCTGAAGCAAATGAACACATAGTCCATGGAGCATTGTCACTAACAAAGCTGTTTCCCCCAGATGCAGGACTTTCAGTGATGTTGTGACATGGGCAGTGGGAAAAATTTTAATCTCTCTCCAATTCCAAAATTGCTTCCTTTTCCCTTCACATCCCTTCTCTTGCAATTTTAGCAGTAACTTACTGGTGGTCACTGTCAACTGTAGAAATCAGTTCATTAGATCAACAGTTATTACTATGAACTTGTGGATGTTCAGATTCAAGTTTTCCCTGTGCACAGACTATTTTTCAGAAACTGTTATGAATTTAATTATCACTGATGTTTTTTAAATGTCAGCGTGCATAAGAATTCCAACATGTGGAATTCTGCTTCTTTATAGATTCATGTAATACTTTATCAGTTGCTTCTCTGTATGGTGTTGTGGGAGAGGGGGTGGAGAGAATAGCAAACCAGAGCAAGATCCAAAGCAGTTATGAAATATTTATCTTTCTTCTGACATACATTAGAGCAACTAGGCCCAACTGATGTATAATGTATTCAATCCCGCCAAACTAAAATAATATCCAAAGACTTGAGAACAAAGCAACAACATTGAGTCAATTGCTGTGCACTGCTTCATTTTTTTGTAAGTCTCCATCTCTGTCCCTCCCACCACCACTGAAAGACAATAGATACATTTAAAAAAAAAAAAAGCAACAAACAAACAAAGAAAAGAAAACCACAAAGAAGAATCTGCTGCCTGTTTCAGCATCCAAGGGATTTTTTCCTCCCTGCCCTCCAGCGAGACCCTGTGAGAGCAGCAGGCCAGGAGCCTGCTCTGCGCATGATTCCTGGACCACTGCCGTTGCCTTGCCAACGCGAAGGGAGAACTCGGGGCTTACATCGGGCATTTCAATGCAGTGACCCACTTACCGTCTGTCAACAAATTCACTGGGACAATAGTGAGCGTAACACATTACAGAGATTAAATCCCAGGGACTGAACTACAAAGATGTCTGGAAAAAAATCTTTGTCAGTTTGAAAGGCCAGAACGCCATAAGCAGAGTTAGATGTAATGTGTTTTAATCCTCCAATGTATTTGTGGCATTAAAGGAGAAATTTCTATCATAATAGTCTGTATTCATTATTTGTGTGTTTATTTTTAAAACTAGATTCACAAAACGAAGTCAATATTGCCATAAGAATAATGGGAATTAAATAGCTTCTGTATATTGCATTCTTGGCTACAACTGAGCAGAATTAAGACAAAAATCTTTCAACCTATAAGAATGTAATGGTTAATTTAGACTATATTTCTACAGATGGCCATCGTAGGAGCAAATCTTTAAAAAAACCCAAAAAAACCAAAAAAACCCCCACAGTGATTTCTGCAAGACAGTGAGATCATTGATTTATATTTAAAAAGGAACTGTGTCCAGGCTAGTTACAGGTTTTCCATGCAATTCTGCCCCTTCCCAAATATATTATTGCAGGGATGCTCAAAAACTTTTCCTCTTCCTTCATTTCCCAGTTTCATTCTGTTCTTTTCATTCTCTGCAAGAAGATTATTCAAACACAAATAACTTGCTTTAAGAAACTAGCATCTACCAAGAGAACTAATGCATAATGGCAAATTACCAAAAAAAAAAAAAAAAAAAAGTTTTATTTATGTTTACCTACATTCTTCAATTTCTTAGCAATATTACCCTGTCACTTTAAGTGGAAGTCAGCAATTTTTTTAAAAGGCATGTGTCACCAGTTACCAAATGGAATTATCTGAGGAACCATGCAGTGAGCAAAAAATAGCTGCAGCCTTCTGCAGTGTCTGTAGAAAATCTATTTTTTAATCCACAGAGGGTTTATTTACATGTTTATTCCAAATGTTTTGTATATTTGTATTAGTTGCCTGGCTATAAGAACCATAATGCAGCAATTTGATATTAACAAAATTCTTGTTTAGGACTGTTTCTCCACCACCTACATCCAGCAGAAATACCTTTCTGATTAACACCTAAGAGTGGGTATTGCTTCACATCCTGAAATTGTTGTTTCCAAGACTTACATGGCTTGTAAACAGTAATAGTTCCTGTATAATACCTTTTTCTTTCTTTTTTTTTTTTTTTTCTTAATTATTATCAGGAGGTGAGGGGGGTGGAGGGCAATGCAAGCGTTCCTCATGCCTGCCCGAGATCACTAATACCAGGCAAACCTAAAGGTTAAAACTTTATTCTAGAAAATTCAGCATCAGTGAGTGGTAAATAGATGATGCATAATATCCCTGCAGTATTGTCTAATAGTTCAAACAGCTTAGAAATAAGGTGAACCACACACTACCCTTTTACTTTCAGTCACCTTTCCCATGCACATTCTTTATATTCCACAGTACTGAGCACTCAGCCCCTCCTTTGGGCTCTTCCAGCTTTGTTTCTTTTCACAAAATTTAAATCCTAAATCTGTCATATCTTCAAAGGGCTCCTTAGGCCCATGCTACTTTACCTTGCAAAAGTGACATACAGGCTCTCCTTTCTATTTCTCAGGAGGGTTATATTTGTTTATAATCTTGCCTTGTTCCTTACACAGTGAATTTAGGTTTCCATTTGCTGTTCAAAATATCAGAATGCTCTAAACCCACAGAAGTTAAATACTTACACAATACATATTTTATCAAATCCATAAGCTCTCATTTTTCCCAGATATTACATACCAGTTATACAGATATACACAGCTGTGTTGATTTTCTCTTTCAGGTCTTTCCATCTCTTCCTTATACTCAACTTCTGTCAAATGTAGGGACTTGCATCATTATGCCAGTATTTTCCAGTGTAAAACATTGTTTTTATTTGCTATTTTTTTAATCAATTACTAAGGATTCAGTTGGCTATGCATGGTGTACCTCTAGGCTGCAATCTCTAAAGTTACAGCCAAAAAATCTCACACTATTCCAAAGAGTGAAGTTAAAGAAAAATATATCAATTTTCCCTCAGGGGTAGGAAATCTAGCAAGTTTTGTGGTTTTTTAGCAACCTCAAGATTTTTTTCAGGATTTACAGGAGGGACATGAAAACGGCTGTGGGATAGGTATAATCTCAGAGGTGTGCTCTTTGAAACATGCCTAAAAATTCTCCCAGACTAGTTCCATGAAATCTGTGGTACACACACATACACTCAGAGGTTTGCTCTGTCTGTGGCACAAATGCTGTCAGGAATGCAGTCCATGTCAGCTGGGGTATAGCACAGCTTCTCCTGCATCTCTACAAAACAGGACTTCAGAAGAATCATCCTGAACTGACTGCATCAGATAGGATACCTATGGTGCCCTCATGAAGAGGGAGTATCTGCTGGCTACCAAATGTTCACCATGATTTCCAGTTCCTGGCAACTCTTCAAGAATTAGTACAGCCCCACCTGGTGTTCTTGACTGCAGGACGTACAAGGCTTCCAGTTCCCCTCTACTCCCCACCCCAAGTCACCTGCTTTGCATCTGCGAGTGACTAAGAGGTGCCTAGGTTTCTCCTCAACATATCCTTAAGTGGGAATCTTTGGGAGAGAATGATTTCAGAACTTTTGCCTCCATGGAAGTGGAGCTTTGCAAATGCCATCAATGCCAAATTAGGAGGAATGTAATACTTCAGCTTTCTCTCCACTTTTCAAACCACATCTGGAATGGAAAAATCAGATTCTACTGAATGCTTTCACTGTTAGGGAGTCCTCACTTCCACAGATCTGGCCTTTCTTCCTAGTCAGTAGCTTAGGGAAAACTCCCAGCACATCCCAGTCCAATGCCTCTCATGTCCATGAGAAACAGCAGCAAAATACTTTCTTTCAATGGTAACAAATGCTTCATGACACTATGCTGTATTTCCCAAAGACAAAGACTGAGGGAAGTAAAAATGAGATAATTCACTCTTTTTTTACTAGAAGAACATTTTATGAATGATTGCACATGCTGCACTCAGCTTTTGACAAGTAGCACCAAAGAACAGCTTTAGCAGTGGACTATACTAAAGTTGCTGTTCAAAGCAAAGCAATGTTTTTATAAAATATTTTTATAAAAATTAATGCAAATGCCCTATGGAGCACTGCAACTAGCTAGTGATACTAGATAGCTAGAGGACCATGACTGTGAGAATGATCAACAAATCATATGACGATCAACAAGGGAAAATGCTGGATTATTCACCTGGGATGGGGCAACCCTGGATGTACGGACAGACTGGGGAATGAGATGCTGGAAAGCAATGCCATGGAAAGGGACCTGGGGGATCAATGGCAAGATAAACATGAGTCAGCAGTGCCCTGGCAGCCAGGAGGGCCAACCCTGTCCTGGGGGGCATCAGGCAAAGCATCACCAGCCAGTCGAGGGAGGGAATTGTCCTGCTCTGCTCTGCACTGGGGCGGCCTCACCTGGAATATTGTGTGCAGTTTTGGGCATGGCAATATAGGAAAGATATTAAGGTATTAAAAAGCATCCAAAGGAGGGCAAGGAAGACAGTGAAGGACCTTGAGGGGAAACTGTATGAGGAGCAGTTGAGGGTACTTGGCCTGTTCAGCCTGGAGAAGAGGATACTGATTACTCATTGTAATCTACAGTTCCCTCATGAGGGGAAGAGGAGGGGCAGGCACTGCTCTCTTCTCTGTGGTGACCACTGACAGGACTTGAGGAAACAGCCTGAAGCTGTGTCAGGGGAGGCTTAGGTTGGATATTAGAAAAGGTTCTTCACCCAGAGGGTAGTTGGGCACTGGAACAGGCTCCCCAGGGAAGTGATCACAGCATCAATCTTGACAGAGTTCAAGAAGCATTTGGGCAATAGTCTCAGGCACATGGTGTGACTCTTGGGGATGGTCCTGTGCAGCCTAATGGCTGGACTCAGTGGTCATTATGGGTCATTTCCAACTCACCATATTCTGTGATTCTGTGATACAGGGCTAAGAAGCAGACACAGCTTTTTCTGTCTGTCTTCTGCTGTTGCCTGAGGAAATTGCTACAGTCCTCCAAACTTCTCTCTGGCTAAGGTCTCAGTGCCAATGCCACCCCCAACAGCTTTGCACAGATTCTATGTAACTGCTACAGAAATGCGTTCAAGTTGAAAAGTGATTTTGGTTTTCTTCTCTCAACTTCTTGCTTCAATAGCAAGTAGCAGGAGCAAAATAGCATGTAGATATCATATCACATTTCCTGGACACCAAATAAGAGATGGAGACCCTCCTGTTCTAACAACACCGTCTCCACATTAAACACTCCCAACCTATATAGTTACCTAATTTGCCAGTTACTGGCAATTGCAGCAGCTATCCACCCTCTAAGACCATACAGCCTTGACAGTCTCTGACCCATCAGACGTACTTCACTATACAGCTCCTGCAAGTGCAGATCTCGTTGAATAATGACCTAACACTACACACTAAGTAACAATCCTCCCATTGCATTTTAATACATCCCTAGATAGAGAAACTCCAACTACATGCCCTGAGTAGCCCTGTTATTACCAGAGCCATAAAATCAATTCTTCAAATGAAAGGAACTGCTTAAGGACGACTTTTACCCAAGTAGTAGCTGCTTGGTCACAAACCTTACTATCATAAAATAGTTAACTGTATAAGACTACATTAATTGTCATCAACTATAAAGACAGCAAAACTAGGCCCCCACAGGTCACTTAAAACAAGTTTGGGGTCTTTTTGTTTTGCCTTTGTGTGTGTGTGTATGTGTTTGTGTTTCATTAGTTTTCTTGGGTTTTTTGTTTGTTTTCTAAAGGCTCTTCTATTCTTTCACTAATTTTCTGGTTCCTGAGCCTTCAAAACACACCCACTTCACATTTTCAAGATGGTGGGGTTTTGGTGTGGGGTTTTTTTGTTGTTTTTTTGGGGGTTTTTTTATGACATTAAGACGGATATTTTCATTTAATCCTTATTACTTAATCCTTGGAAATTTTGAAAGTATAAGTAGACATGACATACAACTACTTCAGGGAGCAGCCATCATATGTACTGCATAGCTGTTCAAAGTTCCCTGCTAATGAAGGTACTCTTCATTCTTTTCTTGTTCTTTGATTCTCTGGTGGTAATGAATAACAGCAATAATTATTTCTTCCAGACTAATTCACCCTCAGATCTACTTGCCTTTGCTGAATGCTGGAGCATGAGAAACCTGCAGTCACTTTCTATTTTCCTCTTTCCTAATTTCACTTTGTGAGGGATAACAACATACAACTGTGCTCTACCCCTGCTGCTAGCACAGGAAACTTTATTGGCCTGATTTATTTCATGACTCTGAAATATTATGGCCTAATGCTTGCTTCAAAACAAAGGCAGACATTCTACAAAAATGCATTTTTTGTCTCAAAATATATTCTTGAAGCTCTGTTCATCACAATTTATATGACTCGATTTGTTTCACTGAACTGAGAAAACCAAACTGTTGAGCAAAATGTTATATATTCTGCTTTTCTAGCTAATGCAGTATGGTTATATTCAGAAAATAAAATTGTTATTGCACAGCCAGTACAACCTGCTATGGATTATAGCCCAAGATTGCATGCTCACATTACATTCATTTTCTAAGCATCTTTTCATACTACTTCACCTGCCTCTAGTCGAGACTCAGAAAAGCAGCTTCATGACTAAAACAATCGATTCTATGCTTACTACATCTTCCACCACTATATCTCTCTCCCATAAATAGCTATGGACAAATAGTTTCCTCTGTGTGTGTGTGCTGGTTTTGGCTGGGGTAGAGATAATTTCCTTCACAGTGGCTGGGATGGGACTGTGTTTTGGACTTGTGTTGAACACAGTGATGTTAATTTAGAGATGTCTTTGTTATTGCTGAGCAGTGTTTAAACAGAGCCAAGGCCTTTTCTGCTTTCCATACTGCCACACTGGCAAGGAGGCTGTGAGTGCATGGGAAGTTGGGAGGAGACACAGCCAGGACAGGTAACTCCAGATGACCAAAGGGATATTCTGTACCATCATGCTCAGTATATAACCTGGGGGGAAGAAGGAGGAAGGGGGAGACATTTGGAGTAATGGTGTTTGTCTTCCCAAGTCACCATTATGCATGATGAGGCCCTGTCTGCCTGTGGGAAGCAGTGAATTAATTCCTTGTTTTGCTTGTGCACAGCTTTTGCTTTTCCCATTAAATTGTCTTTATCTCAACACATGAGTTTTCCAACTTTTGCCCTACCGATTCTCTCTCCCATCCTACCTACCAGTGGGGGAGTGAGTGAGCCACTGTGTGGTGCTTAGCTACTGGCAGGGGTTAAACCATGACGGCAGGTCACAATATAAAGAAAATTTTTTTCTATGTATAGAAAAAAAAAAAAAGAAAAATCAAGCAGAAAACCCTTTCAGACTTCCCAAGAACTTTCTGAAAGATTAGATAGACTTTTGAAGGAAAAAATATTTTTCAAAATTTTTTTAACTAATAAATGAAATTTCATAGGTTAGTATCAAATTTATACAAAACTCATGCAAATCTTTTCTTTGAATACTATTTTCTTGAAAAAAGAAGGCTGGAAATAATTGGAAATATGCTTCAGTGGGCTGATTTGTCATTAATCCTCTCTAGCAAGCTTACACTGCTACTACAATTTCTGACTGGATGTTGATAATAAAGTTCCATCCCCTTTTCCTCAACCTACATACTGGAAGAAAACTTCAGAATGCTTTATGTTCTACACTTCATCTATTTTAACTGTAATAAGTCCTTCCTGACTACTTTTATATATAGAGAAGTTTATAACAGTTTGACATTGCTTTCAGTCATTCTAATTGCAACATTTATTGTCTGAGGGCAGAACTGCTCTTCAGTGTTATTCAGCACATTAGTGGCAAACAGTAGGTCTATCATGTGCTCTGACATTAAAGGTAAAATAGCAAGGGCTGAGGGATACTCTAATTTACCACAGGGAAAAAAAAAAAAAAAGCCAAAACCAAAACCAAACAACAACACAAAAATCCCCACAAAAAAAAAAAAAAAACAAAACAGACCTAGCATTTCAAATTATTTGAAAGCACACAAACGAAAATGAGAATAGGGTCCACACATGCTGAAATGCCACCAGCACTTTCAGAGCCTCCATGCCTCCATATAATCCATATGCTATTAATAGAATACGTTACATATGTAATTTTAAGGATAACTTTTTAATTGAAGCCATGAAGGCCAAAAATTCGTTTTTGTAATGAAACTGCTGAGATTTTGTTCATATTGAATGATTTCTGGAGCTGCTACTTAAGAGGACTTCAAACTTGCAACAAAGCAAGGGGCATGCAGAAGGCTGCCTATTTCAACAGCTAATCTAATCATACATCTAGTTAGTGGACAGCAGCATTAAAGAAAGATCTATAAACAGCATTTAAACAAGATAACTTAAATAGCACAAATAAATCTTGTTATAAGAGTGTGGAGCTCACCAGTGTGCTCTTTCCACTAAGATAAATTCGATGGTGGTGCTTACAGTCTCAGGTAGAGACTGGATGCCCTGTGACATGATGGGACCACATCTCATGCACCACAGTGGAAGATGCTCAGAGACTCTTTTTGCAAAGGCAGTACAAAAAAAGTATTCAAAGAAAGCAGACACATTTAAGAAACAGTCTTTTGAGTATATTTCTATTAAGCGTTAGGTCTGTTAATTTTCAGCCTGAAATTTTCTTCACATTTGAGGTTATACTCCATCATGTCCTGATATAACAGTACATTTTTCTGCTGCCAAAGACAGAACAAATTTTGTCATCATTTCAGTAGCTGAAAATGTTACAGTCACCTTCCTAAAGAAAAACATTCATCTGAAGAAAATGCATATTTTTGAAACAAATAAGCAAACACAGGCTGATTTGTCACTGTTGGGTATCACTTCTGTAAAATGAGTAAAAAAGGCACTAATCCCTAGTAGAATCATATCTGTCCTGAACTTTCCATTCCACATGTCTATTATCATTTATAAATTCAGTTCTTTTGAAGGGGATGAAGTTAACAACTTTCTGAACTGTTCCTTCCTTTGGCATGGTGTACAGACATCCACCATATGTATATCACAGCATTCTGCCTTAGATTATGTCACTGCTAAAAATCAAAGGTCTGTCACTCCTCATTTTAACAACACGTGTCATATGCATAATGAACGCAACTCCTTTAGTTTTGCTAATTTAAATAAAATATTTGGTCAGAAATTAAGGTGGGACAGACAAGAATCTGCAATTACCCTATATTTCACCTTTAAAAGCAAACAACATTCAACACCTGCAATTTGATAATTTATTTACAAAGCAGTAAGTATCACCTGGCATACTTCATCTTGCTTTAGTATGTAGAGGCCTCAGCTAAGGTTCCCACTGTTACTGCCACATATTAGAGTGATAAACAAGTCATAGAATGTGTAGAAGAAATGAAAGCTTATGTATGTCCTATATGGCTTTTCAGAGGTGGGAAATAAGACACAGTGTGTTCCAATAAGATTTTTCAAGGACAAAAACAATTTTTTAGTAATTTCTGTCAGTCAAATTGAAAAATGTAAATGATACAGATAATCTGTTTCAGATATTTCATATCTCAATTCAGAATCTTAAATGATGTCCCAATAATTTTACAAAACATTATCTCTAAAAGAGTAACTTATAAATTACTGGATGAAAGAAGAGCTTACTTTTTAATCCAGTAACATAACTTTTGATAACTTCACTATTTCATAACAATTTCATTCCTCAGAATTACCAAGCAGGATGGAAATTATTGCTTGAAATATCTCTATTTTGCAAATGTGTACTCTTAGAATCTTACAATGATAGAATATCCAGAGTTGGAAGGGATACACAAGGAACATCAAAGTCCAACTCCTGGCCTTGCGCAGGACCATCCCCAAGAATCACACCATGTGCCTGAAAGCGTTGTTCAAATTGTTCTCAAACTCTGTCAGGCTTGGTGCTGTGGCCACTTTCCTGGGGAGCCTCTTCCAGTGTCCAACCACCCTCTGGGTGAAGAACCTTTTTCTAACCGCCACCCCAAACGTCCCCTGACACAGAGAATTCATGTATTGGACAAAGGTCCAATATTAGTACCTACTGAAACTGCACACTAATGAAACTACCTTAAGGCCTTTGATTGGATTTTTGTTTTTTTTTCACTTTACCCCATTTGTTGAAAGGCACTTGTTGGTATTTTGTAAAGCTAATATATTAAAGCAATTGTTTTAACAACCAGTTTATCCAAGAAATTGTTCTGTCTCATGAAGCCAGGGGTATGACCTATGTTCATTAAGAAATTTATTTCATTTTCACTAGAGGTTTGCTTTCACCCACATTAACATTTTTATTCTTCTCTTTCATGAAATTCATAACCCAGTTTCACAAACTGAAAATTGTCACCACAGTACTGCTTTCTTTACATATTAAAACAGATTAAGATGAGCTGGGAGAGCCTACTAACATAAAATAATCTTATTAATTTTCATTGCATATTCCATCTTTTATTTACAAAAAGTGAGACAGTCTCCCAAGTATGTATTGAATACAAATGATCCAACTTCTTGCCTTTGATGTCCATTACCATTACAGCTGCAAATATTCTAACTACCCACCTTAGTAGCTCAAATATAATAAAAAGCTGAACAAAAGCACTTTATGCTGTGATGAATGCGGCATAATGATCTAATATTTTTGTTTCTATAGCCTTTTGAAAAACGACTTGAAAATACTTTTAATTGTGTGATTTTCAACTTTGTTTTCTCTCAAATGCAATTCCTGTGTACTAAATACTAAATCATTAAAATATACAGCATTTCCAGTCTTCTCTGTCTTGATAATGTGTGATTGTGAACCGGACTCAGCATTTAGCATTTTGATGGTCACAAACTATATAGATAAACCAAATCAGCTGTGGTCCTCAGTGCACTAACTGTACCAAAAAGGTGGCCACTATCAGTAAGACAAGTTTACTATAAACTAGGGAGAAGGAACGTAAAGAGCAACTAAGCAAGCAGAATGATGCTCTGGCAAAAGAAGCTGATGTCAGAAGCACAGAGATTATATGGGGTACGTCATTGGCATCCTGGCCCACAGGATCCTTTTCTTCTTCAACAGAGAAGCAGGGTGGATTTCATTCATTTCCAACCTGTGCAGTTCACCAACACAGAAACATAACAGTGTAATGGAGATAACAAGCCAAAACACAGTATTTCACTATCTGATAGCTCAGAATAAATGAAAGTATAGCTGCGAGCAACAAGTTAAAAAAGGTCTACACTTCTGAACTACCGTGATATTGAGAAACCTATGAAGATTCATTTGAAGTCCTTTTTCCTATATATTTGTCCTGAAATAAGATTATTGAAATAGCAGAAAACAATATTTTAAAGTAACTGTCCTTGGGTATTATATTTTTATGGTATGAAAAGCCTCCAGAATTACCAACTGCTGAGAGGTTTTCTTTAATAATATGGCAATTATTACTTTGAATATTCATGCCTATTTTTTAACTTCTCTGCACTGCTAATAAGGAGGATCTGCTGAATACATCTGTAGGCTGACTAACTGAGATACAGAGCACTTATTACACCACTGCTATTGAGGATGTAAAAAGACTTAACTGATACCAGTATAAATACATACTACAGAACCAGATCCAGAAGCTGCCTTAAAAAAATTTCTAAAATGCCAGACATTAGAGTGATATCCTCTACATACATATAAAAGCACAATTCTGCCTCTATTGAACACTTTGGATTTACAATAGCTTTGTTGGGATGTACAAGAAAAACAGGACTGAAAACCAGAAATGTGGATATTTTATAAGCTATAGTAATAAAATTGTATACCAACACGAGTATTTGTCAGGCATTATGTCAGAGAGAAACCTAGTTTTGGTTTTAAAGCAAACGATTGCATATTATGAAATGAGAGCACACTGAATTAGTCATTTCCATTAAAACTATGAAGTAGAATTGCCTAGCAACCAAGAAAATTAATTCAGAGATTAAAATAAACACTGTGACACTGACAGAGAAGCCGCTATTCTACCCCAACAGTCATAAAGACCCTTAGAAAAGAGGTGTTTTCTTAATTCTTCTTAACAAAGGTAAACCAATTTCATAAGATGAGTCATAATGGATGAAGAATTAAAACAAACAGTCAAAGCAACTGCATCAAGCAAATTCAAATAATTATCCTCTTTTTACATAACATTTTTACATAACTTTTCATTGAAATGAAAAATATTGAAAGTTTTTCATATTCTGGCAATAGTAAATAAATTGCTGTGAAAGGTTCTAACATGCTCTCCCACTTACAGAGAGGAAATTTGTTTCATTATATTCACTCTATGCAAGTATTCTGTATTTTAGTACTTACTAGTTAATTATAGAATTTATGACCATGCCTACCTGAAAAAATTCTGCATCATTGTTTCTGCACCCACTACTACCCCTACTCAAATTATTCTTAATCACACTTCTGTAGGGAAGCTTTTAAATTTTACAGTTTATCACACTAAGGTTGTTATGGAAAAAAAAAATGTTAACAGATTAAGAACAGTAAGGATGACTGCAATAATTTAGTTTAATGACTGCTACGTTATATTGCTTGTTACATCTGGGCCATTGTGTAATTCATTGTCCCTGAAGGACCACAAAAAGCCTAGTAAAATTATCCCTTTAGAAATAAAACAACCACATTCTGTAGCAGCATTGAAGTGTATGACCTTGTCAGGATATAAGATTGGAGGAATGATTACAGATCAGCTATTCCAGAGTGCCAGTACTTTCACACTTCCAGTAGGAAACAGTCCATCTTTCCAGCTTGAGGTACAGTTTGTAGGCATTAAAAAAAAAAAAAAAAAAAAAAAAAAAAGATATCCCAAAGGACATCACAAAATTTCAAAATTTACAACTGCAGCAGCTACATCGAATCTAATTGAGTCTACATTAAAAGATAATAATAAAAATAAAACAGAATGAGAAATAAATCAAGACAGACAAGCAGGAATAACTGTCTATTAGAAGGTAACTCATCACGTGCAGATATAGAAGTTAATACTGTCAATAGATGTGTAATAAAGTACATGTATTCTTCTTCTGGAAAGGGGATATGACAGGTAACAGAAGAAGGATATCTGCTGGTAGCACAGACAATACAAATGGTACAGACATGTAACAGATCAAAATTAAAAAAAATATTAAAAGGAAAAGTCCCCTATGTATAAACACATCCATAAAGCAGATAAAAAAGCCCAAATGTCCTTAACAGGTTCCCCTGTGTCTTAAATATTTGATGACTGTACCAGATGGAAAGGGGGGAGAAAAATGTCTTGTCTGAACCACCAGCATAAACACAGCTGACCTAAAAGACCTATTCACAAGTGGGTTATAATTACTCCAGTGTTTCACTAGTGAACAATGTTCACAAAACTAGAATAATTTTGAAAGATTGAAAGATAACATCTTTGAGAAATGGTAGTCTCCATATGCTGCTGAACAGGTGAAATTTTTATTTTCTGGCCTGTGTGCCACATGTCATGGGTGTGGTTGTAGCATATTTGTTTTACTGAACTCTTGGGATAGTCACAGTGATGAGCACCTTTTCTATTATTTTTTTTTCTGTATGATTAAAATGGTATAATAAAACTAGAAGATACACAAACTCTACACATAGCTGAAAATAGTATCTTTTTCTTCCCTTTACAATTTTAAACAGCACAGTTTATATGGTAAAAATCTCAGGAACAAATTCCTAGTGCTAACACCAGACATTGTCAGAGTTCAGAACCTTCTAATAACAAAAAGCCTTGTAATACATCCTCAGTTTAGAAGGATTTATTAAATCTACTCCATTTATCCCATAAAACACAGGCAAATAACCAACATGCTCCTCCAGACCTGCATTCAAAGACCAAAAGTCTGATCTATAGTTTGCTACAAGAGGACACCATGAAGGGTAACACCAGTTCTTGCTAGTCCTTGCACTAGCAGCAGGATTTTAATAAATGTAAACTCCCAGATAATCTTAGAAAGCAGACCATGACCATGTTGTAGAAAAAAAGGTAAAAAGAAGGTCACTAGTAGCCTGCCTTGGGGAAAATTCCATCTGCACAGAAAATATGGTGATCATCTTGGCTTAAGTATGTGAACAAGACACACTGGCAAAATTGCTCAATACCACTAGAAAGTCCAGTATACTCTGCCGAGGAGTAAATCCAAATTCTAGTAATTCAAAGGAAAACCACAACCAAAACCCCTTTAAAAATAAATCATCTAAGAAGAAAAAAAAAAAAAAAAAAAAGCTTTTGGGAACCTAAGGCAGCCCCAGAAGACCTCAAAACATATTAATCACTTAATATCATGCAAAACAAACAAAAAAACCCACAACTGATAAACAGACACCTTTTAACTTTCCTTCCAGTTTCCTCTCAGGCCCTATTAAATTGCATCACCATATCCTTTCACAGATTTCCTGCCAAAAATCTGACAGCTACATGCAAATTACTCCATGGCATTGCTAAGTCTTAATCTTAGAGACTACATGTGCTTCCTTTTTTGCTTACATTGGTATATAACCAATGGGATTACTCACAGTGCAGGACATCAAAGTCATATATTTAAGTCTTTGCAGGATCAGAGACTTGGTCATTGATTTTTCAGCTTTTTAACTTACTTATGTCTATAATTTTGGAAGTAATCAAGGGCAATACATGCACTTATGAGCAAATCCTAGTCATTTCTAAAAAAATTGGTGGTCAGCTTGAATGTCCTTAATGTTCTACCAGGACTATGAATTTTCCAACAAAAGGCAAGCATTATGTAGCAAATACAGTCGAGACTAAATAGTAGAGATGTATTATAGCTCAGAGAAGTAGATCTCAAGCTGATTATGAACACTTGGGGAAAAAGGGATACTGTTTCTTTGCAATCTAGTTCAGCCACCCAGTTAAGATGCCAACACGATGCTTGACTAGCATGAGAACTGCAAAGAGAGTCTGCAGATGTTTACTACATAAAGAACAAGGAGTTGCTGAATATAAATCACCTAGTATATAAGCCATAAGGAAACATTATCATATTTAACTGGCAAAAGGCAAGGATTAATCTATTGCCATTCACTAACAAGGAAAGGAATTCTCAGCTGAATGACTTCACAGTTAGTTAGGTAACCCACAAACACTCCCAAAGCAATCAAGGTACTGAAAGCAACTTTCACTGTATCAGAGCAGGAGATCTTTTGAAGGTCAAAGGTTGTTTGGAATGAGATGTGTCATAGAAGGTTGTAAGAGATGAGGATCAAACAAAAAGGCAAACGGAAGCAGACCATAGAAGGATGTATGCATTAACCTTCTTCTGGAAAGATACAAATCAGAGCTTTGTGCCATCCAAACATAGGGATGAGTATGCAGTTTGGATAGGTTTTCACATCTGACCCTGGGATACCAATATAAACCATGACATCCAAAGCTCAGGAACTACTCCTGTATAAAAACAAGCAAGCCTAAGTTGTTAGCTACAGCCAAACAGGACCTCACTTGAGAGCTGCAAAGTTATACCCCAAGCATTTCCTGTGGTTGTTTTCTAAAGGCTTTTAAATTGATTCAAAGTTATGCCAGGTGCTTACTATTGCATGTATCTTAATAGAGTAAGAAAAGATTTGGTGGGAAATCAGGGGGTGGAAGGCTTTGATGAACTACATAAAGCTAAGCTGATTCACCAGTAGTATGTCAGAGGATGTCACTACACTGTGGAGCTTCCCACAATGGCTACATTGCCTTGCTAAGCAGGGGTATATAGCACCAGCTTCCTTCAGCAGGGAAACTATCCAAGAGGGCAACTGTGATAACTTTTTTCCATGCATGTGAAGTCATACACTTTTTTTTTTCCCAACTAAAAGAATCTTTTCTATTCCTCATCACTTTAAGATAAAACCAGACTTGCTCTTCCACTTTCCCTCACCTATAACTTCAAATAGCTAGAAACTGCCCACCATTACAATACTGCCATAGTAATATTACAATATTATAATAGTAGCCATGAACAAGGCTGCTGTTTAACTGGGGGGAGGGGGGGAGGGGAAGGGGAAATTTGCTTAAATTACATATTCTTTATTTTAAAAAAATTATCTAAATTTATGCTTCTAATAACTTCTCATGTAAAACTTGTCAATATTCTTTTAAGTCTAATATTGTCTTCCACCATGGTTTAGTGGTGGAGTTGGCAATGGTGGGCTTATACTTGGGACCGATGATCTCAGAGGTCTCTTCCAGCATAAACCATTCTATGATTCCCCTACTTCCATATCAGTTTCAAACTTCAGAAGCCCTCTGAAAATCTTTCAAATTATGTTGCTTACTACTTTCTCATTTTCATCACATTGACTCTCTTGAACCTCTATCAGCACAATCATCAATCATCTCTACTTTTTTTCTATTGTGTCTTAATGAAGAGCAATCCCTGCTTAATCACTTCACTATGCTACTCTCTTCCTTCAAATTCCTCCTTAATGTCCAATTCTACCTGCATGATTCTGCTGCAACCTGAGAAGTAGGATGTGACCAGCTATGACTTAATTCATAAACATGCAGCACTTGTCATCTTATATTACATGCTCCCAGAAGAAATTAAAAAATGTAGAATTTAATTTCCATGTCTTCCAGATGCTAAAAAGAAAGTGCTTCCACAGAAAAATGAAAAGCAGGACAGCAATCAATCACACGGAGTCGTAGGGTTTTTTGGTTGGTTGGTTGGTTTTTTTTGGGTTTTTTTGGGTTTTTTTTGTTTGTTTTTTGTTTTTGTGGAGGTGGAGGGAAATAAAAATACAACACAAATGGGAAGATACTGACAAGTGAGGGAAAAAAATTACTGTTTTCCTTTAGTTTGTTCACATTCTGGCAGTAGCACCTTTCTGAAAGTTCATATACCAAAAGTGCAGTAAATGTATCTTTTGTTGAAGTCTAGTTTATACGAGAATAAATGACTGTTGTTCTCACCCAGTATTAAAAAGAGAGATCTTTTTTTAAATTGATTCTAAATTTATTTATTCCTTTGCTGTACAGTTATATTGTTATCACTACTGGGAAAAAAAAAAAAAAGAAATTTTCACTATGTGAACTAAAAGATAAAAAATCTTGAGAAACTGTCCTAGTGCAAATATCAGGTGTATCATAACTGTAAAGAGAAGAATAATGCTTGCATTTAGTAGCAGTTGTATTGTAGCAACTGTTATTGGAAAAATGTTGTCCCAGATGGCTGCAGTACAAATTTTGGGAGAATACTGAACTCCTACATGATAACTAGTAAGAAGAAGATGAACATTTTAGAGGGGGAAAAAAAAAAAAAGATAAAATGTAGCCTTCTTGAGACTAGTGCATCAAAGCATAAGAGTTGTCATGGACAAGCTAAGAGAATACTTATGTCATTTTTTGTGTCAGTGGTGTTCCTTCATAAGGCCCTAGAGCATGTGTGCAGAGAAATTCAGTTTTGTTAATACCTGTTTGGTTTATATCTCTGACTTTCACAATTTGGATCTTTCTTCAGCTGAGAAAATGACAAGACTCATTCCTTGCTCCTTACATAGTGGAACTGAAGCCTCTATAACTCCCCACTCCCCCAAGCAAAAGATTTGTGACAACACATCAATGTGTGACTTGCTGGTCTGTCTCAGAAATCAGCCATGTGATAAGACATCAGCAATGCACTTTAGTTGCTTGAATTGGCTGAAAATTCTTCTGAAATAGAATTGATCGAAGAGAATATTAACTGGCAAAGTATTTGATATAAAATCATTCTTTACCTTTGTTTTTTCATATTCTAATTTTCAAAGGCTATTGGGTGCTTACGTACTATATGGGTTATATAAAATCATTAACAGTGTCTACAGTCTTAGGTAGAACAAACCAAAAATGTGTATTTTTTAAATTTTTTTTTATTTTCTACTCAATCTGCTGTATAAAACTACTAGGAGTAAAAAGCATATTTTCATCTGATTATATAGAGAGAATTAATAGCTGAAAATTACTGTATTGAGAAAGCAAATATCATTGTCATGTGAGGCCAGCAGCATTCCATCCATTCTTCCATCTTGAATTTTAGTGCAGTGGCAGGCAACTCAAAACAAGTTACAAAGTCACATTGCCAAATTGGTTAAGGTACTTATCAGAAATTAATTCACACTTACAATCAAACAAATGAACAACAAATGAATAGTTTTCAGATATTGGGTATAACAGTCCCTCAATCCTTCTAAATAAACAGCCTAAGCACTAAGCTGAATCAAATTTAATTTTGTTGTATTTACAGTATTGTATTGTCCTTACTAAATGCTTATTTTTTCAGAGTAATTGGAAATCCAGAGTAGCCCTTTTTCCCCAAAGGTGAGCCTTTACTTTCACAAAGTGTAGAAAAACTTTTTATAATTTTATATTGCTATTTTGATACAGTATTTTTTCAAAAATTATTGTAAGTTAATAATTTAAAATACCTTCAACACTTTTTCTAAGCATTTACATCTCTTACAAAAATCTTTTTAATATAGCTTATTTATGAAATTGACATCCAAGTGTCAAAATTACCATGAAGACTTAAATTTTCACACATTGAATTGAGGATTTCATCTGCCTTAGGGCAATTGGAATACTTTTTGCCCTGTAAGAATGTGTATAAAAGTACAATTAGGTCTTATTAATGCTGGGTTTTCATGCCTAGGACTAGTCTAATGTTAAGCCTGTGAGAAATACAAAGTTTTCTACTATCAAGAGAGACATTTCAATGTTAAAGATTAAATAAGCAAGCAAGACTATTTACATCACTATCTATGAATAAAAGCCTAATATAACATATTCAAATTACAGCTCTACAACTCACTGCTCCTAATGCAAGAATATTAAGGTAACGTGTAGTTGCTACATAAAGGAGAATAACTCTTCCAGTATTAAAACAATTAACTTCAAATTCATATTGAATGTTATTGCATTTTTCTTTAATAAACCATATTGATTAACTACTAAGGAGTATTAAGCAGGAAATACAATGAGATACTTTGCCAGATAGTAAAATTTACTTCCATATTTAACATTGATTAAGAAGGAAAATTATTTACTCTGTTAGTGACTTTGTAATTGTTAAGTGAGCATTTTATCTCATGCTCTTCTTATAACACACACACTTTTAAGAACAGGCATACACTAAACATGGTGAAAGTTGAAACCATTCTACCCTGAAGTAACCTGCAAAAATCCAATCTGACCACAAGCTTGGGAACTAAGCCTGCAGTTGAAAATATATTCCCAAAGTAAATACAGATTGACCTCTGCCCACAATGTTTTCTTTAAGAATCAAGCACACAAATCCAGGTTTTTTATAAAGAATGTCAGCCAACAAATGTCTGCTGCTTCCTATTTACAAGGCCAAATTTAAAAACCATTTCCAAATTACTCATGAAATATATTGTACTTCAGAGGTCCCATAAGACTAGATATAATACTAAAAAAGGGTCTAACTGAAGATGCAAGTGTGGCTCACACTTAGTATGTGATTCACATTAACGAATGAAAAATAACCACTTTGCTTTTACAAGTATATTTACAAATATAGTCACCAAACAAAAACAAAGTGCAACATACTGAGATTTTCTCATTTTTATTTTCACCACCTTAGTAACAACAGCCAAAAGAGAAACTGGACAAAACTTCTCTCTTGGAAGTAAATAAAAAGATTTAGAAGACTAACTTACAAAGGATGCCAGCAGCGTTTGGATGTTGGTTTATTTCTTAATATGAAATAAACCACATCACTTTCATCTAATCTATGTCTTACAAGTCAGAGTCTGCCATTTTCCAAAAAGTACTGAAGTAGGAAAAAACTATTCAACCTCTCATGCCTGAAGACACAGAGGCTGTGTGAACATTCTACTGAGAGCATCCTAGACTGCTGATGACATTCCTTCAAAACTCTGCTTAAAACTCTTTTTTGCTGTCATGCTGTGGAACAAATGGAAAAGTTCTGATAATAGGTTGCAAATCCACATATGTCACTAATGCAGACCAAATACTAAGTAATAATTTATTTTCTGCATTCAATCATTTCTTATCATGGTAATATTACATATTTTTTTGCCATTCTATCAGTGGAACCTTATCTATGTTTGTTAGGTATACTGCAGCCAAGAGAGTTAAAGTAAAATTAGCTTCCTTGTGTTTGCTGCTGTACAAACACAGATGTTCCATTCATTCCCAAGGGTTTATTTTATAAAGGAATTCAAACTACAAAATGAAGTTATGGATGAATTATTAAAAAAGGCAAATTTATCTTCAATTTAGTTCAATTGGTATGTTTTTCTGTGCTACAGAATGTTTCTTTCTTCTGAAAAAGATAAAGAAGTGAGAATAATCCTTAACTCTCCTGTACCAAGTCCCTTACAATGCAAAAAATTACAGTGCCTGCCCTCTGAAAAGTTCTCTACTGGGATGAATGAATGAATAACCAGGGTTGGGGACATCATTACAGTCTTAGTACTTTCTCAGAGGGAAGACCTGAAATGCAGGAACTGGACCCACACCCTTTTCTACAAAGCAAAACTAACAGTTTGGCATAATTGTCTTTCAAACATTGGTAGTTGAGACCTACCACTACCACATGAAAATTTATGCATGACATTTTCAAAATCAGAATGCATCAGTGAAACTTCTGCTTCTAAGTGGAGCTGATTTTTTTTGAAAAATAAAGCAGTCAAATATATTGCAGGTTTTTGTTATCAAGAGTTTTCCAGACAGCAAATTTGCAATCCAAAGTCTTAGCATGTTACAGGTCTAGGCATGTAGCATAATGTCAGCAATATGGAAATTAGGAACATGTTGATATTTCTGAGATATTATGACTTTTTACTTCATTAGAAACATTTTAGTTCATATACTTTACATTTCAACCAGACTTTTTACACACTTTCAGTTCTTGGACAGCTACAAAGAGCTGCGTAGCAAATACCTTTGAAACGTTCTCCCCAACCTGTACTGGCTTCCTAGCAAAGGAAATGTGGTAACAAGGAGGGAAAAAAAAAGGGAGGGGGGGAAGGGCACAACAAATCTTCTAATACTTTAAAACAGAAAATGTATGAATACAAATTATTCTTGTTGTCAATGTTTACAGCTTTACACATGAAAATGCTGGACAGCAGCATTATCTCAATTTACCATGTTAAGGGTACTGATGCCAATATGAAAGCACAGTTTCTGAGGCAAATAGAAAGAAAATGAGGAGAGGGGAAGATTTCCAGTTTCTAGCAATTCATTATTTTCAGAGGAAAAAAAAATAAAAAAGAATATATTTCCCTGCTGCTAATTTTCCAAGGTACAGACATATAGAAATCATACATGTTAAACATTAGAATGAGAGACTGTGAGAGAAGGTCACTATTTGGAACCACTATGGTAGGAATCATGTTTGCACTTAACACGACCTTATTGCATGAAATTTGCAGAAATAACAAGACTTCCAAATCTGCTGGAGCTATCTATCGTATTTGAAATGCATCAATATGAAATTATTCACTTCCATCATGGCTGCTAGCAAGACGTAATGCTGTTCAGTGGGAGGTTTAAAGCATCTGCTGTGAAGAGCACAAGAGTTGATAGGCAGTGACAATTTATACTCCCATTGATTTTGTAGAAAGCAGAAGAGAAAAAGAAAGAAACATTTCTACTCAAGATGGCAGGAGGATGAAAATTAGACTATATGAATTACAATTACAGTTACTGAAATACTAACATTTGAAAAAAATAGTCTGGATGATCTGTAACTATACTATGGATATCAGTTAGATGCACAGTAGATAGATCATGCTAAATGAATGTAAAAAACCCCTGGAACTATTAAAGAGAAGTATTGAGTTGTACTAGTACCAGTCAGTATTTTCAAGTGCAAAGTGCCTAACTTAAAGAGATCCATGATTTCATAATCATCCAGATACTTCTCTATGATCCAAACATCTGCATTCAAGCACCCCCAAAAATTCAAAACTGAAAATATTTTTTTAATTTCTCTCCTGAATTGCAGCTTTTTTCAAACACTAACTACATTTTAAAAGTTGCCATAATCCAAAGAGGCAACATGACATCTTGACATGACAGGTTCACAGGTATGATCACAGTAACTATGCAGCACTACCTTTCACACCAATAAGGAAAAATACATATGATTTGTGAGCTCTTAACATTCTCCTGCTACTGTCTGTGATGACAGCTGGGTACCACTAAAAGGAAAAAAGGCTGAACACATGGTATTGTAAATGGGGGTAGGGGGTAAGTAGTGTTAGCTGTTGTAATCACACTATTAATCACACCATTTTGAGTGGCTATTGGTCATTCAAATGCTTATCATATGAACAATGAGGGCACAGTTTATCAATAACAACACATTCTTTTAATATACAAAAGTGATTCTTTTTTTCTCTTATTTTCTCTCTCTAATAAGAATTTAAGAATTTTGAATCTCACGCTGTTTCTTCAAGCAATATCATTTGCTAGCAATGACGTATTTTGATTCATTGGTCAAACAGTTCAATTCACTTGTTTTAAGAAAGAGAAGAATGCATGTCAGGCTTTTTTTAAAAAAGCATATCTTCAATTTGTAAGTGTAAAACACCCTATATAATTCAAATCATTGTAAAAGTATTGATTTTACCTTCGGGGGAAAAAAAAACTAAACAAAAACTAAACAGAAAAACTGAACTGTCTTGTACTTTCCCATTCTTTCTGTCATTTGCAAATAATAAAATTCAATTGAAGAAGCTGCTGTAATCACCAAAGAGATACTAATCTATTTATCTATAAACACATGTATGCATACACACAGAGAGGGCACATATATCCTCCTTTAATGTTCTTATGACTATCTACTGTGCATCTAGATCAAGTCAAGACCATAAACAATTCAAAGCTGCATTCAGCCTAAATGGGTCACTTATAATGAGAAAGCACGACATTTACATGTAGGAAGCAGATTGATCAGGGAGCAGAAAAACAGAATATGGCATCAGTGCAGAAAAATATGCCTTTATAGATGATTTATATTAAATTATTTGGTGAGTTCCTATATCCTCCTCAAAAATTGAAGTGAATTCAAAATAAATTAAAATGAAAAGTACAAAAATTTAATACGGCAAATATTCAGAAGGATTATCCTTTGTGCTTGCAGAAAGTAAAATGAAAAAATCCTTAGTTCCTTTCCATACTGTCATGTTGCTTGCACAGAATAACATTTAAGTGAAAGAACTGAAAACACTGTACTCCAGACCTTAAAAAATAGTCCACAATCACTTTAAATTGCACATTTAAGTTCTAACACATCCCATGACATTCAGTTATTTTCAACTGGACCAGAAGCCATGGAACAGAAATGCTCTGAACATGCTGTGTACATCTTGCAATTTCAGCTGCAACCTGCAAAATTCATTTCTGCAAAATGCAAATCTGTGCAATGCAAATAATAGAAATATAGCAAAGCTGTTTTAACACATTGCAAATCCAAAGTGGAAAAAGGCAGAGGGAAATTTCAATAGTGCCTCAATATGTACAAAATATACCCCGTCTTTGTTCAGCCTAGATTCTCATTCAAGGTGTAAATACTGATTACATTGTTAGATATTCAACTGCAACTGGCTCCAAATATTGTGTGAGTAGCTCTCTCATAGTTCACACTAGACTCCCTTGACCCAGCTAGACAAGCGTGAAAACATGAAATAAATGAAGGTTAACAAAGACTGGTCTGGGAAGCAGGCTGCATTAAATGCTCTCAACGTTATTAGTATAGATGCAAAATTTGCTGCTTAGATTCTTTTAATACTAGATATCAGATGGCAGTCACTCTATTAATGTCAGGTCTATTGCAGAGAGACAAATGAAGTAAATGGTATGAAAAAATATATCTTTCCCCACCTGCCACATATGGATATTCCCCAGCATTACAGCATGCTGCTAAAGCAAATAAGGAAGAGCAAAATAATTATCTCCATGCAAAGAAAAAGCAAATTTAACACAATACCTTTCTGTGTTTGTCCCTCTTCCATATTCTCTTCCATGGCTACCTTTCTTCACTAGAAACAGCTACAGAGAATTATCAAAAGCTTCAGTCAGATGTAGGAAAAAGTGTGGATTTTTTTTTTCCCTGGGAAGCTCCAGCAGCAGAGGCTTAGGCAAGTCCTCAGAGCTTAGCTAAGGCTCCCTCACTCTCCTTGTTTGCTTGGAGACAGGCTGTCAAGTGTAATTTCATTCAAATTACTCTTCCGTGAAGATTATCAATTTTTCTTCTCAAAGCTGCCCATTGTGTACCACTGTAAGCAGGTATTCAAATGAACAGCCTGTGAATTTTGGGGGGATATTTGGTCTGAGCCCTTATGGCAATGACACTGATTCATAAGCCTTACTTTGCATATAAAATGGAGTAAAGAAATTGAGGTTTGTATGGAAATCTGTGTTTTAAATTGAAAACAGGCTGTACTGAAAACAGATGGAGGGGTGTCCTTCTAACGGGAAGCAGACCACCAACCCATAATTCCCCCTATTTGCTACTGAAGTGGGAAAGCCCAAATGCCTGTGGGTTCTTTATGCTGTATTACTTGTCTCTGTCTCTCTCTCTCTCTCATTCTCTCTCTCTCCCCCTGCCCCCGCCTCTCCCCTCCTCCTGTATCAGCACATTTAAGAATAATATGACTCTTCATTTCCCTTCTTCTCATATATCTGTATCATCTGGAACTAACAACTAATATCCACTATTACCCTCACAATAGTCTAAAAAAACCCATTTATAACAATACCATTTTATATGTGTGTATGTGTGTTTACACAAACATACAAGCACAATTTAACATATGACATAAATCACTGCAAATTATAAGCACCCTACACATTATCTGTCAGTGTCACAGTAAACAAGAATTTAGAGGCAGTTCTGAGGTTTAAAACAGTATTTACATCAATACTTTCTGTGATTGCTAATATCTCAAATTAGCTCTACTCTTCTAATCTCTGCTAAAATAACTGGATCTCCTTAAAATGGTGAAGCACTACATGTGCATATGTACATGAAGAAGGATGTACAAACACATATACTCTTAGGAATTTGCTCAGGAAAAGAATAGGTTAAATTCACAGTGAGGGCACCTACTAATTTGGGGAGCTCTGCAGTCTGATTTGGAATGCAAATTGGACGCTGCAGTCTAGCAATAAATTAGCATTTTTGTACCTTAGTCTACAGAGTAATATATCATCATTTTAAGACTTTTGCTATTTCACCAAAAGTGCAATTAGAACACAAGTCCAATTTTTATTTTTTTTTTTACAATTTTGACTTATCCTTCTGGGGGAAGTCACTAAAATTTAATCAAAAACAAAAACTGCTATGGTTGAAAATTCATATTCAAATATAAATGATAAATAGCTCATCCATTTACTTTATGCTATGTAAATTCACTGACTGGTGCTGTTATCTGAGTCACAAAAAGAAAAAAAAGTTGTTTAGATTGTTTGGTTGGAGTTTTTTGTCTGTTTTGGGGTGTTTCTTTTGAGAGGTGGAGATTGTTGGGTTTTGTTCCCTTTTTTTTCACACTGTGTGCATATAAATTTGTTCAAATATGGTTCACATCAGAATAATTTTTATATGTGAAGTTAAATTCGTATATATAATTAAATAACTGAATATTTATAACCCAACATGTTTTGTACCCTTTTTTAACTCCTTTTTAATTCACCTTTCTAGGGCTTCATTTTCTGGAATAATTGAAGAAAAATAATCAATTGTTTTAGTTTTTAGATCTAACTGATCATTTAAAAATCAACACATTGAGAAGGTCTATACAAATGGCATAGCATATAAGTGTCTTCCATCTTTCTAGGAATTATTCTTTTAGTATCATCAAAAAGGCATATTTCCTTTAAAACAGGAGATCTGTGCAAGTCTCTCCTGCTATTCTTTCTTTTCAAAATATTTTCTTAGATAAGCACTCATGAATCTTCAGATTTCAAAAAGGGTCTGGAAAATATTTTACCTAGGGGGGTAAATTGCTCCAAGGCTGCAAAGTTGGGTTTGTTCATAGCGCCAAATATTTGAGATAATCCACATCAATAGTGATGTTTGCAACAATGGAATCTAGATGTTGCTGATGAAACCAAACAATGTTGTTCCTTGAAACAATTATACAAACTTTGTTTCAAATATAAAAAGAATCAAAAAGAAAAAAGGCTGGAAAGAGATAACTGGGAGATGGTACAATCAGGAGTCACATAAAAATGTTGAATAAGAAACAACTTGTTCAATAGAGGGAGAGGCCTGCAAAGAAAGTAGACTCAGAAGAAAACAAAGGCATATTATACAACGTGTGGCTAAGTTGTGGAAACTAGTTGCAGCAGGGCATTGTAGAGGGGCAAAAAAACCCTAATGAACATGGAGCATCTGAATCACAAAGATTCATGAATATGAAGTTGCACCTCTGGACTAGGAGATCCCTAAGATGCAAATTACTGGAGAACAGAGAAATATTTTGTGAAAAAGTTTTAGCCATTTCTTATAGTATTTTCAAAGCAGTCTGCATTTGTGCACAAACATACAAGATGCTGAGCTCAATGAATCCTTGATCTAGTTTCCACTATGGTCATTTTCACATCCGGTTTGCACAGATCTTAATTTTAATGACAGGATTTTTAACTTCCTGAAAAGCTTACACTCATATGTCAGAGGTTAAGATGGGATCACTGTAACTGCTGAAGCAAAGCATAAGCATTGCCAAAGAACAGCTGTAAGTTTACCCCCCACCTCTTCACTAATCTATTTTTCTTTGTAAATAGTACTGTCATAAATGAATGTACTAACAGCTTCTTCCATTGAACAGTAATTCCTCCAAAATACATAAGTGTCAAAACTGCTTCTTAAGAGAACTCTGCTTAGTTTCAGGTGCTATCTACTGGCCATCCACACAGCTCATGTCAGTGTGAGCAACATAGAGAACGTGAAAGAGATTGCACGTCAGTTTCCTTCATATTTAACTGCATTTTATTAAAAAGTTAAGGTGGAAACAGAAATCTGCTTCCTAGACATTTCTTTAAAAACTGTTCTGAGGACCATTCAAGATGAAATTATGAATAGATGGTAATCCTAAACCTAAAGAATAGAAAAGCTCTACAAGTGTTAAGCAGAATAACAAACAAAACCAGAAATTGCCAACTTTCTGTGACTTTCTAAGCAGCAACCATAGAGGCTTGCTTTCTTCAGCATACTGGGAAGCATATTTGCCACCAGTACAAGCTACTTTAAACCTGTACCCAGAAACTACACAAGCTGATAACCATCTCTTTTTGGGAACACTTCTAGCACAGAAGAAAGCTATCTTGGTAGGAACTACATACAACTGCCTAAAATTCCCTTTTAATGTGAGATAAGATTATTGGTGCAAGTGACCGTTGGATAACCGTGCAAATTGTAAATGGCAAGGCAAGACAAAACATCATATTTAATGAAACTAAATAAACAGTCAATCAAGACAATAATTGGAAGCTGATGACATTAAGAGATTCCCTGGTGTCCAATACAATATTATGAAATGTAGTTGAGCACTTACAACTTTATGACAAGACACCCAACTTTTACTCCCAGTTCTGTATGGCCTTCAAATTAATTTACCGTTCCATCCTTCAACACTATTGATTTTCAACTAAATAATAATTGCAATGTTGTGGTGCAATGAGGTCTTGGTCATGAAAACACAATTTAAAAGCACAAAACTATTTATGTTGCTAATGCTACTACCTAAATAACCAAGAGAGAAAAATCAAAAGCTGGCTCAGATTACTTCAGCTATATTGCCTGTGACTGCAGGAAAAAGTTGTTATGGATCTGCAGAATGAAGCAATACCTGTTCTTTGTGCTTCAACGGAATTCACTTTGGACTAATGTCAGTCAGGCCCTGCAGACAGACTACACTTTAGGGGTTGGAGAGGTGTAAGATGCACTCCTGAAAAGCATGTTCTGGTTTTATTATATGAAAAATATAATGAATACATAAGAACATTTAAGAAAACATATAAGAAAATATAAGAACAATTTATGTTCTTAGACCATATTTGGTGATGCAAACCAAAATAGAGCAGGTGAGGAAAACTGAGACCTTCATTTTAAAATTTCACTTCTAACCTCAACTAAACACTAACGCAGATGCACATGTAGAAATTATCTTATGAAAATTATGCAGCAGACTGGAAATCTGGGAAACACAGAAAAATTAGAATTGGCACTCCAATTTCATATGTAGAGTGCTCCAAAAACCAATATTTATATATTATATTCAAAATAAAAATTTAATTTTAAAATAAGGGCACATAATATTTCACCTTTGGAATATCCTTACAGAGTGAGGTTGGAAAAAGCACTGAGAAGCTTTAAGATTTCCAAAATTCTGCTCTGGGATGTATTTCTTATTTATGGCTTCATGAGATACTTACAAAAAAAACCCCAAACACATGGTCCAGAGTTTAACTCATAGCAGACATTCACATAAGTGTCCAGGGGAATTCAGAGAGGTCCCAGCTTACTGGAAGTTGGGAAGGTAATCCCAGGTTTCAAGAAGGGCAAGAAGCAGGGCACCAGTAAGTACAGGCCTGTCAGTCTCACTTCAGTGCCTGGTAAAGTTACAGAGAAGATTATTCAGGGAAGTATTGAAAAACACCCAAACAACAGCAAAGCCATTGGTCACAGCCACCACAGCTTCATGATAGGAAAGTCCTGTTTATCAAACCTGATTTTCTTTTATGACAAGGCAACCCACCTAGGTGATCAAGGGAAGCCAGCTGATGGAATCTTTTCAGATCTCAGTAAAGCTTTCAATACTGACTCTCACAGTATCCTTTTGGACAAAATGTCCATCCCACAGCTGGATAAACACACCATGTGGTGGGTGAGCAATTGGCTCATGAGTTGAGCTCAGAGGATAATAGTGAATGGGGTCACATCAGACTTCTGACCTGTCATTGGTGGGGTTTGCAGGGCTCCATCTCAGACCCTGTGCTCTTCACCATCTTCATATATTACTTGGACACAGGACTGGAAGGAACACAAAGCAAGTTTGCAGATGACACAAAGCTGGGAGGAGCTGCTGACTCTTTCAACTACAGGAAGGCCCTGCAGACAAATTAGAGGGCTGGGCAATCCCCAACCATATGAAGTTCAACAAGGAAAAGTGCCGGATTCTGCACCTGGAATGGGGCAACCCTGTACAGACTGGGGAATGAGATGCTGGAAAGCAGTGCCATGGAAAGGGACCTGGGGGTCCTGGTCGATGGCAGGTTGAATATGAGTCAGCAGAGCCCTGGCAGCCAGGAGGGCCAACCGTGTCCAGAGAGTTGTTGGGCACTGGAACAGGCTCCTCAGGGAAGTGGTCACAGCAACAAACCTGAGTTCAAGAAGCATTTGGAAAATGATACACTTGGGCACATGATGTGAATCTTGGGGATGGTCCTGTGCAGGGCTAAGGGTTCAATTTGATGATCCTTATGGGTCACTTCCAACTCAGCATATTCTGTGATTCTGCAGTGATCAGAATTAGTGGGGAAATAGAATGTTAAGACAGGAAGGAAGTAAATAGAAGGTAAAATGTACTATTGGCAAAATATTGGTGCTTATCCCACTGATGGGCTTTCTTTAGTTATTGATGAAATTTGTATAGTTCTACTAATTCCCAATTATTTTTCTGAGGAAATTGCATTCTTCTAGAGGAACAAAGTACCAGTTTTAAACAGGCAGCTATCAAGAGATAACAGGTGGCCCCATAAGACATTTCAAAACAGGCCTTCACCTAATACAAGTGAGTCTCTTACTACTTTCTGTGCTCAAGTCTGGGTATTACATTTGATAGAAGTCTACTGGATATCCTTTCCTTGATGACCTTAATTTATTCTCCTTTTGTTCTGCATCCTTCTATAATCTAACACTTCTAGCAACAGGAATTTTATTGAAGAGGAGGGTGTTAAGACGACCTCCTTGCATATAGCCTCATTATGTTCTATACTAATAATCACTAACATTATTATCATGTTCAGAGAATTAACCTCTTTGTGAATTTCTCATCTAGTTAAAGAAATTCCTTCACCGAGAAAATCTTTCACCACTGCACAAGTCGAGACTTAGAACAGATAAGAACCTGCTCATATCAGTATTCAAATATATATTTCATATACGCTATATCGATCAAGAGGAGAAAGATAATAAAAAATTATTAACAGTATCTCTGATTCAGAGTACCAATCTTAATACACTTCGAGACTATTATCTGTAGCCATTATAAGTATTCTCTATAACTTAAAACCTTCAGTCTGACGGATCATGTTTCGTGATTCTTATCAGTGCAGTTTTACTTTTGAAAATAAGTAAAATTTGCCATATTAAAATTAGTTAAAACTGCCAATATAATTCCCCTAAAATTATGAAGAACTTCAATCATTTTTATAATTAAAAATAATAAAATTATGTCTTTTATTAACAGGCCAAGTGTGAATTAATATCTTTGTGAACAAAAGTAGTTGGTCACATTCCCAAAGGATAATGTTACTCATCCAGTAAGCTTTAACTCTGAAAAGATGCTCCTGGTTGTGGGAATAATGAAGAATAGTCAGCTGAACATGAATGCCAGACAGCATAATTCAGGGAGATGCTCAATAATACATAAGGGTTTCTAAATTGTATGGCTGTATTTTCTGCATTAATATTGTAGGTCTCAACAGTAAGCCTATGAGTATATTTGAGGCTCAACAACAGATAGAAGCTGACATCCCCTTTCAAAATTGGAGGCCATGCCATAAGCGTAGCATTGTGATCATACAACAGAGCCTTTTTAACCCCAGATACTGTTGTATGAAGTGGATATACTAACAAATACTCATACAGATGTGTACTGGATGAAGCCATTGGAAAAAGAACATTTCACAGGTTAGCATACTCAATACACAGTTGTAGGTCTGCCTCTTTCATCAGGGGATTTGGACTACACCATCTTCAGAGGTCTTCTCCAAACCAAATCACACTGCGATTGCATTCTAAGATTTCCTACTGATGTCATAATTACTGAAATATTCCATCTAGTTTTTTATGTCATCAATGCAAAGATGCTACTGAACAGTAGTTGTACTTCAAAAAATGGCCACAGACATGCTTTCAATTTAAAACCACAAAGTGTTAGACTGGTAAATAAAATTAAAAAAATAATAATAAAAAAAAAGTAAGAGGTATTTACATTACATCAGAATATCTACAAGAAAACAGATCTAACAGGGAGTTGTTAAAGTTAAGTCAATATCGTTAGAATTTGAAACCAGACAATGGACAATAGAAATTATGTTCAAATTTTCTCTTTCAAATGCTAGAGAAATTTGCCAAAATTGGATTCTTGAACAGACACATACACAAAATTAAATCATGATCTGTATTTTCCTAGTTATAGTTTAGCTTAATTAGGTCATAGGTGTTCTCTGATTAATGCTTGCATTCTGCAGGAATTTGAACTAGATGACCACATTAGTTCCTTCTGTTTTTTAATCACTTAATTAATTAAAGCAGCAATCATGTTTGCTGAGAGATTTCATATCTTAATGTCCTCTGAGATTACCTTGACTTCTGTGTTCTTTGTACACCAATGTCTTCATTCTAATAGCTGCAAAATTTTGAGGTCTGATATACACAAGAATTAGTTACAGCCAACACTTTTGCTTTTTCTTCCCTTCCCACCAGCCTTTTGAAGCAAGCTGCTGACAAACTGAGATTAAAGATGTTATCTGTCCCACATGCAACAACAGTATGTGTATTTCCCTGTGTACCTCTGTTTTGTTGGAGGTGTCAGTCTATTAAAGCATTCAAGTTTCTCTTTGTGTCTCTTTGAGTCTCTTGTGTTCAAAGTTTGATAAACTTCTGAAAGCACCTTTAGATGATTTCAAAATGTTGTACTTGGTCTAATCCTTTGTCTTGACAAGGACTACATCTACCTCTAAGTTAAGAGCTGAGAAGGCAGCTGGACACAGAATATACAACACACATGTAACATACAATTACCATAAAAAGAACAAATAAAAGTAACACTATGGAAAGAAAGTAGGAGAAGGGGTGAATATAAAAACGCACAGACAAAAATGCACCTTTTATCAAAACAGTTCTCACTATGAGCCATATCTTGCTCCTACTTATCAGAGAGACAGAGTTTGACTATTGGGACCATTGGGAAACAGCCATCTCCCATAGGACAACTAAAATCATGATCCATCACTTCCATCACAGTTCACCATGTGCAAGTGTAAGCAACAATATTCAAGGCATTATTAAAATACAATTATCCTTTAATCTTACATCAAGATTCACTGTTTGCTACCCACACCCTGCCTACAAGGTTCAGATGAAGAACTTCATTTATACTTACTGATGGGGCGTCTCTATAAACTCATCCATTTCTTCTGCTTTTCACTTCAGGTTCTACAGTTTCTCGACACAAATCGCAATACAGAACAAATACCCAAGTTCCTGAACATGTACAGAACATAAACCACAGAACAGTAAGCAACCCAACAGACTACCTGCAATACCCAAGTCAGTTAACTTAAAGTTATCCCCCCATTATTCTACAAGTTGTAATTTAAGCAGAGTACTCCTGACTCATGTTCAACTTGCTATCAATCAGGACCCCCAGCTCCCTTTCCACGATGCCGCTCTCCAGCATTACCCAGTCTGTATGAACATCTATGGTTGACCCTTCCCAAGTGCAGAATCTGGTAGTTGCCATTCTTATAATCCAAATTTAGCATCATCTGCAAACTTATTTAGTATTCCTTTGAATCCTGCATCCAATTAATTTATGAAGATTTTGAAGGGTACAGGGCCTAAGATGGAGCCCTGTGGAACCCCACTAGTGACAAGTCACCAGTCTGATGTCCTCCCATTCACTATTACCCTCTGTGCTTGACCATCAGCCAGTTGCTCACCCACCACATGATGCGTTTATCCAGCTGTGGTTATCCAGCTGTGGGATGGTCATTTTGTCCAAAAGGATACTGTGAGAGACTGTATCAAAAGCTTTGCTGAAATCCAAAAATATTATGTCAGCTGGATTCCTTGATCAACCAGGTGAGTTACCTTGTCATAAAAGGAAAATAAGTTTGTTAAGAAGGACTTTCCTCTCATGAACTTGTGCTGACTGTGACTGATGACTTTGTTGTTTTTCTATGACTCTCAGAATGATTTTATCAGGCACTGATAAAGTGAGACTTGAGGAGAAGCTACAGTAGATTCTTTATGTAGATGCCAACTACTTTTTGCTACCACTCAACTTTTCTCCAGATGCATCCATTTCTTCTAAAGTCTGAAGGGAATAAGGAAGGAAAACCAAGAAAAAAACCCAGAGTTTAGAAGTAGAGTGAAAAAAAAAGAAAGAAACAAAAGATTAATGGGTGGGTCCTCTCATTGGCACAGGAATTTAACGGCTAATGGAGAATTATGATTCTGAAAAAAATCATAGATGGTTAATGGCTATTATAATGTCAATTTTAGTTGTTTGTTCTTATTTGTTAAAAGTCGAGACATCACAAATACTCACTTTGTAAAATAATGGAATTTAGATTCTGCTTATAACAATTTACCAGCAAGGTTTTTAATTCTTAGTATTCCCTTTAATGAGTAATGCATCTCTGTCTCTAATGGCTTAAATGCAATAAATGCAAAGAATCTAAAACAGGCATAATTCTCATTTTCATAGAAAAGCTGTCATTCCAAAAATAAATCCCCAAAACCAAAAATTAAATTTTGCAAAAGAAAAATATATTGCACTAGATTGCACACTTCTAACCCTGTTGGGAGAGATGATGTGCACCTAAGTGTATATATATATATATATATATATATATATGCATGTATGGGTATATCTATATGTAGATGTATTGATATAAACATGCATATACACATATATACTCCTATGCAGTTCTAGTCAGATGAAAATTGTTCAGCAAATCAGACCTTTATGCAATATGCATGCTGTGCAACAAAAGGCATGTAAATCATGTCCTAACAGAATATACACTGAGTGTTCCACTGCACCCCTCACTGCACCCTTTTATCATTCCTAGAAAAACAGAAAAAGAGATTTAAAAACTAAAACTGAAATTGAGTGTTCAATTACAGGCTACAAAAGAACAGTTTATTAATATCTTCCATGAGCACTGGTTTAACAGTGCAGTGCTGGTTCAGTGAAGTCCCTGGATCCTGTAATCCCTTTTTTAATCTCTGCTATATACTTAGTGCCTTTGAAAGATTCAAAGTAACATATGATATTTTTATTACAGAGCAACGTTACAACAGGGAAATACAGATTAGCAAAACTTTTTTTTTTTTTTTTCATTTTTTTTGAAGTGGCACCTTTTGGGTGGTATTCCAGCTAAGAGGCTATGAGAAACTCTAATTGCAATCTCTTAATACAACATAATTAGAGGATCTTCCTAATCTGGAAAACTAAATCACATAAATGGATTACAGATCAGTTTTCAGATGACTAAAAAAAAAAAAAGGTTCCCACAAAGGGAGTAAAAGCTGTTGGTTGGTTGGTTGGTTACAACACAGCAAACCAAACCACATTTCCTGAATTAGCACTCTTACTCTTCCAGAGATGAACTAGTTTCTGGTTTAGATATCAGACTTCTCTAAGCCCTCTTTGCACCTATTAAAATCTAGTATTTAAACAAGGGAGGAACTGCACTCTACACTGTAGAAATTTTAGCAAATAAATGTATCACAAAAGATTTTTTTCCCACTAATCCTTCGGTAAATAGAATAAAGCCAACACTTCTTCTGGTAAGAGACTCTGAGGAAGTTTACCCTCTTAAACTATGGTTCAAAAAAAAGAAAAATCTGGGCTGAATAAAAGCAGGACCTTTTTAATGTTGTTGTGCTCATGACCATAAAGAATTCAAGTGTGGATCACAGTAACATGGACACTCTTTCCTTAATTGTGAAACGTCTTATAAACATGAAGATTCTCTATATCTTCCTGAATCTGTCTGCTAACAATGTAGATCATAAGAATGAATATTGACTCCAAAAACTGGTTTCTAACCTTTTAAAAAATATTCTGCATACTTATCATACACTATCTCAAAGAAGCAATCTCAGATGTTCAGGTGTGAAATAACCACCTGCATAATTTTTTGAAGGATATGTTTAATAAAGTACTAAGTCACCAGTGTGCTGTTTTTCAAACACCCTACACTATCAAGATATTTTGTTCTTTTCTTAAACAATTATTTATGATACCAGTAACAATAATTACTATCAAAATATCATACCTTTGATTGTTTTGTTTATTTTTAAAGAGAAAAAACAATTTACACATATCAAAATGTAAATATAGTTTTCCCCCTAGTGAAAACACTAACGAACTGAGCACATCAATACAGAAGGAAAACAATCAGTGAGACACACTGCAATGCTAGATTTCAAAATATGCAGCAGCACACAGAAAAGCTATGACAAGACAAAGAACAAAGAATATCAACCATTGTTTTGCTAAAGTTCAACTGGGGAATTGTGTAAAAATAAGGAGACCAGTTAAAAGGAAAAAATGAACAGGACAGCTAAAAACATTAAGTCCTCACAGAAGGCATAAACATTCCTGAAAGTCATGATACTGAAGGCACAGCATGCACCTAATCTGAAGATTTGAGAGAGAATAATAGTTGACTTGGATAAACATAGGATTTTCTATGACTAGCAGATTTTTCTCCATGTTTTTCATACTATAGCAGACTACAGTAATTTATATTAATATTCAAGATCTACCGCTTAGGAACCCAGCTGCAGCTGTCATTCCCTGCATACATATCTCATTATACTATGAACTTTGGAAGGAAGGATGAAATATTATATCAGAGCAAAACCAATAGTAGACGCAACAGGAAGGGTCTCCCACAAAAGAATAGAGTTTCTATAAAAGAGATCACATTTGCATCTCAAGTATGATCCCTTTTAATTT
>JAWWTY010000123.1:37807498-37846574 GCA_035222235.1 Margarornis squamiger
GAAGGGTCTCCCACAAAAGAATAGAGTTTCTATAAAAGAGATCACATTTGCATCTCAAGTATGATCCCTTTTAATTTCCTCCTCCTTTTCTCAGAAACAAGAAACATGTCTTCAGAGCAGAAGCTCAAATTATTCACAATCTGAGTCATGCTTTCTCTCTCTGAATCAGCACAAAAATGTTTATTTGCTTATTTTTAAAGATATCACATGCATACAATGCTTCAGTTAATTTTAACACATACTTACAGAAAAACTGTTGTGGAGGGAACGACGTCTGAAGACATAAGGAATTAGTGATCCTGAGGTATATGCTGACCCAGCTAAGCCTCCCCAGCTAGCACCCATATGGCAGCCAAAGTTGCTGCTGAATGACCCCACGCTATGTCCTGTCATGCTAGCTTGCAGGTGTTATAGGATGATGTACAGATGTTACAGGAGGATGTACAGATGGTCCTATCTGATGTTCTAATATGTATTACCTGCTCTTCATGGACATTTCACACTCTTTAAATCACAAATTAATGGATTTATTGTGAGGAAACAGACTGTCTTTTACTGATGAATTCAATGATGGGGAAGAAAATTATAAAAGCATGGCAGGTGGTATGTTGCACCTCACTATGGATGGGAATCCTGTGCAGCATGTGATGGACATCTTGAAGAGGGCTGTCTGAAGCTGACATGCCTCAGTGGTTCCTGGCATCAGAAGTGACATAGGATTAACTCATTACTGTCACTTTCTAATTATTCAGTAAATAGCATTAACCACTTACACGTTTGAATCATTTTTCTTACCAAGAACCGTTAACAACTTGAAAGCGTATTTAAGTACAAAGCAACAAGCCTCCTGTTCCATCAATGACAATAAGAACTGTACTGCTTTCATGGCCTCCATCAATAACATTGCAATTTACTTGTGTATGAAATGTGAAGTGCTAGTGATATCTAGTATTTAGTTCAATGCAATTTTTAACTTTATAAATGCATGCTTCATTGCAGTGATGGCTTCTTTTTCCTGCCAGATTGAGGCTAACTGTTCCTGTAAGGTGAAGTACATGCCAAATACCTTCCTATCTCCCCATATTTGTTTCTTCCCCAGCCTTTTAGCCATCAAACTCTAATGGACATAAAAGGGAAGTAAAGGGATGATAAAGGAGGTATGACTTTTCTTTTATGAAGCACAACACTGCCAGTAAAAATCAAAGCATATAAAAGGAGGACTATAAAAAGCAAAAGTAGAACAAATAAACATACTTGGAAAAAAAAAAAAAGCCCCATTTCCATGACAACAGAAAAACATCGTTAAGAGCCACTAAACTTCAGAATAACTTGCTTTCTCTAACAGAGTCCACTAGTTGCATTTTTTTTTTTTTTTTTTTTTTTTTTGAAACCAAAAAGCTCTTTCTCTGGAGCCTTGCCATAAACAGATAAGAGAACACAAGACAAATGGTCAGTCTTGATATGTAGGAGAAAATCTCACAACATTGTACGTAAAGGAAAGAAACAATTATTGTGAGCAATGATGAACTTATGATCGCTTAGAAGCTCAAAGATTAATTATAAAACTACATAAAAGCTACAAAATTCTCGCACACACATTCTATGTTCTCTTATGATGGTAATCTAAAAATCAAGTCCATAAAATTTTGCTATTAAGAGGCTATTCTACATTGTTATTTATACATACATATACCTTTCCTTCCTCTTTGTTGACCATACATAAGCAGCCACAACCTTTTAATTGCAGTCCCAATATCTTACAAATTTATTTAAGTACAGATTTATGCTGTAAAGACAGAAACAGAATCAATCTCTCCTAACAAGTGAAGTATACCAGCCTGCTTATATCATAACTGTATATATCCTGTCCCTTTATGGCATCCTCTACTCTGAGAAAAAATATCATTTTATCTTAACCTGTTGAAACACATGATCCTTTCCTTAACACCATTTAAAAAAATTAAATTAAATTAACTTCTTCCTAATGCTATTTCCATATTATTATTCTCTCCAGTTTTCCCCAGCTTAACAAAATTCTAGACTTTCAGGTATATATCAGGTTCATTAGCTAGAAAATATCATATACTGGACCCAAGCTGTCTACTGTATCTTTCTAGTGCCACAATTTCAGGACTCAATCCAAGTTCACCATTGCCAACACCTCTTTTCATCTTACCAATGCCAGCTACTAAAAATCTTATCTCATTTCACAGCTTTTTAATTTTTTGCTCTTTCACTTTCTAGCATATCAACTAGTATTTCCAGAATTCATGCCTATCTCTGCCTTTTGAGGTGGCCACATTAAATCTTTCCCCTTTTTTTGATTTTGCCTTATTTTCAAAAATAAAATTTACTACTGCAGCTATTCTAAAATACTAAGAAGTGCTCATAAAATGCAGACATTTAAAATATGCTGGCAAGGTGCACTGCTAAACCTGAAAAACTATGTACTCTAAGTCAGTTTTTATCATGCTTGTCTTGAATAGATGATCAACAACTACTTGCTACATGATAACTTTTGGAAACAAATCATCTTATGGCTACATCCTTTATGTTATATTAAAAAAATATTGATTCTGAGGTATCTGTGACCATCTAGATTTCCTAATGCTGCTGCTTGTCACTATTTACACTATAAACTTTGTGAAGTACTAAGAGTGTCTCAGCTTTGTTCAGTGCAATGGCAAATGTCAATGATTAAACAAATAAACTGACCAACACACATACACATAACGTAAAAAGAAACTATCCATGTTAAACAGCAGAAATTTCTAAACCTTGTATGGTATCCTTGCAATATGTGATGATAAATATATTACATTTATTGTGCTAACTATAATGATGGAGAATAATTACCTTTTACTATAAAGCCTATATAAGGTTTTCTGAAATACGAAAAGGGCATAAAATATATCTCTGGACCAGAGAAACTGCTTCAGCAATACGAAGAAATGTTGAGGTCAGACACAGCTAGAAAACACCAGGACTGCAGAGTTATTCAGACCTTATTCAAATGACATAATTAGAGGTGTGCAACTTTGAATAACTGCCAGCTGGTAGATTCTGTCCATCCAGGGGTGGGATTTTTATACTTTTTAGGGTGTACACATGCATCCTTTGAGACCACATAGAGTAGACTATATGAACTTGTTTAAAAACTTTACTAGTTTTAATAATTTCTTACAGGGACTTGGTCACTCAAATTTACCTAAGTACTGCCTGACATGGATGGACCTCCTTCAAAATTCTCTGCCAGGCTGTAATAAACATCACACCCTTTACTGGAATCTAATGAGACACCCGTTATTAATTCAAAGAGAACTTCTGATATGTTTTGATTATATTCTCCATGGGAATGTTATGAATATTTAGGATTAGTACATTTAATAAAATATTAATTCCATGAAATCTGACTTTAAGTAAGCTGCCAACCTACTAGCTTAAACGCTAAAGATGGAATTGAAACTCACTGTAATACCACTCACTTTACCGTCCTGCAATAGTCAGAATAATTTCTACTTCAGAGATGAGAGTGAGAACATGTAATTAAGCACCCAGCAACCTTAGTCAAAGGTAATCCTTGGTGCAATTTTGTATTATAGCATGTATACTAGTAGTAAAAAAATACTTCAGCTGAACAGAAAGAATCAGGGTTTTTTTCAGAGAGGAAAAGAATAATGAACTACTAAACAGAACATGAAACAATAGTAAGCTAACACACAAAAGACTATGATCCAAGCTTCCTTTTTCAACTAGAGATGAACATAAAAGAAATGTACTTTACTGTATTAACAAAGACTAAAGTGCACTGTTCAAAGTTTTAGCTCTTCACCATCTATCACTGCTGTGGTTTAAACCCAGCCAGCAACTACATACCGTGCAGCCACTTGCTCACTCACTCCCACTCTACCGCAGGTTGGGAAATAAAAGAAGTAAAAAAAAAAAAAGTAACCTGCTTCCTTCAAAGGAAACCCTCATGGGCAGAGATGAGAGTGGTGCACAACACAATTGGTTGCCATCTGCTGACCAGTGTCCAGCCCATCCCCGAGCAGGGATCTGCCCCTTCTGGCCTATTCCTCCTACTTAGCAACAATCGAAGCATCAGTGGGTTATCAACATTATTCTCATATTGAATTCAAAATACAGTGCTGAACCAGGTAAGAAGAACTCAATCCCAAGAAATACCAGGACAATCAATTAAAACTTCACTTTGATATTTGTACAAAAATAACTTCAAATAATAGATTTTTTTTTTTCAATAAATGGAGGCACTTGAACAATAAATTGAGGCACCCTTATCATAGGGCAATATCCTCAGCAAAACACCTTCTTAAACATCCTTTGTTCTCATGCAACAGCTTGTAGGTGTCCTGAATTTTGTCACACATCCATAGGATTTCCAAACACATAAGAAGGACAAGACAGTAAATAAAAATCCCACTTTTATATTTTCTATTATATTTGTAAGTCTACTCAATAGCATGGCTACAGGTCAGTAACAACAGGGCTCTGGAGTACAAAATATGTCCTTGGTGACCTGTATTTCTGACCTCTGCTACACAACTTCAGAACACTCTCCTTTTTGAAAGAGTAAACATTTTAAAATTCTCTCCAAAGACATATGTAAAATGATCTTAGAACCTGAAGTTGCAAGAAAACAGCATTACATAGAGTCCTGAAAAACATGTACAATCCTATATTTGGGTATGAATTTAGAGGAGAAAAAAATATTGTTGACGTGCAAAGTTTTGGGACCTTACCACTGCTGTTTCTTCTGTAATACCCTTGTTTGCATATTAATGCATTTAAATCTTATCTCTAAGTATGATACAAAACTATTATTCTTATACATAGATAATTAAGAAACAAAAACATATCCAAGATTTAAAAACACAAGTAACTCGTTAAACTATCCATTGTAGGGTGTGAAATTCACACCCTACACTGTATTATTTGTCATTAACAAGCTGTAGGTCTGCATTAAAATTTGAATAGATAATGTAGACAATTATTTCATTTATTTAATTTAGAGATGCAAACACTGTGTTGGGTGGTGGGAAGGTCATGTTTCTCTGAAAGAGGACAAATTCTGCTCAAGCCCTACCAAAGCATCAGAGTCACTAGCTGAATTGTTTTTAGCTGACTACTTTTTTCTATCTAATCAGACAAAAGTCATACCTCATCTTTCCAAACAGACTCTGAACAGGGAGGATAAGCAGTGCTACAGTAGAAGACTGAAATAGCTTCCTAACTAAATTATAATTTAAGAGCTTCAGACAGAGAGTTCAAGTGGAAAGGAAAGAAAAGAATGTTTAAAACTGATCATTAAGCCAAAATGGTATTGGAATATAATAAAAAGACATGTTCAAATCCAGATTCCAAATGCCATTCCATAAAGAAAACCTGAAGATGTAGGGTTGTTGAGGAACTGGATTCCCAACCTGAAAAACTGAGCATCTAATAGAACATCAGCTGGAATTTACTGTATGAAAATTCTTTCTGGATCTGATCCAACACAGAAATATACATAAGTCTGTTATAACTGTTTAATTTCTTTTAAAACTTTGCAAAGCTCTATTTAGAGTTATTTAATTAATTATTTCAATAATTCAACTTTTTAAAAACATTCTTTTATTTTACTTTTATGTGTTTTTATTATTTTACAAATATGATACCAAGCTAGTCATAAACCAAGACTAAAGAAACTACAAACCTCCTTCTTTATTCTCTTTTACAGTGTTTGTGTGAGTGAGTTATGGGAGTATCTTCAGGGTATTTTTTCTGCTTCACATTTGTATGGATAGTCCAATATCTGCTTCCTTTTTTTTCTCTCTAAAACACAGTCCTAATTTTGTTGACTGACTAGCACAGCGCCTGCAGCCATCTTTACTGAAAAATTGTCAAAACAAGCTATAATTTGGTGACTCTGAAAAGCCTCCTTCTAATGCAGTATTTTGTGAAATGCTCATAGCAATACAATTTTAGTAGCAAAATTCTTTGCTAGCTGTCCAGCCTGACTTGCTTCTTGAGCACTGGATCCAGCAAAGCAAGTCTCTTGCTATGAGCTCAACGTCCAGAGTTCTGCTGTTTCTAAGCAACTGTTCATTCTCAATAATCTGCTGGGCCAAATGACATTCTATTCCTGAGGCTTCTGTCCTATTTAAGACACCATCACTAACTGTGATTGATGCATGTGCTTCATTTATTTGTTCACCATTATTACCTGTAAGCTGTAACTTGCAAGTATGGCTGAGCTGCAGAGGAAGGGCTGTCTATTTGCCTTGCTCGTGCTGCTGCTAATGAGGACAAATGCAAGCTTCTGGGGAGTAAAAAGACTGTTTTGGAGAGTAACCCCTCACTTTCATTTGGCAAAAGCTTACAGAGGGCAGGAAGGGGAAACAAAGAAAAAGGTGGAGCAGGTGGAGGAACTCACCACACAGCAAAGACCACACAAACTTTGCCCAGGGAACCTAGACTACATTGACAACTGCAACCAAGAGTGCTAGTGAAAGATGTCAGACTAAAAAGTGAAGAGGTGAAAAGGATTTATCACCTTAACCTTTAACATCTTAGAGAGATGAAATTCTGTTTCAAAATTTCAAAAGCAACCGTACTTAGCTTTTGTCCCAATAAATCATATTTTAAATTTGTAAAGTGTCCATACGTCAAGAAGAGATATTCTGGTAGAATCCTTTCAAATGAACAAAACACAGTATACACAATGCAAAGATCTCCCAATTTCCCACATTCAAGTAATGCCTAAATTCACACCGTGTGCCCCTGCAACAAGTGGAGGAGGGAATGGGGCTGCTGGGGAAAAAAAACCCAAACCCCAAACAAATAAAACTGTAGAAGAAATATTTTCAAGACAAATATTTCTGTTTGATTTTCTTACTAAGTATCAAATAAAAGAATACAAATTTTTCATCTATTTTGTATAACAATTATTTTAATTCTTAAATTACAATGATTTTTTTCATATTTGGGAGCAATTTGACTTTTAATAGTTTAATACAATATCTTTTTTTCCATCTGTTACCTGTTACCAAAAAAAGCAACAGTAAATCCAGAAGTTCTAATTACAACAGGGACAAAACCAAGACATTTGGCTAACTAAGACAGGATGGTAACTTGATGTCCTCCCACAATTTTTCTTTCTTAAACTTGACATTAAAAGGAATAGCAGATCATATGAGAAAACACATAGGTTTAACCAGTGGGGGAAAAAAATGAAAAAATCACAAATGAAGATTTGGTTCCATCAACAATTTTTCCCCTATTTTGTCATTTTCTGAAAGGACTCCCAGGGTGAATGACTGTCTCCTGCAGTCCTGCCATTGCACTGATATTTCTTTCTAGTGATATATTACACTATGATTGTCACATTTTCTGTTATACATGTTTCCATGAAGGAAAAAATGTCACTAAATGCAGTGTAACAGCTTGCAAATACACTGAGAGAGAACTGCTGAAGCTTTGTCAATTGTTACTTTAAACAGAAAAGCGACCCTGAAGACCTGTGTTTGGAAGCATTACTGTGAGAAATGAATAAACATTCTTTCACTCCTTCTCACTGACATCAAGCAGGAATGAGAAAGGGAAGTCGACAGAGGTCACACACTAATGTGAAGAGCTCTGCAGAAACATCTTCGGATTCTAATCCGGAATGACAGCTATCCTATTCTTTACTAATGTTACGTATAATGGACACATATCTCTTGCTTCAAAGTCAGAATAACTCTCTGAGTTTTTAAAAATAGAATTAGTAAGCCTCATTTCAGTCTCCTGAACCAAAGTACACAAGAATCAACTATCTACTTGGGCAAGTAGTAAGTCAAGACAACATGTTAAAAAAAAAAAAAAAATAGTAAAAATTACCCCAAATAAATTGCATTATTTATATAATTCCAAAAGAATTAGTACATCTATTATCTGCATTACCTCAAGGAAATTATTAATATTAATGTATACATTTATACTGGTTAGACATTGTAATATGTGAAGCCGAGCAAAAGCTCCAAGGGTTAAAAATTAGCTTAAAACACTAACGCTGAGAACTGTCTATGGGTAAGGCTTAGTCAGAAACAGGATTAAAGTCAGTATGTCCCTGAAAATGTGCACATAGACATAAAAGTAGATAAGGAAGATGCACTAAAGAACAGAATAAGAACACCAAAAGAGAAAAGAACAAAACAAGAACACCAAAAGAGATAAGAACAGAACAAAGGCCTAAGTCATGATGAAGAGGAGTAAAAGATACGACCCCCAAAAGATGAAGGCAACAGGATCTCCCACCATGAAAGACTTCAAAAGAGATGACCACGCCCAGGCTCCACCTACTCTCCAGCTACTATGAATATTATAATCAAATGTTGCAATACTATGAATATGCATGAAAAGACGTTGTAATCCTTCACAAAAATTGTATAAATAATCTTGCTTTTCACTAAAAACTTTGGAACTCATTGTCCGGTGCTAACCGGGAGTTCCCCAACGTTGCAAATAAATACCTTGCTGTTTATGGACTAAAACTCTGTCTCTAAACAGTTTTTAATCGGCCGTTTTTCCGGCATCATATGTGGATCAGAAAGAAAAGGAAGACAACCTTCCACCAATGGAAAAATTGGATTCTATTGGTGTTTCATTGGCTTGGATATTTAATTTAACTGTACTTGATATAAAGTTCACAGTGTCAATTAGATGTGCGTTATCTATTTCTAAATCTGTTTTTTCACTTCCTTTTCAGTTGTAAAATTGCACAGACATTAATTCTGTTTATCTACATTCTTCCCCAGTTTAGCATACATGTCAGATCTCAAGGTTAATTTCTCCAACAGAAATTTATGCCTCATTTATTATCTGGTATAATTTCTCTCTATTAGCTCTTGCAAAAGAACACTGCCACCAATCCAGACATTAAGTGGGAAAGTTTTTAAAACAGCATCTAGGTAACTCTCACATAATGCTGCACACCCCTTATGATGAATAAATAAACATTGTGTCTGCTTGGGTCTCAGAACCAGGTAGATCTCAAGGCCCTTCCTCACTATAGCTGGGGAAAGGGATGGCAAAAATGGTCCTTCTGGAGGAAGAAAGGCATCATTGCAAGAATAACAGTTCTAGGGACTTCCAAACTTTCTTTTGGTGGTGTTCTGTGCTTGTATAATTCTTATGCAATAGAAAGAGAGATAATAGGCAACAAGCAAAACAAAGGACAATTCACATTTGAGGAATATGGCTAAACATTTAGAATTCTCAGGGAGTCTCTTTTCAATTGCTATTGAACAGTTGCAGAACAATACACCCAAAGACAGTCCTGTTCCCTCAAACACAATGCTGTCAGTTACTGTAGACAAAGTTATTAAAAGCCAAAACACAGATATCTGGGACTGCCAGAGGCTCACAGACTGTACAGTTTATGCCTTGAAGTTCCACAGGTTTTACATCTTGAGATTTCATATTTTCAACCATACATGCAGAGCAGTCACCTTCATCTTCTGCAACTCACCTGAAAATCTTACAGCTTGCATTCCTGGTCTAGGTATCTCCCTGGCCATAGTAACATCCCCAAAACTTTCAGAAAATGTCATATCAGACTCAAATTTCCTCAAAATAAGCTGCTTAATGATCAGCACAGTATATATTCTTTAACTGTATCTCACTCCGTGTTTGTTTTTCAGGTAACACCTAGCAAATTGTGAAGGAAAAAAAACAAACAAACAAACAACCAGACAAACCTAATGAACAACAGAAGAACAGACAACAACAAAAAACCTTGACTAGTTTGGGCTGAAGACATCCCAGGTATTCTCTACAGTTTCTGTGTTATACATTTGTCTCAACTGCAGGTTTATCAGACATGTACCTTTCCTGTCAATTTTTCTTCCATTACTTTCTAGTCTTTCTAGTGGAGACTGATTTAAAGCAAGGTGTAGAGAATAGGTTGTCTCCATCCAAAGACTAAAATGAATAATAATTACTTCCTTGAGTAGCAGGACTTAAAATACCCTTGCTATCACTAATTAATTATCACAGATAAAAGCTTTTATAGTGATTTGATGATAATGATGGAGTAATAACCCCATCTTGCAGGATTTTGGTTTTTCACAGTCAGTTTCAACAACCATGGGCAATCTGACCCAACACATGATATAGGTGCAATCTATTTAACAGCATTTTATAGAATGAGAATGTAGTTTCTTCATGACCTGGTGCTCAAAGAGACAAAACTATCTAAAGTGCGTTATGCACCTATTGGAAATGCTGTTAGAGAAGCAGAAGACTTAGTCCCTCTCTTCCCTGCTTTAATTTATTTATAAATCAGAGGTAACTTAGAGTTTAATGCACTGACTTGCTAAGGGTTGAGGGTCCAGACTCAAAAATGCAGCTGCAAATTAGCGTAAAGTGAAGACAAGGTGATTGTATAGGAGCAAATTTACAGTCTTAAATCAGAATTAATATGCTTGCTTTAAAGTGAGTCTAAAATACCCTTATTAACCTAAGTCCTATAATCCACCTGTTTATCATAATGGTTTTTCATAAAATAGAGTATTTGTATCCTTGCAATGAGGTGTTTCTGTAATTTGTGTCATTCAATTGAAACAATAAAGCATATGTGCTATAGATTAACAAGGAATTTTCTGTCTTTTCTCTCTTCCCCATAAGCAGTGGAGGACCTTAAGTCAATAACATTAATTGGGCATTAGACATCCATTAGATCTGACATATAAAGATGATTTTGCATGGAAAATAAGCAAAGTAAATTGAAAATTTGTTCCTAAGTCTAAAAATGTTAATCCTATTATGGTATATACTCAATTCTTTCTCTGAAAGGACTGGATTTCATAAGCCCAAAATGTGAAACAAAACACTGGAGAAATATGCATGTAGGCATTTCTGAAAACATATGCATTTTTCCTTCATCAGTTACAATACACTTAGGCATTCCTTCTTAATGCAGTATAGAAGGAAAAAAACCAACCAACCAAACAAAAAAAACCCCAACAACAAAGAGAACTAACCTAACTACTTAACATAAATGGTGACACCAACTTAACCTTGATAATATAAAAGAGACTAGATTAACCATATGGTCCTTGCTATATCAAAATTGCTAAATTATTTGAGCCCAGTGTGTCAACAATTCAGCAAGCATTTTTAACTACTGCTGTGAGTTATCTGAAAATTTACATTCATAGGCACTTTAATTAGAAACTTCTGCAATGAATAGCTTGAAAACTTAATAAAATGGAAATAATAGTCCAAATGCCAAAGACTGCTGGAACTTTTCCATCCTCAGAGTTTTCAGGTTTAGGATATAAGTGTAAGAAAGTGTTACATTTAGGAAATAAAAGAGCATTATAATGGGAGAGGGAGGAAGGAGTGTAAGAAAAATAGTTCTTTTCTTTGTAAGTATTTTGTATCAGAATAGACATAGTAATAAAAGATAAAGTCATGGCTCTGACAAAATCCTGAGATAGGATTCCAATATACTAACCATGTCAAATATGCTTTCAACTCATGTCAGTTCTAGAGCATGTATTCACAGTAAGCTAATACAATGTTGACAAACCTCAACTTAAGATTTGAAATGCATCAGGTGTTCCTGTTGTGTAATCCCCTTTATGCATATCCATCCATGGGAGTTGCATCACTGCAAGATCAGAGAACCCGCACAACAGCCATTAGGAAATTGTTCCTATACAAAATTGCACCCCTAAAGCTCTATCTACTCAAACACTTGTCTGAAAAACATTTTCAACTTTCAGCACTTGGGTTTACTATGTTTTATTGATGAGACTAAACAGCTTTCTAGTGTCATGTTTTTGTTCATCATACCATGCTTCAGAATGTGTCCATCTCAGAAGCTCTTCTTTTAGGCTGAACAATGCACTGCATTCTCTGAGTGTTTCATTATAACCACTGATTTTATATTTTGCTCCAGATCCCTGAAAAAAAAACAAAAACAACCCAGTTTATAATCAATCCCCTCAGAGCACCACTTAAAATAGAAAGAGTTCCTACTCACCCTTTAAAATTAATCTAGGAGCCATCAGCCAAGTTCTGTTCTAAAGTGTAATACCATTTTGAACTTGTACCACATTTTTAAGGACACTTATTTCCAGCGTCTCCTGTCTGCTTTTAAATACATCATTACATTAATTTTGTCAAGCAAGATCTACTTTCCATTAACCCCACTTGACTGCATTAATTATATAACATTCCGTCAGTTTCTGATTAACCAAGTCTCATAAGAAACATTTAATCTCTTGTCTGAGATCAGAATCATACTGATAAGAAGAGAAACACTTATTTCTTTCACTCCATTCTTTTCCAATACTAGAATTGTTATGCCAGTTTTTAGGTACTACTACTTCTGTTTCACAAGCTTTTTTTTTTTTTTTTTTTTTAAATCCTAATAAAATTAGCTTCTTAAAACTAAAAGGTTTTTGCAGATTGTTCTTTTATCTCTTCAAGACAAGAGAGAAATTACAAAAAGCACACAGATAGAACTCAAGTTTTGGCAGTTAGGAGGGTCTCTAAGCATTGCTTCTTTCAAAACTGGAGAATGAGATTAAAATCACAGAATGAATTCACAAAGCTGAAGTTTATTAATAAGATTTGAAAGAAAAAGACCATCATTTGCTGAGACTACTCAAAAAACAACTTAAAGATACATTTTTGCTAGTATATGAACTAGTTTGACAGCAAAATGTTGGGCTTTCAGAGATATCTGACTATGTAAAATATAGCATAATCTGTGACACTAACCCTGCTTGCTGCTGCCAACTGATATTTACAAACTTTTAATATCTACTCCAGCATTCAGAAGCTGCATATATTTCATGACCAGTTCACTAAGTGCAATACACAGAATCACAAAATAGGGAAGGTTGGAAGTGACCACACTCAGACATCCTCCTGTCCAACCTCCCTGTTCAGGCAGGGTCATCCTACAGCATGGGGCACAGGACTGTGTTCAGGCAGTTCTTGAATATTTCCAGTGAGGGAGACTCCACAGCCTCTCTGGACAATCTGTTCCAGTGCTCGGCCACCTGCACAGTAAAGAAGTTCTTTCTCATCTTTTCCTGTGTATCAGTTTCTGCCCATTGCCTCTTGTCCTATTGCTTGGCAACAGCAAGAAGAGCCTGGCTCCATCCTCTTGGCACGCTCTCCCTTCAGATACTGATGGACATTGATGAGGTCTCCTCTCAGTTGTCTCTTCTCAAGGCTGAACAGGCCCAGCTCCCTCAGCCTTTTCTCATGAGAGATACTCCAGTCCTTTAATCATCTTCGTAACCTCCACTCCCAGTGCTCCATGTCTCTCTTGTCCTGTGGAACCCAGAACTGGACACAACAGTCCAAATGTGGCCTCATTAGGGCTGCAATTACTCAGCCCGACAACTTAAGTTCAACACGTAAAAATTGGGCCTTCAGATATCAAAGTATTTAAAGCACACCTGTATGTTCAAGTGTATGGTTAGGCCAATTGTTTCTGGTGGAACAATTCAATTCACACAATTCACATTATCATACCAAGTTGAAGACACAATAGAGAGTACAATAACTTTTTCTGTGATCATTCTATTGAATTAATAACACAATAAATGCTGTTCTTGATAAGGATAAAAAGAATTAAAATCACATACATCTAGTATTATCTGCAAGAGGAAACACTAATTAAACAATAAAGTCATTAGAAATAAATTAATTTTGTAGAGTATTGTTCTTCTAAACCTGAGAGGCTGTTTCAAATTAAATTTCAAGAGCATACATACACGGTCTCATATTTTGGCAAGGAAAATGACATACTAAACTAGAGTAACAGAAAAACCTCCTTCTGAAGGTGATCTGACTTAATATTAATGCAGTTGATACTGCCTCAAAGAAGAGAGATTACCATGATGAAAATTAAATTTCCATAACTGAGTACTGATGCCATATATTTAACTAAGAAGAAATTCTGGGTGGGAAGATCTGTTGAAAATCCTGAAAATTCAGTTGTTATGAATAGAAACACTATGGAAGTTCCATTTCTTGAAGTGTTACAGTGTTATTTTATCCTAATAAATTTGCATGTTAGTAAAAGAGGACATGTGATTAATATGCAGTGTTCTGCTAAGTGAGCTCTTAATTATACTAACAATTTAGAGGACAGAGGAAATAAAGGAATTAATTTAGGCAGTTTGTACATGAAAAAAAATTAGAAGTTAATGCTAATCATGCACTGAATAAAAGTGAAGCCAGATGGCATAACCTATGAAAAAAGGAGACACAAAATTTTCATTTGCATGAAACCGTAATGTGAGCAGCATCTTGTCTACTAATTAGCAGAACTTGATGATCCCACTCTTAGTACACGTAACATATGTAACATATGCATTTCAGCATATGTACAACTTTCTATCATAAATATTGATAGAGATACTGTACTATTTATTTGATCTTTTTCCTGAAAGTTCTTACACAGAATTTGAAGAAGTATACATTAATGTTAAGTTCCTATCCAATCAGGAATGTTAATTACATGGAAAGTGGGACCACATTTTTATGGCTATACTGTGGTACTGCTTAGAAATTCAGTGAAGTAGCACGGACTTGCATTGCGAAAAGAGAAAATCAGAGACATGAGCCATGCCTCAAAGTACTGTCATTTCAACCATTAAACCAAATCCATCACAAAAAAGGAGCACTATAACACAAAAATCAGTGCAAGACCAAACCTCAGTCATTTTTGTTACTTTATTTGCATCTCTGTTTTCAAGATAAATTACTGCTCTTAATCACTCAATGGTTACTGCTATCCAAATCCGCACTTCTCACCTTCTACACATTCTGTAAGCATGAAATAAGCCATCTGGACTTAAGCACCTGTTATGATGTTAATTGGAGTTGTTACACCTCAAGCTACACCCATTTTTGACCTGTTGACTAGCTAGCCTAGCAAAGATAACACTGAAATTACAGGCTCAAAATCCATATCTCCTTATATCTCTATACCAAGTAAAAATAGCTGAGGAATTTTCTTTGTGTAAATTATTGCAAGGATTATATGCCACCTGATTAGATATTTGTCATTCTATTGCCTCTCATAAGCATACATCCATAATGCTCATTATATTGATGTACATTAATTTACACTAAGAAGTTGCAGGCAAAAAATCCAATCAGAATGAAAATCACACCCTAGTGGTGGATATGGTTGGACTGCATCTGCAGTAAGTAGAAATAATAACTTTTTGATGTTAATGTCATGACAGAATGTCATGATGTTAATGTCATGACAGAATCCCTTAGTGCTATTACAGAAAATCTAGAGATTCAAACATTTGGACATTTCTCTCACTGTTCTACCCCTAAGGTTTCTGTGAATTGTACCATAAGCCAAGTTTGAAAAAAATATCTATTTCTCTTTAAAATGTGTATGGTTACATTTCAACATCACCATTTCTAAAAATCACAACTACTATGCAACCATAATTCTGTCTCATGTTTTGAACACTCTTTTTCAGCAACTGCACATTTTCCCCTATTTCTTAAATCTCAAAAGACCATGTACTTGATCCACAACATTACAAAAAACAAAGAACCAAACAAATCAAGATCTAGAGATTTAATTAGTGACACTAAACTTGGCAGACTGAAAATAAATCCTCATGTTCAAGGTAGATGTTAGTGAGCCACAGTGGAGGAGGCAGATTAATCCACACCATCTTTCATTCTATTTGACACTCTTTCTATAGGCTCCTTCAAATTCTGGCCTAAGTAGATTATAAAGCAATGAATCAAGAAAAATAATGTCTGCAATGTGAATTGCAACTTTTTGCAACTCTTAATTCCTTTTTCACTTCAGGAATTTGGTAAGCTTATGTATAAGAAAAATAGAAAAATCTTTTGCAAGAGCAAAACAAAGCCATAATAAAAAAAATAAAATAAATTATGCCATTATGGTTTCAACAACCAATCTGAACCCTAAGGAGCCAGATCTTTGTTTAGTTATTATTGCAGCAATTATCCCTACTAATTCAGTGTGGTCTACTGTGTTAGCTCTATCAGAGATGATGAAGTAATCACTGAATAAGTGTATGTTAGTTGGTGTAGCAAAAGACAGTATGAATTGTTTTCATCTGGTTTGCAAAATTAGTTGTGTTTATGTTAATTGTCATTTCAATTCATCTATTATTTGGACAGTTATTAGAGTATTAGTGTAGTAAGCTTGCTTTGGTGAATATCTGAAAATAGCATTGTATTGTTAAATTCCAATTTAAGTTAATGCTATCTATCTGCTGACCCACTTCTATTGCTGTTTATCAGTACTGGGAAAAATAAGCATTCCAGATTCAGTTTATATCCATTATATGGCCACATTTTGAAAGCCAATGGAAGAAGCTGCCTTTTAATTACTTTTAAGTAATGGTTTCAACTATGTTTTAAGATTAACATCATTAAAGACTGCCATTTACCAAACCAGAAGTGAAGAGGTGCAACTTTCTGCCAAATTTATAGTAACATTTTTACCACAAATTAAGGCATACTAATTTCTGCAATATTCAGTGGTTTTAATATGTGTAAGATTATTGGCTATATGGGACAGGGAGCTTAAATTATAATGTCAGCCTGAACACCTACCTGGAATTATGACAGCATTTATATATGCATCTTGATTTATATTCAGTTTCTTCTTGATTTTTCTTCAGTTTCCAACTGGGTAGTTATTCCAATTTCTAGATTTCTTCTGGAACAGATCTAGAGTTTAAAAACAAAAACAAACAAACAAAAACCCCATAAACTTATTCACTTATTTATTAGCTATACAAACCAAAATCTAACCTAGATACCTACCTTACTATTGGATCAAGGATAATAATTAGAAGCCAGAATCACAGAATCACAGAATGTAATGGCTGTGTCTTTATCCATGCTATTATAGTAAGGTTATCAGCAGACATTAGGCCATCAAAGATATCAACCTCTAGGGCCCAAACCAATTTTCTTAGTGCAATTATTGACAAACTAAGACACAATAAATGAAAAAAAAAAAGAAAAAGAGAGGAATAGAGTTAACATCAAAAATGGGAAGCTAACCAGTAAAGATTAAAAGTAGCAAGCAAAATAACACTATTTAAAATTAAATCTTGAAAAGTTTAGTATTATTTTATTCAAATGCATTTAACTGGGTTTTTTAATATGCATATCTTTATTATATACATACAAACACATGTACATATATAATCCAAACAGGTGCACACCCAGCTAATGTTCATTCTTTTAATGGAAATATTCATTATAAGTAAGCCCAGTGATATAATAAAGAGCAAACATTGCAGCAGTTCTTGGAACCACAAACACAGCTTTCAAAAAGCACTAAAAGAACTGAGTAAGAACAGAAGCATAACCTTTACAATTTTAATTTTCATTAAGACATTCCCTGCCAAAGAAAATAGCTGAATGATTCCAGAAGACAGAAATATTTTCAAGGTCTATTAATAACTAGATGAATGTTATTCATCTAGCTAATGTCACTCAACTAATTTTCACTCAACCTGTCACCTGACTAATTGTGAAAAGAAAAAGTACAAGCCAGAACTGCATGCAATAATTATTCAGATACATGAACCTATGGCAAAGCAGTCTATCTTACACAGTAGGGTGTGTCTTAAGTATTGATAATACATCTATTATCTGTTAATTTTCTGAAAGCAAAATGAATCATAGTACATTTCAGAATGTTCCATAGAATGACACAAGGGACTATATTTGCATAAGAGATCTGTGATGCTTTTTGAGTTAATGTTGAACTATACCACAGTAACATAAAGCTACCAGACCACACATCCAGTGACACTTGAGGTTTTGGGCATTGTAGATTACTTTGACTGGGGACAGTGTAACAAAGATCGGGTATTTTATTTTCTCTGATGGCATATACTGCACAATTTATGTCTTTTGCTCTGGATTCCCTTCCCTCCCCTCACTTCTGTGCAAGCGGTTCACCTCAGCATATACTGAGGTCAGTCAGTCTTCCTACTAGAAGTTAGGATAACCAACTTTGGGAAGGCAATTATAAATATTCTGTTCCCTGCTCACTGCTGCTGACATGAGAGTGCAGCCTGGAGAAGGGACCACTGTGAAGTTATCTCTGTGTCTTGACAGTCCTGAACTGTTCCTTCATCTTGTAATTGAACGTGGTGCTAACAACGTCAAGGTCATGAGTTCGATCCACGTGTAGGCCATTCAGCTAAGAGTGGGACTCGATGATCCTTGTGGTCCCTTCTAACTCAGAATCTGTGGATTCAACTTCTGTGACATTCTCACAGACCATGTCTAAGTTTTAGGTCAGAATGTAGGTACACATTGTTAGCTTGCCAGATTCAAACTTGTAATAAAAGTAATTTTCAGATCACTTAGTTTGCCCTTGTGCATTATGGCTGTGTCTTATCTCCTCAGTAACAAAGATATACCAGGGAGCTGCAATTCATTTTTGTTCCACCTACAGTACTTAGCTATGGCAATCCAGACTGGCAATGTTGTCGGTCCAAACTGGATATGTAACAAAAGAAAGCAGCTCTTGCAGGGGAATTTCACATTTGCAGAAGTTAGATTTTGAAAAGATCCACGGATGAGCACTGGAACACAGAAGAGGACTGTGTGGAACACTTAATGTGTTCCATATTACTATTATCACGAGAAAAAGGCCATGAAAAGCACTTCCTATGGAGATCATTCCCTATAAATAAAAAGTTATTACCAACACTTACACTGAAGAAAATTAATGAAGTCCACAGAAGAAGGGGGGAAGAAAAAAAAAAGCATTAAATACTAACAAAGTTGGTGCAGACCGCCTTTGAAACTCCTACTTTGATTAAATCTTTAAAATGCAGATCTCAGCTCCCACGAAAAAAATCACTGGACTGACTTCAGCAATTAAGGTCTAAACCTTGCTTCACAGTTTGGCTAAGTAAGAGCTGCTTTAACTGCCTCCGTAGCCAAAGTGCACTGAATCAACTGCAGACTAAGTGGGCAGGTATGTGATAGGAAATCAGCAGGAATGAAACAGTGGCTACACAGTGTAGACTAGCTGAAAGAGTGAATAAAACGAGGAGTGAGAAAGATCCCCAAATAAGTAAAATCTCCCTAACAGTTTCAGGCAATATTTGCTGTAATGCCCTCTTCTGTAAAAGAAGAGTTCAAAGAAAAGAGTGAAAAGAACAATGAATCAGAGAAACAAATGAGAAGAGAAATGGCAGAACAAGAGACTTGAAAGGAAACTTAGAAAAGACAGCTCTTATAAAATATCATTCCCACTCAAATTACCATTCCAGTACCAGGGAATATCACTGGTCTCATGCTTATATTACATAACCATATGTAGTTATAATACCCATTCAGATTATTTCAGTTTGAGATCAGCTTACTTCATAAAAGATTAAACAATTTCTTGTGTTTCATTATAGCTAAAAGGTTTTTCCTGTTACTTATTTTATTATGCTACAGTAAAGTCCCTACGGAACTGAAGCAAAAGGTTGCAATTCTGTTTACTGATATGATTCATACAATGATCTTAAAATATACTGAAATTGAAATAATTTGCACATATGTAACAGATAGTGCTTTATTGGTTTGTTCTTCATTTATGCTATATGACTTTAGTAGACTATGTAACTCATAGGTTAGATATTCTTACCTTTATAGGTATATCTATAGTTAGATAGTCTTACCTTTCCCAAGGCAAGACCCCTTGGGGAAATAAATAGAGAAATAATTAAATAAATAAATAAATAAGTAAATGAACGAACAAATAAATAAATAAATGAATAAAAGAATGGATAGCAGGGGAAGACTGTTTTTTTTTTCCAAGGGGCAGCTGAGCATGCTTATGGTGGAGACACTTTGAATAGGGTAGCACACAAAGGAGGAAGAGTGTCACCGAAGAGCTTCAAGACGCATTTCAAGCAAAGAGAATAAGATTACTGCTGAGCAGCATGTGAAGCAGGCAACCAAGTCTCAGAGAAAAAATATGGAGCCTTTCTAATATAAACGAAAAGCACATGAGGTAAAATACATACAACTTCACTTTGAACAAATTTGACTGTTTAATGTACATGTTTTTTGAATTCTATAATTCATTAAATTTTCTGCCTATTGGTTTTGTCTCCTGGGACTTAATGTCTTATCACAATGTGGGGGGAGAGGGAGAAGGGTGAGGAGTGGATTTGGAGAAAACTTTATTACAATCATTGTTCTAATAAACTGTATTGTATTTTTTCGTTACTAGGCTTTTCCTCTCTTACGAAAGGACTAGAGGAGCCTTTCCATCCAAAACTTTTATTATTACTTTTCTCTTCCTTTACGCCTTGATACTTTGTATAAATCACTCCATCACAGTAATGGCCAAAACTTGACAGACAGCATCTAATACAATACAGGAACATTAAAGTGAAACAAGTGTTTCCAGATCTTCATGCAATACTTTCTTCAGTATCTCCAAGCATTACATTTGCCTTTTCTTTGATAGCTTCATCTATTCTGCTATTCTCATTTGCTTTTGACTTCTTTAAAGTGCAGTACCTCGTATACATATGTATTTCAAAGAATCACAGAATGATTTAGGTTGTAAGGGACCTTAAAGATCATCCTACTGCCAACCCCTGTTCCACTAAAGCTCCATGCAACTTGGCCTTGAATACTTCCAGGGATGGTGTATCCACAACTTCCCTGGGCAACCTGTCCCAGTGCCTCACACGAAGGAAGTTTTTTCCTAATATCTAATCTAAATCTGCCCTCTGTCACTTCAAAGCCACTCCCCCTTGTCCTATCACTACATGTCCTCGCAAAAAGTCCCTCTCCAGCTCTCTTGAAGGGCCACCTTTAAGTACTGGAGGGCTGCTCTAAGGTCTCTCCAGAGTCTTTTTTTCACCAGGCTGAACAGCCCCAGTCTCCTCATGTTTGTTGATTTCAGCTTGCTGCTTTCAGATATGATCTCGAATTTATCAGATCATTTTCTATACAAATTCTACCTATTTTGAATAAAACATTTTCAATATTTGTGCAATGATCTGATGCCTCGATGAAACTACTTTCTTCTTCCTTTCTACTTTGCTGATATGAGACAGTATCAAAATGTTAATATTTTACATGCATTGTTTCCTCTGTCTGCACTAGCCAAGTTACCCTGACAAATAAAATAAAATTTTTTCCACACAGAAAAAATTAGACTGGCAGATTTGACATTTCAAAAATTCATACTGTGTTTTTCCTCTTGTGGGACTTCAACCATCTTTCTCAAATTGTCCATTTGCACAGTAATTATTCCACTGTCCCACAGACTTGAATGTCTTTAACCTCTAGTTGTCCCACTGGCACTCTGGAGTGCCCTCAGTGGGACTATGTGGGTACACCCATTCGGCAAATCAAGAACACAATCTAATAAGGATCAACATCCTTCTTCAGTCACTACTTTCATAGAGAAATACTTTTCCCATCTGTCATGTCTGTAATACATACACCCTGATGTATATCGAAAATCCTTGCTCGTAGTTAATGAAAAATAACTCAGTTCAATTTCTTCATTCCACTTCATCATGCCATTATTTACAATAAGAAGGGGGCCTGGTGCTTTAAGAGACTTTTTCAAAATCAATGAAAATAGTCTAAAACTAAAAAACCCACATGCTATCATAAAATGCAGAATTATAGACAGCTTAAATAACTTCATTTAAGTGAAAAGCTTTCTCTCTCTATTATATCTCAAAATAATGCTATTCAGGTTGGAAGTTTGAGTTGTATGGAAGAAGAGGAAAGACTGAGTTTCTGGAGATTTTATGCAGAATTAATCTGCAATACATAGACATACTAAAAAACTAAAGGCTGGATGTCAGTCAAAAGACACAGATTACAGTTCATCTGATATGTAACAGTGCTTGTCTCTGATAAAAAATATGAGGGGAAAAAAAAAGGACAAAAAGAAAGTGAGACTTCAATGAGACAATGGGGATCCAGCAGAGAGCACAGAATCTTTCTTGACGCTATTGAGTTTCAGGTCACAGTTGGACATCCATAAGACTGAGAACAGGAAAAATGGTGTTCAGAAGAATCTAAAGCTTTGGTAGCAGTCTGTATTACCTAGAGAATGTTTCTTTGTAACAAAAGAAATATTTTGGTGTATTTCACTTCTCAGTTTTCACTAAGCTTTTCTAAAGCCTGTAAAATCCTCAATTCATTAAATCTATCATTACCCTCACCATACAGCTTTCACTGATGCAGACTTTTATTTTGTCTATTTTTTTCTCTATTCTGAACATCTAAATATGACATCTGAAATCTTCCTCTTGATGACTAACTATTCAGCATTTCTCAGAATCAGCCCTTATATTTGAACACCTGGAATTGCAGTCAGTGCTGTCATTTATTGCTCAGTCAATATAACTAAAAGAAAGGTTCATCAACTTTAAAAACAGACTGGTCAGGCATCAACTTCCACTGGAAGACTAAATTGAAAAGACTGTTAGGCTTAAAATTGGTACAGTCATTTCTAGAAATGCTATTTGAAGTTTTATGCAAAATTCATGTATGTGTAAGGATTTTTATAGGCATATATGTCACAGGAAACCGAGATCCATTATTTAGCCTTCTACTTCTAGTGGTGAATTACACAGTCCCTGTAGAGTAGTGGTTCCTTCAGCCCTCAAATAGATTATTGCACTCAGCACTTATTGCTGAAGCATGAACAAAAGTATATTTTACAAGAAACTTATATGGCATAGTGAAATAATATTGAACTATAGTCCAGATGGCATCAAGATGTGAGGCATTAAAGGATATCTCATTCATCAGAAAGTACTGTACATTAAGTTCCCAGTTTATTCTCTATTTAACTCCATCTAAAGTCACGTTCCTATAGCAACTCTGTGAACATACAGATATGCCTGAAAGAGTTACATACCAGCAAGCATTGCCATCTCCAAAGCATATACTGCAATTTAACACATCTTTGGGCAAGACCTTCCATTTAGTAACTGCAATAAAATCCTCTTGTCCTTTCATTCAGGGAAATTTCGGTCCTTGTCTTTTCCTACCATCCCAGGAGTTTTCTGATAAGCATAAGCATCTCTATCTCTGATTCACTAGGGGCAACTTCATTATTTAAAACACAATCTCATCAAATTCATTTGGAAACAACAACAGCTATTTGATCACAATATTAAAAGTTAAAGACTGGATTACATTTCCCAAGGTTCTTAGAATACTTTTCTTTTCATGGAACATCTAAAAGATATTTTCATCATGAAAATATTGTGATGGAAAAAGTGATATTTGACAAGTAAGAATTTTTTTTTTTTTTGTCTGTAAGAATAACCTTCTCAAAAAACAGCAGTAATTAGTCTCCCTTCCTTCATTATACTTTCACAAAGCATTACAACTTTGGTGTTAAGAAGCACTTAGATATAATACACAGATAAATGAAGGATTTATGGAAGTGAAAGGTAACAGCACATACATGAAGTGACGAGATTCTGGAACTATCAGATGTTCCTTGAGTTAATTTTGAATTCTTTCAGAATAGCACAAATGTTAACTGACAATATCAGCTATTATACATAAATTGAGTCAGGATGGGTTGACCTTTTGTGTTCTCTCTGAGGGTCATATATGTCTTAACAGATTTCCAGAAATTAAATCCCAAGTAATAATTAGTTATTTTACCATTCAAAATCTTCAAACTACCTTTTCCAGAGCATCTAGCAGATATTCACGTAGAATAAATGTTTCAAAACGAGAAAACTGGACACAAGCTCTAAGAAAATGACCTCTTTTTCTCTGCAAAACAGGAGACATATTGTAGACAAGTATTAGATCAATGAAGCTACAACCTCAAACAGTTTCACAAGTGCAGAAGACATTCTTTGATCTTTTCCTTGAGACTCCTTGGAAAGTATTGCCTAGGCTGGCATTTAATCTACCAGTCCAGGCACCCAAAGATCTCTCTGCAAATTCTGCTTTGTAATTCCTAGGATCACAAGAAAATAAATAAAGTGTTAAAACTTGATTTTGAAAAGGTCTCAAGAAAGTTTTAGTCCCTTTTGAGGTGATTTTTCTGGGAACATAGCTGTTTGATGACAGTTCTTATCCTAGAAATATTTATTTTGAAGGAGCACCATCACTAATCTACTGTTTAAGAGAAATTTTATCAAATTTGCATCATTTTGGAAGTCTGAAGCAGTTAAAATATTAACTATCAACAATTGTTTTAAACAAAACCTAATAGCCTTGTCTTCATTATCTGCATTTTATACAAGAAATCATGCTAGTTAAGAAAAAGAAAGGCAAAGTCTGCTTCTACAAATATTCCAGCAGACAGAGGGAAGGTGGGTTATTTATAGCTTTGGTTTTACTACACTGAAATAGGGGTTATGAACAAGGTCTTCTGTCAACTACTTCTCAAAATGATTTAGTTAAAATTTAGTCAGGCACAGAGCCCCTATGAAGCCTTTGCAAAGACTACAGTGATGCTCCATGTGACAACAAAAGATAAAATACTAGGCTATAGAAATAACATCGATAATGCTCAGTTCTAAATACTCTTTAATTTGACACACACTCAATACTGATTTTATACTCCTCTAACCACATTGATTGCAGAAGGGCTAGTTGATTGACTTGAAGCAAGTCAGATAAGACCCAACCATTTCATTTTATTCCCTAGACTAGAGAGCAAAATATCAATATGTATTGTTTTCAATTTCAAATATAAAATTCGAGAGCCAGCTGACCCTCAAAACCAAGTGAAATCAGTCACAATGGAAGTTCCTTATTTTGCCACACCTTTCATTTCCCATGGAACAGTAGACATCTGTCTAATACACTCTGCTCATGGAAGTACTATGGTCTTCAAAATAAACTACCAATATTGTGGAACAGGCCACAAATTATACTCAGGTGAATATATCAAGAGATGCACAGATCTTAGAAGACGAGATGTAAAGCAGACTATCTGATAAGAAGGGGTAAACATTGTTATGTAGCAAACATCTTTTACTATATTCAGTGAAGCACTAGGTATAGCAGTCTTCCACTGACTCACCTTTTGAACTGATAATCTAGCATACAAAGACTAATATTTTTAAACAAAAACAGATCAGAAGGCCCAGGGATAAAACAGGAGATGATAATGAGAGTAAAAGTGAAAAATTCTGCATCCTCCATGATTAAACTGGAAAATACTATGGACCACAGGCAGAATTAATTTTTCAAGCTAAGAAATTCATGCACTACTACTTTAAAAATCTAACTAATCAATTAAGCATAAAGATCTTCAAGCTCATTAAAAGCAAGAACTCTACCCCTTCAGGATCAACAAAGCTGGGTCACTCCAAACTAGTAAGCAGCTTCCTGGGATGACAAACCTCTATTCTGAATATCAACTTGCATCAGACACATGCTACATCAACTGTGTAGCAGAGATTTTATTCGAAATCCACTGACTTGAACTCATCCACTAAATCAAGACAGAATTAAAATAACAAGTAGTTTAATCAGAAGCTGTTGATCTTTCTTTTTTAGGCATTCCTGGTTTCCTTCTGCCTCTGTGGACTTCATGTTAATGTTCTAACTTGCATGAGGATTAGTCAATCTTTCGTCAGACCACTAAGGGTGTGGAATTAAGAGTTTTACAACTCACAGCACATTTTCATCTTCAGCAAGGATTTGGAAAGAAAACAAATCACAAAATGACCTTGTGTTAAACAAGATGACAAGCCGTAGAGCTTTTAGAATATTTCTATGCAGTTTTATATTCTCTTTTGCAATCACCTATCTGTTTCATCTTAATTCAGCTACATAAAGCAGGTATGGGCACAAAGACAATTCCTGGAAAGGATAAGGCCTTCAGGCCAGCAATACAGATGAGAACTCTGGTTAAGCAACGAAGATAGAAGGTTAGCCTGCCATAAGCTAAAAAGGAGCTTCTCTTAGGTGAAGTTTTTTGGAGATGGTCTGGGGTTTGCTTATGATTTTTAATTGGTGTTTATATATAGAAGACATAAGTAGAATATAATTTTGCTCTTTTGCTCCAGTAGCTATTTGCATCTTATAATTTTGAGAAAGTTAATGAGACTGATATGCAAGTATTGTCAAAGCTCATGAGAATGTCTGTACTGAGAAGCCCCAGCAGACAATGGTGCTTTACCTGGTCCTCTTTATCATGACCACCATTACTGAATGCCCATCAGCACGTAACACCTGCTCCATCAGATTTGCACCAAAGTATCATAGTATTCAATTAAACTAGTGCCTATTTTAAGCTGTTCTTATCACATACAGCCAGTAACAATGGTGAACAGAGCACAGCCTGAGAGTTGCAGGCTTCTTACAATAGACTCTCAGACCAGGATATGCCATCTAATTTTAAAATAGGGGTGTTTGACACTCAGACCATATGTCCAGTTGGACTCCTGACAAATATTTCCAATTCTCCTGATGATCCACGTGAAAATGCAAAGCATAGATGTAGCAGTAAGATTAAATTGAATTTGTAGTTCTAAATAGGTGTTATATAAAAAAAAAATAAAATCTTCATCATGGGTGAAAGCAACTTACCAGAACACACAAATAACTGTAGCGCTACATGGGGTTGTTTTGACCCAAGTGCGGGACTCAGCACTTCACCTTTTTGAACCTCATAAAATTACTTTGGCACCTCAATCCAGCCTGTCCAGATTCCTCTGCAGAGCCTTCCTATCCTCTGGCAGATCAACACTGCCACCCCAACTTGGTGTCACCTGCAAACTTGGTGAGTGTGCATTTGATCCCCTTATCTGAACCATTGATAAAGATAGTAAACAGGAATGATATTAAACATGTGACTGATGTTGGAATACCTTTTTCTTTCAGATATCCATTGAAGAGTGAATTAAAAATATCTAAATATACAGCATTCTGCTGATAACAGTTCTATAGGCAAGGCAGAGATGGAAGGAAATACTGTAAATAAATTAAGATTTAAACAAAATAGCTTGCCAAGGTGGATCAGATATAATTACCAAACATAACAGTCTTGCAATTCACATATACACACACACACACAAAAACGGATAATAAACATTTGCTAATATCCATGTAAACCTACCTGCTCCAAAGAACTTGTTCAGCTTTAAAAAGCAGATAAGCCGTTGCATATTTCTAATCAAATACAATTCAAAACCATAACATGCATACATACAAATATCATAGTATGAATCACTGCATGCTAAAATCATTTCATCATCCTTCCTTAAAATAGCAAAAATGTATATCAGTATTTTCAAACAATGAATGAGTGAGTCTTAGAGTAAATCTCTTAGTAGACTTCCTTAGGATTCAGAATGCAATGTTAGTGGTAATTCCAAAATAGATGTAGTAGGAAGGAACAAAATTATTTTAGTTTGCCTGAAAGGCAGCAGATAGCACATTAATAAACAGAAAATTCTATTTTACTTTTGGAATTAACTTAACTGACTGTGACTAGTCATATGAACCTGCTTATTCTTTCAAAGCAAGTAGTTTCTGAAGTAGATTATCTACTATAAATACAATCCCAATTTAACACTTATTGAATTTCACTAGGGAAAAAAAAAGGTAATCTTTACACTCTGGGGCATACAAAGTAAAATCTGCAAGTAAACATACTACTTATTTTAAAACTGTATATTTTTATATACTCTTATTACCATTTATATAGTGTGGGAAAATACCTAACATTTTAAAACATTTCGCAGTATAAACTACACCAAAAGTACTCTATTCAGTTCCAAAAGCAACTGTTGCATTCACTGTTACTTGGCAGTATGACTGCTTTCTGTTTACAGTACTGTTCTAGTGACAGGAATATTAATTTTCAAAAGCCTTCTATTTAAAGAACAAAGTATTTAAGACTAAAAATTTTGTTAGTCTTTAAACAAAAAGAAAACAAAAACTAAAAAGTGCTTCTACAAAAAGATTTTTAAGATCCCCTGCAAGCTGTAGTTAAAGACTTTGTTTTAATGTTATATATTTAGAGTAATAGCTATAGAATATTCTCCCCTTTAAAATACCTAAGCTTTTCTCCTAAGGCATGGCAGAATTAGGCACTCTGGGCAGTATCTCGGTTAACCAAGGGAACAGCCCAAAACTTGCCTACAAAGACAGTGAAGATGAGGACCTGCTCTTTCCAGGGTCAGGGAAAATAAAAATGTCTCTGTAACTCAAGGCAGGCTTTGTACCATAAAACTGTAATGATTTTGTATCTTTTCTGGCTCAGGCTCACAGACTACCTAATACATAAGCAATATCTGGATTATGCAGTCAAAGGCACAGACATATCCTGCAAAGAATATGTGTGTGAAACAAGGAAGGAGGCTAAGTTGTCCCTGCATATAAAGTAAAAGAAAGAAAAGAGGACTGGGAACACAGTCTAAATCTCTTGGCACAAGCCAGGATAAGCTTTAACTTTTCTGCTCTTTTAAAGAGCTTACTGCAATGTCTGTTTAGAAAACCAGTGAGGTTTGCAATGCTCCTGGCTTTTGCAAATGTATCTTGTTTGTTCCAGAAAAAGTGAGGCACGATTCAAGATAAATCATGCATCAGACTTTTTAGTCACATGACTGGGTGTGTGTTCAGCATGATGGTCCCTGTATGCTGCATGCAGAAATGACTCAGAAGCAAGTTCCACATTTGTCAATCCAAGCAAGGGACACAACAACAATTAAAATCACTAACAATTGGTTGAGACTCAAATACATCTTATGAATGTAGGTCTAATAGATGCAATAGAGTAATAGCTGAGGATTGATCAACATCATATAATAATATTTACATAGATCTGATGGAAAAAATTGTATTAAAAAATAAAAAGGAAGGTGAAAATTGGCCTAGCAAGTAAGTTAATTCATGGAAGTCTGTGTGCTTGCTGGCAGTTGCAAGGATTCTTATTAAATAGTTCTTTCTTTGAGGCTTGAATAGTTTCCCAGAGCACAGCAATAGAATAAGAAAAAACTATTTACACAAGTAACTCCCATGTCTCTTACTTCTTGCTGACTGGAAATCAGTGTGCAGTTAAATTTTCACATATGGTTTCAGATTTTTTCAATACTTTGATAAGAATTAGCTGTAAGAAAAGGCTTGGGCATTTACAAGATACCTTTCGTTTTAAATTTTATCTGTTTGGTTACAAATCTGTAAGTTAGGATCCCATGACAGGACTCCAAGGACAAAGCTAGACAATTTATAAAAATATATAAAAACTTATAAAATTTATAAAAATAACTTGCACACCAATCAGAAGGATGCCTAGAAATATCCAGTGGGAAGATTAAGAAATGTAAAATATATAAAAATCCACCTAGTTTATGGCATACTTTCAGTAAAGTAGGTATCAGAATGCGGGTGACAACTGCTTCTCTTTCAATAATTAGGAGATAAGATTCTATTGTAAAATACAGGTGGAGAAGGAAAAAAAAAAACATTTTACACCACAGTACGATCCAAGAACACTCAACCATGAAATGAAAAATCCAAATTCACTTGCCCTTTCTGCTTGAGGCAATTCAAATACAGCTTTAATGATGCATCCTCATCACCAAATTGTAGCATTCTCTGGATAGGACATTCCTCATTCCTTCCAACTGAAGTTCAGAAAAAAAAAAATAACCACAACACCCCACTCACAACCCAAACCTTATAAATTACTCAAAGAGTATGTTGATCTCTGTCTTCTGACTTTTCCCCAAGAAGATCACTGTCTCAGTTGCTATGATTTTGACGCCCTGCACTCAATGAGCCCCTCTCGTACTCTCCTCGGACAAGTTAATTCAGAGTTATTTTCTTTCCATTTTTCTTACACCCATCCTATAGATTGCAAAATGAAAGTTTTGAATATCAATCTCCTTTTGCTACTTCAAATATTTGAAGAACCAAAACTAGCAACTAGTTTTCTTCCTCAGATTTTCATATTCTTTTACAACCGCTTCTAAGCTCATTATACAGACTATAAAGGACCTCCTGAAGGACTATAAAGATACACACACTGGGAACTCTGTAAAATATGAATTCATTAGCATCTGGTGGGCACATTTTACAGAAAATTAGACATATCCCTTGCTAGCCAAACTTTTGATAGGCTCTTTCAATCTTCAAAATACATTTCCATGCTTGAACAGAAAGGTTTAGACAAAAGTCCATAAGCATTATAAAACACAAAACCTCTTGAAATAGCTCAGTGGATGAAATCCAAATATTTAACTAGCCCAATATTCAGATTTCAAAAAAAGGCTTGTTAATAGAGAGGTTTAGAAGTAAAATGAGGAATATAGCATATTACATCCTTATTATTCAAAGAAATATAGTTTGTAGCACTCCAAGAAATTTCCGAGAGACCTCTTGCCTCCCTTTAAAGAAAAAAGAAATACATTCCTTTGCTATCTGCCACTTGCCTAGCACCAAGGCTGGTTTCAATTGTAGGTTAAACACCACAGTTTCCACTTAAACAATTTCAGGTTTCGTCAGTCTCAGTATAATCCCATGATTCTGGCAATCAGTTACTATTTTCATTATTAAAGACCTCTTCTACTGTACCTCATTTGAGGCTCTGCTTTAGGTTTGTTCCTCATTGGGTGGAATCTAGCTCCTGTAAATTAGGTAATAATGCTGTGAGTAATGACAACAGTGATATAGCTTTGTGTGTTATGGCTGTGTCTTATCATATCATAGAATATCATGAGTTTGAAGGGACCCATAAGGATCACTAAAGTCCAAATCCTGGCCCTGAACATGACAGCCTCAACAATCACATCATGTGCCTGATAACATCTAAACACTAGAAATCTGTCAGGCTTGGTGCTGTGACCACTTCCCTGGTGAACCTATTCCAGTGTTCAACCATCCTCTGGGTGAAAAATCTTTTCCTAGTATCTAACCTAAACCTCCCCTGACACAGTTTCATACCATTCCTTAGGGTTCTGTCACTGATCACCATGGAGAAGAAATCAGCACCTGTCTCTCTGCCTCCCCACAGGATAAAGTTGTAGACTGCAATGAGGTCTCCCCTCAGTCTCCTCTTCTCCAGGCTGAACAGATCAAGTGACCTCAGTTGCAAAACTGCCCACAATATTCAAGGCAAGGCCACCCCAGTGCAGAGCAGATCAGGACAATCCCTTCCCTCAACTGACTGGCGATGCTTTGCCTGATGCCCCCCCACACACATTTTAGACAAAACAATATGAATAGTTGGCTAGGTCAGATGAACCAAATGCTCTCATTTTACTGAAGGGAGAGTGTAAAACATTATTACAATACAGTATGCTACTTGTACAGCCATTTTCAAATAAAGGGTATTTTCATATCAAATCCACATTTATATATAACAATGACTGTAGTCTGTATGCATACAACCAGACTGGCATGTCCTAACACTGAAGCCACCTACATCCTGCAGAAAAATAAGCCTCCTTAAAATGCACTATAAAATCCCATGAATTTTTAAAGTATCTTTGACTTCATTGAAAGTAAGAGAGCATATAGTCTGAGTCAGAAGAAATACCTTAATTGTAATACGCAGTAAGTGGATGAATTGGAAGAGACCCACAAGGATCATCAAAGTCCAGGTCCTGGCCCCACAGAGGACCACACAGAGGATGTTTAAGTGTTTGTTCTGTGTTTGAGTTATTAAGGTATGTGGGCAGATAACCAGGCTCTTTTATTGGGTTTAATTGTCTGAACACAACGTAACTATCGAAAATTATATAAGAAATCACTGGACATATTGAATAACAGTGAGAATCTGACAAAAGTTGCAATTCACACTGAGAGGAATGTCTGGATTTCAAGTGGTTAAGGAAGAGTCAGGCCAACCATAGCTGAACCTCATGGATAATTAAAGGCAGGCAATGGGGACATTTTGGGGTGCTCTTGTAAAGCCAGCAGTACCTAAGTACAACTGTGACCTGTGGGATAGAAGTAATTACATAAAAATTAATTTGGGGATGACAAGGATGGAGATAAGGGGGGATTAAGATGGATCAACAAGAAACAAGATGGATAAACTCAAATATGAGTGCTCTGTGTGTTTATGTAGGTGTCTGCAATGGCTGACTGTGCCTGTAATATGTGTATTTGTGTTTGTATATGCATGTGCTAACTGGGAAGTAGCCTGGCTACAGGCTGTCTGAAAACGGAGAGAAGCTGACATCTTGCATCTAACAAGATTCTTTGGATTCAGCTACCATCAAAACAAGTCATATTAGTTTAACTCTGAACTAGCTAGCATTAACTTCTTTAATTTGATGGGATCAATTCATACTTCCTCTACCACTAAATATGAGGAAAAATGAAAACACATTATATGATCCATTGGTTCTTCTATATTTTTTTTTTCTCCCTCCTCAGTTCACCGGTAAAGTATCTAGCAATTATTTGTTTATTCAACCATACTAGGATAGCTACAAGGTCATTCAGACAGGAAAATAAAAGACTAAATTGTCACAATATTTAAAACAAATGGATGTAACCAATGCTCTATGCTGTATCCATTAGGCTTGAAGAACCAGGACAGAACAAGGTTTAAACTTGACTGTAATCTGTAACACAGGAATATTACTCCCATCTGCCAATAATAAATGATGGCCAACCACTCTGTTCAAATGAGACACCACACTTGAAAATGTCAATACATTTTGAAGCAAGCATCCACAATCCATTAAAAAACTCTACAAGGAATTTCACAGTTAATTCTAATGAGAAAAGCAAACGATTTTGTATTATTAGTACTGCCCCAAAGTTTTTGAAACAAATATTTGTTCATGGGAATATGTGAGAATATCACGAATTGTGAGACTTTTTAGACTGGACTTTGTTTTCAGTGTGCTGTTCTATATACCAGCTTCAATTGATTACTCTTCCTAATTTATTACAACGGCACTTTTTAAAAGCAACAGGATGAGAGTGCCCAACAACTGAGAGAGCATAAAAAGAAACATTCCAAACATTCTGCATCAGACTTAGAAAAAGAACCTTTATTATTTGCAGGGTTGGCTTGTTTGTTTGTTTTTGTCTCTTTTGACATTTTTTCTTTTATTGCCAGGTCAATTTAAATTAATAGTTCTACCAGTACTAATGGAAAAGACAATTTTTTTACACAGTGGTCACAGAACAGTATTTTAATTACATTAATATTTCACTTTCCTAAAAAATTCAGCTGAGAAAGTGAAATAGCCTTATATTTTTCAGTTAAAAGTATATTCCAATTTACTTCAATGCAAGTCTGGAAATAAGGTCCCTGATAAAAGTATACATTACAAAATGTTAAAAGATACCTTTAAGGTCTAGTAGACTGGTCATCTCATGCAGCTTGAATTCTACATAAGAAAACTTAGAAAGTTTGGAGATGAGGGCTAAAGATGAAGCAATACAGATTTAACTTAAAAAGTTAAAGCCACAGTACACAAATAATTTTTCAAGAGACAAATGAGACAGTAATGATTATCTTAAAATTAGCACAGCATCTTTTGATGTACATGTGAAAACTTACCTAAAAGTGATTGAATCAATAAAGGTTGGCAAAGTTTTTTCAAGAACTCAAAAAATATAATGTACATCATAAAAAGATAGAGTTCACTATACCATACAGCAACAATGTTTATGGAAGAAGCAAACAGGAGAGACACTGGTTATTGTATTATATGATCCAAATACTGTTGGAGGGAAATATGTGCATAAGCTTTTCCAACTAATTAAACATTATTAATACTCACAAATCAAGCAAAGTCAGTGTATAATTTTTAAAAGTTTAAAATTCTAGTTCTTATTTACAAATGTATTCAAATCCCAATTCACATTTTTTACTCAGAGAAAGACATTTATTGAAGTCAAAAGGAAAATTAATATGAAAAACATTCACTGTGTACCAATTCAGGTTTTAAACAAGTTTGACTGAAACAAGTTTTTCACATAGGAAGCAGAATTTCACCCCTAACAAATACCTATTCTTGTTGATAATTAGAAGAAACTCAGAAGAAAGATCTACAGTAGGTTCTGGACAGAAACAAAAATAAAAAAGTGTATCAAATAAGTACATTCAATTAGCCAACTGTACACTAGTTTGAATTATAATTAGTTGAATAATTTTAGAATTCTTTAAATTAGCTCTTTGTATGCACCATACTTGTTAATGAATACTTTCACTGTTTAGGTGCGTCAATGAAACAACGTAAGAAGTAGCAAATTGCCACAACACTCATCACATAGCAAACAGGAAGTCACATTTCACACTTCAATTTTGATAAACAGATAACCTGTATAGCAACCACCATAAAATAGCTTTGCTTATTTATATTTCCAATTCTGTATTTCAGGAAACCTTTAATTTTAACTTCAGTTCAAATCTCTACCAATCTGCAAAATTCCATCTTTAGCCTAAACATTTAAGGAACGGCTATTTTGGATTCCTGACAACACAGATTATTAACAGTCAAAAAGATGAAGAAAACATTTTAATGAAGCATGCTATTATTGCCAGACAACCACCACAATGCAAAAAGTTCTGATTCTGTTCTTTCTACTTTACACTGCAGAAATGTATTTGGAAAGATAATATGTTATTATAGCCAGGGCTTCAGAGATGAATGACAATTGAATAGGGAAATAAAACAGGAATATTATTTCATATTAGAGAAGCTTGTACCGTAATAAGGCAAAATAATAACACAAATGTCTGTTTCATTTAGAAAAAAACTATCAGCAAGTTTTGGCATGGTTTTTGACAGCACTGACCACCAACTCCCACCAACTTCTTTACTGTTCATACTCACTAGTTCTTGAAAAATCAAGCCCTTTTTCATTTGTGACCTACGCTGCACTGCACTTGCGTAACTTCTCACTGAACTCTATGCCTGCTTCACCTGCATTCAGTTGTAGAACCTGAGTCCTGCATATTGCAAGTTCTTCAAAACAGAAAATATATCTAATTCATTTCCTTTAATTTGGAAGAAAAAACATTTGCCTAAAAAGAACTTAGAGACTTCACAGTGATAAAAGATAGAAAATAAAACACTGAATGTTCAGTATGACAAGTCTTTTCTATTATAGCCACTGGTCTTTTGCAAGTGCTATATAATTTGAAATTAATGCATCATCCTTGGGTAGAATACAGTCCTTCTGTAAAGTCTCCCTTAACACAGATCTAGACAGGTATATATTTAAGGACTTATTTTCTTTTTAATAAAATAGAACAGAGTAAATATGATATGCTAGTGTGCTACTCCAGGATTTGTGATAATAAAATGTCAAAGAACAAGCTGCAAGCTGTTTGTTGCTTAAGATACTCAAAGAATTAATTTTATGCTGGCATATACTGTAATTAGAAATAGCTCTGTGCATCATGATTAAACTAGTAGCTATGGAAACCAAAGCAGACTAGAATAAGTGTAAAAGAAGAATAATGAATAAGTCAATCATAAAACTACTTTAATCTCTTTATTTTTAACCTTTCTCATAATGCATATTGGAATACTAAGGGTCACTACTACTTTTTCTTTTTTTTAACCTTTGTATATTTGGAAAGAACAGTATTCTTTCCAAACTACTTCCTAGGTATTAGATTTTGTTTTCACTTCAGAACTTCTTGGCCCACATAATCTCAGAAAGCACAGCATTTTTAATGATCCATCCTGTATTAAATAATTGTATATACTTATCCCTTTATAAAATGAGAATTCTGTGTTTTCAAGAACATAAAACCTCCATTGTACTTTATCCTCTTAGCTATGCTGATAGCCATCTGCTGATCATATTCCAGTTTAGCAACCTCCTTATGGATGGGGGGAAAGGATGGATGTATCTCCGAGCTGTACTCACCTGATGCAATCTCAAGTACTGAATGAGGGGAAAGAATCACTTCCAATGCTATGCTGGCTACATGTACTGTGACCACCAAGGAGGCAGGCAGCTTTCATGATGCAGTGCTGACTCATGCTTAAATTGCCATTCACCCCTGGGTCCTTTGTCAAAAAGAGCTGTTTTGTGGCAAGTCACTCACCAGCTTAAACTGTTGCATGGGGTCATGCCAGCCCAAATGAAGGACTTTGTTTTTTATTACTGAATTTCACCAGGTACTGTATGGTTAAGTAAGCTGAGGTTCTTTTGAGTGCTAGCCCAGAGTATAGACTGACACACTTCCCCACCCATTTCACTGTCATTCACAAACAAAAGGCTACTTTCCCTCCCATCATCCAGGTAAATGATGAAAATGTATACTTGCACCAGTATCAGCCTCTAAAATGCAGTCACTACTTAGGCTTCATGCTGTTCACCTCTGTTCTCTGAGACATACAGTAGAGCTGTTTTCCCACATGTGTTGTTGCCACTAGTCCATAATGCTTTAAGAAACCATGTCCAAATACTTGATTAACTCAAGGTAAACATCATTGTTGACCAGTTCTTCCCCTGTCTGCAGAGCCAGCTGTCTCATTACACAATGTAATCAGGTTAGTCTGACATGATTTGTCCTTGGTAAAGCCATGATGGCTGTTATGAATCACCTTATTTACCTTGCTGTGCCTAACAATGGTTTCCAGGAAGATTTATTTCATAATCTTCCCAGGAATTGAGATGAGACTGAGGTATCTTATGTACAGTTCTCTGGATATACTTCCTTTCTTTATTGAAAATAGGCTCGTTAATTACCTTTCTTCAGTCACTGAAGACCTCTCATAATCACCATAATCTTTTGAAAAAGATGGGAAATAGCCTCCTCACAATAACAGCAACATCAGATGGACATTCAGCAGTCTCAGTTTACTCATACATACTCTAAGTCAATCTTCCTCTCACATAGGTAGCATTTCTTTTCCCCAGACTTTCCCAGTAGGCAAAGAGGTCTAGAAGGCTAGTGATTAAAGGCCCAGAGAGAGCACTGTAAGATTTTCAAATGTTAAAATGGAAAACCAGTAGGTATATTGGCTATATTTCAGGTTTACAAACTTAACTTGCCTTCCGAGAGGGACAATTTATGACACTGTGCCAATATTTGGTACATTATTAGGCCATTAATGTAAGAGAACTGTTCAGAAAGCATATTTTTTCTCAGAAGATGTCTGTGGAATGGGATTTGGTCCACAGATATGACATTCTCTGGGCTATGGCAAATGATGAATAAACATTTCAGATATGATGTTTAGTACCAGTACCTTCAGACAGACTTAAACAGTTTTCTGGTATGAAAGATCTGACACTGACCTGGTCAGAAAACATTTACTTGTTGACTGGGATCATGTTTTGAAATGAAAAAATCCTACAGAACAAACTAAAATCTTTTTTCTCACTTCCAGAATAATACAAAAGCAGATAAATCTTACACTTCAAACTCTCTCTTCAAGAAAGCATTTGGTCTAATAAGTTCAATTTCATCATTCTCAGTTAAGTGTTTTCCTGGGCTATGCCGCCTTCTGCCTCCCAGCACCAGTGCAAACATTCATAAAACAAAATACGCAGAGCAACACTTTGAAGGACAGAGACCTTTTTTTTCCCTGCTACTTCTGCCTGGGGTTTTTCTTCAAAAAGTGTTTCCTGCTGTTGTATTTCCTGTACTTCATAGGCTCTAACATCTTTGTATCTCTATGTTAAAGGAAGGAAATGTAGTAGAACCAGTGACTTTGACAGGACCTCATCAATATGTATCATACTAGCATAATTTGGGTAAGGGAAACTGTCATTATAATAATCTTTTTATCAACATCTGTGACCTGCACAGTGACTACATTCAAAAACTTTTCTGCATTTGAAGTAACACCTTCATTAGTAGATATAGATAACAATTTCTTTAGAACTTCAGAGAAAAAAGGTTATAAACATCAAACTGGCTTATGTTTTGCAGTGGTATTTTCACAACTGGAAGAGAAGAGAATGTGAAAGTCCATATCTACAAAAACATGCTGATTAACCATGTCCATTTCTCATGACCTATACAAATTTTGCATTGAAAAATGAGGAAAAATCTCCAATGAATATCTTTACTATGCTATTAGAATAATTACATATATAATTGCGTTATATATAATTATACTATATATATTTTATATTTTTCTATTTCAATATCAGTCACTTTGTTCATTTGTGCTATTATCATCCTCTCTTTCCCCATGCTAATAAATTCAATGATTATATTAGCTTTCTCACGTGGTATCAAAGATATCAGACAATACCCTGACCAGTTTCATTATTAGCAACAGGAATCTCATCAAAAGACAAAATTACTCAAGATGATACTACAAAAAGGAGGCGGGGGGGGGAGGGAAGGATTGGCACACTTGAGAGCATTTCTCTTTTCAAAGTTCTCCAAAGTGTTGCATATTTCACAAGCAACATTTTGGAACCAGTCTTCTTCAACATGCTTTCTTTCCCCTCACTACTAGCAGTACGTTTTATTTTCTTTAACAGAAAATTCGTCACTGCAATGTTGTTGAGCCACTGCCTACCCAACTCATCAACATCTGAAGCAACCACTAGACTGCTTCATGTGCTTAGAAAGACAGGATCACCTTCCAGGACTATTTCTCTTGGCAGTTGTATGGGGTTTGTGACTCCATGGGGGACCCATGCTGGAGTAATCTGTTTCCGAAGAAACATGTTCACATGCCTTCTTGAAGTAAGGGCCTTACATTGCCCTTACTTACCTAGCCCTGGCTTGACATGCATACAAACTGCATTCCTCCGTGAACCAAATCAGCTCTAATCAATCAGAAAAAAAGGGACTATTTTTATGATGAGACAGTGACTTGAATCAAGATCGACAATTTTCACTTCAAGAAACTCGTGTCTAAGATTAGGAACTGCGTTATCTTCTGTGTTCTCCCGTATGACGCACTCTCCATCAGACCTTCACTTATCCTCCAGTTCTCCACCTGCAGGCAGGCTGCAGGAAAAACAACCTCGCTTCGTTCCTCAAAGAAAAAGGATTTCCCCTCACTTTAAAAACAGATGACGTAACCATGGGGGGGGGGTTGCCTTTTTTTTTTGCCTTTTTTTTAATGGAACCGATGCAATTACCCCAGGTTACTGGACAGGGAACGACAGA
>JAWWTY010000123.1:37858780-37958128 GCA_035222235.1 Margarornis squamiger
GCTCTCCCGCGCTGATTCCCGGCCCGGGCTCCCTCGGGCTGATTCCCGGCCCGGGCTCCCCCATGCTCGTTCCCGGCCCGGGCTCCCCCGCGCTGATTCCCGGCCCGGGCTCCCCCGCGCTCGTTCCCAGCCCGGGCTCCCCCATTCTCGTTCCCGCCCCGGGCTCGGCGCTCGGCGCGGCCGCGGCGTTGCCCGGCAACGCGGGCGCTGCGCGCGGCTCCAATGGCGCGGCGGGGGCGGGCCCGGCGGTTGCCGCGGAGACCGCGCTGGAGTCGCGGGCGCGGCGGCGGCGGCGGCGGCGGGAGCTGCGGGCCCAGAGGTGAGGGGAGCTGTGGCTGTGGCTGTGGCTGTGGCTGTGGCTGTGGCTGTGGCTGTGGCTGTGGCTGTCCCGGTGCCGGTGCGAAGGGGCAGCACGCCGCGGGTCTGCCCAGCTGCGCTCGGCGGACGGAGCGACCCTGCGGAGCCGCCGGGGCTCCGGGCGGTGCCTGGAGCATCCAGGAGCGGGCGGGCGGTGTTGGGGTTTGCACTGGTTTGGGGACTTTGGTGATGGATGGGTATCCCTGGGCAGACGCGCTTGTGTGGAAACGCAAACTTAAAATCGAGTAAAGGCGGAGGCTGCAGTCTTTAAAAAGAAGCAAGCAGCGTGATAAGCGCTTGCCCTCCGTAGGGAGGGAGAGCTTTGGGCTTGTTTGTGTTCTAAATGGTTTTCCCAGCTGGGACAAGTGTGGGACGGGGAAGCAAAATCAAGCTTAGAGAACCAAAAATATTCGAGTACAGGCTAAGCAACTAAAGCTTATGAAAGCAAATTTAAGAGAGCAGACGCTGCAATGAAGAAATAAGTTTTTTGGTTGTTTGGTTTTTTTTTTTCTATTTATTGAATTCCTCTAATACCTTAAGAGATATTGCTTTACATAGCAGTGATCACACAACAACTTGCGAAACTGTTCTGAAAGGCTTGAAGAAGACAGGTGTGAAATCAAAGTCCTAGTGAAATCTTTAGTTACTTGGAATGCTGTGTTAAAGATCATAATCCTGGATTTTAGACTTGATAAAGACCATAGTGTTCTTAATAATGGGCTTAACCTCATGATACAGAACATAAATACTTGGAAATGTCCTTTTCAGGCACCAAAACTTGTATCAAGATCAAGAATATCTTTCTGATCACCATGCACTGGTCTTTCAAAAACTTTGTGGGTTAGGAATTCCATTGTTTCTCTTTCTCACTAATTCTAGAGGAGTGTAGACTCTTCTGGCTGTATACCTTATATAAAAGTTTTGCCATGACGTTATACAACTACCTGCTATTCATAAGAGTATTTCAGGGGAAGAATTCTGATAACAAACACTTGAGGTAAACCATCAGATGTTCTTCAGACTTTAGCACTGTTACTCAGGCTAGCCATTGTTTATGGTAGCATCTGAGCACTGGATAAAGATGGAAGCTTTGTATAGTATTCTTTTCCCCATTTGTGTCCTATAAGCACACCTTGGCTGAATCCAGTGGAGCCATTTCTTCCTTATCCTGTTCTAGCACAGGTTGGAGAATTTGGTTTTGCTGCTATGTGTGGGATTTATTTGGTTATCAGTATAGGCCTGTAGAATTTTGCTGATTTTTTTTTTTTAAATTTATTTTTTAACAATATCTATACTAGCTCTCAAGACAGTCTCAAGTGTAGGAACTTGCCTCTTCCAGTTCTTTCTTGGTTGATGTTTTAATTTATGATGATGACCTTGACTGCACTTTGTCTCTGCTAAGGTTCCTCCTTATACTTTTTCACTTGGGCTACTTTGTTCAGTTTTACATGGGAAGCTGTGTATAAGCAGACAATTTGATAATCAGTGATTTTTAAGATCTTCATCAGTGATGTATCTTTTTATTTGCTGTCCAGTGTCTAATTTCCTATTTAATGATGGGAGAGGTTCTCAGATGCAGCTGTTGCAGTGGAAAAGGATTGATGTCATCTTTTTTTTTTTCTTGGACTGTATATTATAGATCTTATGTTGGTGATGTTAATACTGCCTTTCCCCTACTTAATGAAGTTTTTTCTTAATGCTTCTACTGACTATAAGTTTGCTTCAGGTTCAGGAACCTTTACCTACCTTCCAGCCTATGTGACCAATTTGAACCCTGCTGCGTAGCGTCTGTGATATCTTGTGATATCTGTGATATCATTTTTATATCTCTGACAATTACCTTATTGTTCCGCCATTTTTAAAACCCTGTGTTTAAATGTTTCAATTCATCTCTCTTGAATATGCTAACCAAATATAGTGCATTAATGCCTGATATAACAGTGTTCAGTTTCCTTCTGTGTTGAAAATAGCTTTCCTAACACATTGTACATCTCTAGTTCTGGCTATATTTTTCCCATGGTTTATTGCATCCAATGTTTGACCGATATTTTAAAGTTTGTTTTTTTTTTTCTTTCCCTCCTTTCAACTGATTCTGTTCTGCTTGATGTGCTATAATTGTGTAGTTTCTACTCAGTTTCATGGTCTCTTGAAACCAACAATCTCTATTTGCAACTTATGGGGCCAGGGGGTGTAGGGTTTATCCCATCCCTTTAAATTATATGTTTTAAGATCTGTTTTGTTTCTGTATTAGATATAATTGTTGACTTGTACCATTAGATAATGTGCTCTCTAGCTTCTTTCTCAATGACACATAAATGGCCTAGTTTGCTGACAGTCTGAACCCTAACCTCTTTCGTTTTGAGCTTCTGTATTCTCTTTTTCAGTCTGGCTGAAGAATCATTTGGGAGTTTTATGCTAGAATCGATTAAATTTTTTACCCCACATAGGTCTAAAAGAACTAATTAATGCCACTCTTTTCATTCTCTCAACTTCCTTTTCAAGTTGTTACCTGTTGTCTGAAAATACCTGTGATGCAGGACTGATAATGATGGAATTAATGAGGATATGTCAGATCCTGGATATCAATTTCATACGTAGGTATAGATTCCAGGAAAGAAAGATTAAGACTTCCACTGTAAAATATGAGGTTAGTGTTGTGAAAGCTCTGTAATCATTTGTAGCTAACCTACAGGATGCTTTTCATACTTAACTGCTGGCTGTGAACATGCATGTATCAGATCTTGTTCAGATTTCCAGAGAATGGAGTGCAATCTTGTTGCAGTTAAAGAGTTTCTTATTTTGGAGGTGTTTGTGATGGTTGCTTTTTTGGTTGTTTTGGTTTTGTTGGGCTTTTTTGCCTTTATGGTTATTGGAATACAAGTGGACCCTGAAGTGTCTGAACAAAACTGTTAAATTGACTGCTCTGTAAAAATTCCTAGCGCAGAAAATCTTGTGTTATCTTGGAGAAAAACTTTTCAAAAGTTGATCTATTTTTCTGATGAAAGCAACTCTTTCTTGCCCTCATCCAGTTTTAGCTACTTGCCCAAATTCGGAAAGTTAATATTAGATGATATACAGGTGGATGTCATTCACACTTTGACTGTTCAACCTCTCTTACCTCACCAAATCCATTAACAAATGCAGATGATTTTAAATACTGCCTCAAGTTTCACAGCTAGAAAACATTTTTTTTTTTCTTCCGCCCCCCCGGTTTATTTTCTCTGTGGTCTTCCTTGTGCTTCAGATGCTGAAATTTTTTTCTGCATAGGAAAGTTCTTGATATGTGAGGAAGTGTTTATATTATTTCTTATATCTGCCATAGAAATATACTTAATATTATTTATTATTTAATTTATATTTGTCTTAACATCCAGATCAGAAAACTGTAGTATAAAAACTTGATGTTATTATTTTATTAAAAATATTTACTTAAAAATATGTTCATTATAATTCCAGGCAGGGATTTCCACTGTTAGTATCTGAATTTACTGTAATCTAACATGTATCTGAAGAGTATGTTCGAATGGAATGACTTAGCTAGACATAGATAAATCCTATGAGCATGGTACAAAAAATATATGCAATGTGTTTCTTGGCATATTAACTGTTTGCTGACAGACCAAACAATCAGCATTTGATGACTGTGGCATTTAGCTACCTGCCATGTTAAACCGTAACGCTGAGGCACTTCAGCACTGAGTACATTCAGATTTTATACCAGTAGTGAGACAAATATTTTGGTATAGATGTAGTTTTATGAATAAGATTATAATTTTTCTCTGTAAGTATGCTCTATTTGCCTATTTTAACCAAGGCGGCAGTTGGAGATATCTAACTTTCCCATTTCTTAAATGTTGCATGTACTTTTTCACAAAATTTGAATGGAACCATCTGCTAAGCCATAGTAAAAGTGATACTAAATATATAAACTTTTTTTTTTTTCTGAAGAGATGGTAATTTATTTTCTTATAAAAAGACTATAAAACTTCATTGAATTTATTTTTAAGGTCAGGTTATGGAACATCCTTAAGGAGATACATAATCAAGTCCAATCCACTGCTATTATTGGTAGCTAGAGGTTAATCTCCTCCATAAACTGATAAAGCTCAATCTTAAAAGTAGCTTGTGAGAAGGTTGTTCTAAAGTCAGCCCAGTGTAAATCTCGTGACGATTATGGTGTTGCACATCTGTTATGAACAGCTTTTTCTAGTCACTGTGAGGTGCCCTGTGTGTCATCTTGTCCTGATAAATCCATGCTGCTTGTTGGGAAGGAGCGAGTGAGGGGAAAAAATAAAACAGACAACTATTTAGAGCCCTGCTTATGTTTGTGCTTTAGTAGCTTAGTAGGAGTAGGGGAAGTCTAGGGAAATCTAATGCTTAACTAACCTTGTATGACATAGGATGGCTGAGGCACAGGTTTTGCAGTGTCACTATTATATGATTGGTTTTTGCAGAGCTTTAGTCTACATATTGTATGTTAGGATTTCTTTCAGAATATTTAGCATCACTACATGCTTCATGTTCTCAGTCTACAGGTTCTTAAAGCACTAGCTGATAAATGAAATCTGAGGCTGTAATTGACTTCTTTACTATAGATATTGATGTAATGAATTTACATAAGGACATACAAGTGATGAAAGTAATGCATTTTCATACTTTTGTAATTTAAGGAAATTTTAAAGTATTTTGCTCTTTGGTTATTTGTTGTGCATTTTTGAATGATTTTGAATTCCTATAATGAATTCCTATATGCATTTTGTGTCTTCAAAATGCAAAGTCATAGCATGCTAATATTTAGTAAATCAGTAGTTCAGGTAGATAATTTTTAGAGCTATGGCATGTTATGAAATTATGTCTACATGAATTGGCAGAGAATTTTTTCATAGAATTGGGTACAGCAAAAATAAAAATCTCTTAGGTGTAAATATAGTTAAATAATTGAAAATCATTATAAATTTTGAAACATGCATAATGATTTATGGCAAGAACATATCAAACCTGACTTTTTTAAGAAGTCAAATGTCTAAATATTTCTCTATATATTGTATACACAGAAACAGAGGGTTAGAGATGTATTTTGAAAAAAAAAGAAGTGCATGGTTGATTTGTCACAGTATATCAACTACGGATCATTAATTAATGGCAAATTTGGTGGTAAAAGTGGAATATCAAAATAGAGGTTTCTTACCTCTCTTCTATTCATGAAGATCTTTCTTCATAACTGAAATGCATTGCTGACTTCAGATATTGCCATATAACATGGGACAGTAGTATTAGTTTGGTCATTCCAATGCCATGTAAGACATTATTTTCAGATGTATTATTTTATCTTTTTTTTTTTTTTTTTTTCCTAGGTAAACTATATATGTATGGTATATTTAGGTACAGTTTTTTTTAATATGTAGAGATTGAGGCCACTATAGTCTCCAGCACATCCTTTCAGATTCTTAAGGTCATGCCTTTGTAGAGAGCAAGGTAGTAGCTTACTCTTACAATAAATAGATATCTGCACTGGAGTATCCAGAAGATCAGTTTTCATATGAAATATAAATAGAAAATAACTATTGATTATTTTTTAATGTTTTTTTTTTTTTCGGGGGGGGGGGGAAGTGGTTGGTGGTGTTTTGCTTTTTGTAATTCTTGACCATTGTAGCACTGAACTTTACTTATTGTGATATTTGTATCCCAAAGCATCACAATTTACAATATCACTTCCATTTTGCTCCTTCTGGCTGTTTTAGGTTTTTTGTATTTATACCTAGTCAATCTGAAAAGAGTTAAAATGGGTGTACCTAGTTCCAGAGGGAGGATTGTGAAATGTCTGCAGCACAGGCTTGATTATAGAACCGTAGGATATCTCAAATTTGAAGGGATCTGTAAGGGTCATAGACTCCACCCACCTTCTCCTTGCTAAACCATATGACTAGGAGCATCATTCAGATGCTCAGTGAACTCTGAAGGTTTGGTGACATGACAGCTTCCAGAGGGAACCTGTCCCATTGATCAGCCATCTCCTCAGTGAAGAACCTTTTCCTAATATCTAACTTCAATGTCCCCTGATGTAGCTTCAGACTCTTTTCTTACGTCAGCTCAAAAATTAAACAATTCTTTCTGCATCAAATGAATAGTTTCAGTTTTATCTTTTTCTTTTTATTCCTTCTGGAATAGTGTAAAAAAAATTATTGCACAACCTTCTGTAAAGCTGTATACGCCTTGAAGATATCTCTTTTGGTCTGATCTATCGTAGTACGTTTTGTTGTCCTTAAATTGAGAACAAAAAATACTTAATTAGAAGTACCAACTGGACTTTAGTTTAAGTGCATACTAAATTACTTGTAAAACATTGAATAATATTACCCTTAATTGCAACAATTTAAGGGATAGAATACTTTGAGATTTTTCGTATTTTTATTGTAATATTTAGTACAGGTAGTTTTATTCATCCTACTCATAGATTTTATTATACCTATATGTCATGGTTTAACCCCAGCCAGCAACCTGCAGGTGCTTGCTCACTTCCCCACCAATGGGACTGGGGAGAGAATCGGAAGCTTAAAAGGTAGAAAACTCATGGCTAAAGACAGTGTTATAGGGAAGGCAAAAGCTGTGCACACAAGCAAAGCAAAACTTCCTATGGACAAGCAGGTGTTCTGCCATGTCCAGGAGAGCAGGGATCCATCATGGACTTTGGTTCCTTGGGAAGACAAACACCATCACTCCAAATGTCCCCCCCTTCCTCCTTCTTTCCCCCCACATTATATACCAAGCACGTCATGTGGTCTGGAATATCCCCTTGTTCATTTGTGGTCTGTCCCTCTGCCAGTGTGGCAGTTAAAAAGCAGAAAAAACCTCAGCTCTGTGTAATCTCTTTTAATTATAATCTCTATATTGTCAGCCCTGTGTTCTGCACAAATCCAAGATACATCCCCATACCAGCCACTATGAAGAAAATTACTCCATCCCAGCTGAAACCAGCACACTCTAGTATATTAGTTTTTCCAGCATTTGATGAATGATGGAACAGCAAAAAAATATAATGGACCCATCATGCATTTTTGGCTACTCTTCTTCAATGTCTTTATTTTTCTTGTCTAATTTAAAACAAAACTTTTTAATTTATGTATAGGTAATTATAATAGATTTTTTTAAGTAGTGTAAGTTCTCTATCTTGAGAAGATTTTAATTGCATCTGTACTTTTGAGCTGGAGATATTATCAGTTTAAGGAAAGTATAATACGGTATCCATATTCATTTAGCCCATGCTTTCCTGATGATCCTGCAACTAAACATGAATCACAGCGTTTGTCTGTCTTGAGAGACTTATTGTTCTGACAGGTTGGTATTGAGGCTAGAAAATTTGGTTCAGGTAGATGGTGGAACAGCTGTAGGCATAGAAGAGAAACAAGTTTCTTACTCTTGAACTACTTGTAATTCTTTGATCAAGATTCTTAATGATACTATGTGTCCTTATGAAAACACAGAGCTGCCTGAAAGCAAAGACTTTTCTAGTACTGCTGCTTTTCTTTATTCCCCTGCTATGTATGCAGGAATGCAGCTTGCTTATACAATACTCTTAATGGAAAGTACGTCTACTGAGTTGCCATGTGGGAATGGTAAGTAATGCTATTCACTAACATCAGGTTAATAGCTGGTACTTTCATCTGTTCTTTTCCTACTTTGCTTTATTTATTTCTCAATTAAGCAATTGACATTGCAGTTTAGTTTCTCATTTATTATATTACAAATCTGGGGAAACAGTTTGTTAATCCAGTACAGAAAGGCAGAGGTTGTCTGGGTTCTAGGTTTCTTAAGAAACTGGCATTTTTTAGGTCTCCATAATCTCTGTTGAGGATTTGATAGTTGCTGTAACCATGCAGTCAGGAAGATTTGTATGAAAATGTCTCCTAAATAGCACAGCTGAAGTGTGCTGCTGCAGTACTGAAATGTGGTGTGAGCAGTAAAGCTTTTATTCCTATTTTACCTTATATTTTCATTGGTATAATGCACTGTGAAATCTAATGGGAAACTCAGAAGCATACCAGAAAAGGATACTACTTGTGGAAGGAATAAATGCCATCAGATATGTGAAATTCTTCTGAAGGAGAGAAAAGCAGCAGATTCATTCCGATGAATTAGTTAAATTAGGCTTTTTACATTTCCCAGCCAGTGCTGGTAGCTGTAGCTGAGCCCTTCAGGCTCTGCTGGCTGCGAATAATGGAGTTGCAGATATTTTTTCTTTCTTTTTTCCTCCTTTTTAAAAAAATGTTAAACCCATGTATGGCTTTTGTGATAATTTTGGCCCCTCCTACTGTGCCAATTGAAACCACTCCCTACGTAACCAAAACAAATCATTCCCCATCATTCTGAAGATATTTTGCATTTCAATACAAGCTTTTGTGCACTGAACATTTCATATAGACATTACATTTTTAAAAAAAATAAAGAAAATTTTTTAGTGGACAGATAAGAATGACTAAAACAGTACTTCATTTTCAGAGCTCAGAAGCACAGCAAAATCGAGCTTGCAGCACTACTCTGCTTTAATTTAAAACATTAGAATATATAATCTCTTGTTTTAGGATTGATTTCTGTTTTCCAGTAGAAAATGCAATAGATAAAGCATTTAAATTGCTGCTGAAAGTTTTTCAGATTTATGAATTAAAAGCTTATTAATGTAGAATCATATCAGAATTAGATCTGATCTTTGAGTAGCTTGTTCTAGTGTTGAGTAAATTTTAGCACAGGACGCATTGTACTTCTATGTGTGCAGGTTCTGTATTTTTTATTTCAACTGTGCCTTCTGTCATGGCTTGGATGACTTATATTTCCCACTGGTTTGGTGAAGATGATTGGTATGAAGGACAACAACAAGTAAGAATTGTTTAAATTAAAATTTTCTCTTTTACTGCTTTCATATTTTTCTTCTTTAAGATGTTGTTTATTATATTGATAGTATCAGAAATAATATTTTCATAGTGATACTAGGAAAAGATTTTTATTAGTTCTAATGAGGTCTTCAATCATAGATAAAGCACATCCAAAATGAGATTTTTGAAAATTAATGTTGCTAGCTGGATAAAAGGTACTGGAAGTTTGATGGCCACCTACTTGCATTTTTTAGATTGCATAATTTAATGAGTAATTCCTTCATATGTAATGGGATGGAAGTCAAACATTTATTTTTATTTTATTAGGAGGAATTAATATAGCATGCATGGAGTAAACTGAAATAGTTAAAAGCAGTAGTTGATCAAAACAAAAATATTTGGGAATTGCTAAATCCATCTGTGGTCATTTCCAAGTTGTACCTTGGATAGCTATATGTTTTAGGAACACATTTCCAAGGAGGAGGAGTTGTTACTATAGCAACATTTGCAGGATATCTTGAATTTTTTAATGATGTTTATTAACTGCATGCCTTGGGCAAGCTTAGTCTACAGCTGCTGTCATAGATTTATGGTGGGAGGTGAACATAAGTTACATTTCTTTCACTGTATTAAACACCTTTATGGAACCATGTATTTTTGTGTTTTCTTTTTCTTGTTTTCATAGTATATTGTCAGCTAATGAATTGGAATGCAGGAGATGCAACTGAAACATAAGCAGCTGCTTTCATTGTATTATTGTGTATTACTTGATAATGCCAGTTATATGCTCATAAGTATAAAAAACTGGCAGATTTTAATACTGTTCCACTGTTCTCATTTTACATGTCACTCATTATATGACTGTTTCAGATGTGGACTTACCTCCTAATAGCTGTCATCAGGGATTCAGGTGTGAGATGTGTCAAGAGGTAACTTCATCTGAAATCAGAACTGTCTTGTCAGTTTGCCAACAGAAAAACAATCTTCTGTTGATTGTAGTAGCTCTAGATTGGGAGATGAGAACAAAATATTATGGAGACTCTTAGATGCTTCATACTGAGATCAGACATGGTTGTATATATCTCTTTGTACTACACACAGTGTCTGCAAACTAGATTTCTGGTTTCACATAATTAACCAATATCCTATAGATGATGATTTTGTTACCACTACTAGATGTGTTTTGTATTGATTAGGTATGTAGTTCAGCATTGCTGGTGATATATTGTTAGAAATGTCAGCATTTCTCCATGCTTTGTTTCAAACCCTAGTATTGTTCATTAGATTATCTGTTAAAAATTGGACAGTAAAGGATATTCTACTTAAATGTACAAGTAGTGTAGTCAAAACAGTCAAAAACACGCCTTTGTAAGGCTTATTCTAAGTTATGGGGTTTTAATGTTGTTTAGCTTAGGTCTTCTAAGCAGAGTATCTATCTTGGATTATTATATTTGGGGTTCATTTCAAGTGTTTATTTTTGTAAAATACAGTCTCAGGCTGTGATTTTAAGCTTCAAACCTCAGAGAAAGCTCCAGAACTTCTTCCCTTGTGAAGCTGGAGATCCTGTTTTTAAATAAATTCTGGTAGTGATTTGAGTCTGTTTATTGTAGAGGTTTAAGATGGCTGTGAACACAAGTAGAACACTTGCTCATTTAAAATGATATTTTAAATCAAAGTGTTATTTTCCTAGTCAGTGTCTGGATAACTGAATGCATGCATTTTGAACACTTGCTAGGTTGTCATAGGCTAGGAAATGTCATCTGCAAATTCTGGTTGCAAGAGTCTGGCTGAGGCTTCTAATGTTTTTGAAGAATCTTGTTGAAGTTCAAAGCCTTGTCCAAGGCACCTTCTTACTGCCCCTTGTTAATCTTTTGATTCTCTGGGAGCTGTAGGTGGCCTGCGTGCCATGAATTGCATACAAAAGAAGAAGAAACTTTGCCAGTTTTTGCAGAGAAACATGCAAATTTCTACATTGCTTAGTGGTAAACTAGCAACCAACCCCGCACTTTAACAAGTAGTGGACTACCTTGGTTAAATTCTGCTGGGAAGTATGAAGAGCTGCACTGTGGTGTAGAGCAGGACATGTGTAAATCTACTTAATTAGTCTACATTGTTCTACATTGTGACTGTCATTATTAATATAATTAGACTTTGCTCATCTTTTGCCCAGAAGCAGTTGTTTGAAGTAGTATGTATCATCTCAGTCAGACTATTTAGAGACCTACATTAGTAACTGTAGTTTGATGGATCACATCAAGAACTGAAAATTCAGTAGTGTTTTGTGGTACTTCAAAGTAGGAATAATTTTTTTATTTTGTCAAAGTTTTCAGAGTATAAGTTTTCTATTGGCTTTTAAGCTGCGTATATACTGGAATATTTCCAGTTCTCCTTTATTTCAGGAGTCTGGATGAATTAATAAGCATCTGATTTCTTAAAATGGCTATAATATGTTTGGTGGAAGAACATTCATACTAATTAAGTTTATGTTATTACATGAGACTCAGTCGTATTGAGACAGGCATTGTCAGGCAGAAGTTGTTTTCTGCTGAGTCTTGCAGACATGCCAAGATTTCTTGATAACCTTGAAGACCTTCATGCTTTTAGCAAGATAAAATGATTGTCCATTATCTGGTGCTTCAAACTGGTCCAATTGGATATGATAATGAATTTGAAACTGTATGATTCACAGGTCACATTTTCATCTCCAGTGGATTTTCCCTCAAAGATGGGTAAATATACCCAACGTCTTTAGGGAGACATCACTTTTATATCACTAAAAATCTTTTTAATTATTATATTATCATTGACATGCTGACAAAAACATTAGTACCTGCAGACAATAGTGTGAATGAGATATAACAGCTTTGTATGTCAAACATACAGGAGTGACAGCATACTTTCCACATAAGAAAAGATACAAACTTAATGGGAAGATAGTGACAATGAAATGGACAGAAGCAGAGGACACTTCATTGCATATAGCTGTTAAGACACTGGGGGGTTTGTATACACTGAAGCATATTGATTAACATAAAGCTACTGTATGTCCACTTTTGTATGCATGCCATTTTGCATATGGACTCATTTGGACAAGTCATGCACCACATGGACCACAATCACAGCATATGGAAGCATCTGTTATTGGGTGGGCTTGATGGTTATAAATTTATAGATACTTATAACATGCAGTCACGCATTCTGATAATGGAAGAGCGTTAAGTGAGAGGTTTAAAGAGCTATTATTATTCTACAAGTTTCACTGTAGTACAGCTGGGAAATACAGTGAGCAACGGAATACCCTGAGTAGCTGAAGCAGAGAAAAAGGAGTTAGGTTAAAATTAAAATGGTGCCTTTTAAAGAGCTGCCGTTGCCAGGCTACTGTTACTGCCGTTTTGTGTGTGGTGCGACACAATGCTGTCCTTTCTCCTGCATCCTGTATTAACTGCATTATTCTGTGAACATCAAGGTTTAGTTCCTTCATCTGTCAAGTAAAGTGATTTCATTCTACAACCAGAACAATTTTCCATTTTTGGGAGCAGCAAGGTATTGGAAAGAACATGGAAATTCTAAAGTGGTTTACAAATAGTGAAGCCTATGCTAAGGTAGGGATTATTAGGCATTTGTCTTTAAGTTATTGATATAAAACCATGGCTATGTATCTAGTCCATTCAGTTGTTATTTTTCAATAATATTTATGATATACAAAATTCAATGTTGATGGTTGTTTGTTTTTTTTTCTTTTTTCTATATTTAGTAACAAGAAAGGGCTTAGAATGTTGCTGCTTCTGCCAGTTGAAAAGAAAGGTTTTTGTTGACCTCCCTCTTTATTTCATCTCCTTGGAAACTGTGGGCATCCTCTGATAGTTTTCCCAGTGTGGTATACATTTTTTACATGCACAAGGTTTTTTTTCAGTGTATACTTAGGAGCTCAATATAATTACTTATATATCCCTGATTTTGAAATAAAATGCTTTTTTAAAAAGTATGAAAAATGTATAAAAATTCACCATATATGAAATCATACATAAATGCATTCAGATATGCTGTCTTTTACTTTTTTACCTTTTTATTCAGGCCATTCTGGTGAGTGCACCTTTCTCCCTTATACTATAAGTATGCTTAACAGAAATCTATAACATCTGAACAGATCTGCAGGAAACTGCTTTAATGCCTGATATTACAGGAGAGTAAGTTAGTATGCCACACAACTGTCATTTCTTCTAGATGCTATCATACTGAATTTCAAAGCAAATGCTTCCTTTTGTAAAATGGTATTTAGCTCATTACAAGGAGCAAGAAATAATAACAAAATTTGTTTTAAACAGCAAATATTAGTAAATAAAGTGTAAATTCTTTTCTGCAATACAGCTTAGAATATTTTATATATGTAGCTGTTTTTACATATACTTAAATAGAAAAATCTAGATGAAGAATCAAAATTTAAGAATACTTATTAAGCATGAATTCTTAACTCAGTGAAATAACAGAGCAGCATTTTTCATCTAAAATTCAAAAATTTCATCTATTAACAGGATTTTTGATACAGATTACTGCAGAGTCATACAAGACAAATCTGTTGTTACTCTGTAAAAAACATTTGTTGACTGTTTTAGCATCTCTAAGAGATCTTAGCTTTACAATCAATTTTACCTGTAATCAAACTGCAAATTAAACAAGATTTAAGGTTATATTTTCTTACAGATTGATCAGATCAGGAACCCTTAGCTCCCATATGAGAAGGTAAAAGAGAGTATTTGTACAAAATGAGACAAATCTGTTATTATTGTGAAGTAAATATTTGTGCAGTCTTAGGACCTAAAGAGATATTAACTTCTAATGGTTTGCAGGTGGTAAACCTGCAAACTAAATCTATGATACTCTAATATTTTACATCTAATTCTCTTCTACTTCACCATGGCTTTTTTAAATATTTCTTATCGGTTTGCTGACACATCCAGTGTTTTAACCATTGTTTTCCCTGGAATCAAGAGCAGAAAGCAAGTGTTCTGGTTCCAGGTATTCGATGCTTGCGTAAAATAGTTATGTAATCAACTGAGTGGTTTTAATTTCAGAAAAAGTGGGTTTTAGTAGTGCCAGTTATTTTTTGATGAAGGCTGGAAAAGGTCTGTGATATGAATGCCTAAAATCCAATTATTTCTGTATATATGTTATTGATACCTTAATTGCACGAAGAGGATCTCTGGAACTTGTAATTTTACTGAACAGTAAAAGAACACTAAATAGCAAAATTAGAACTTCAGTGACTATTTTTGTCGCTCTGTGGTGATGAAGATGACTCTTGAAATAATTAGACAAATTTCTTTCTGTGGGACTCATAATTTATAACGTGGATCACAAATGAACTGCAAGGTGATACAATTTATTGAAATGCTCTCTCTAAAATCTTTGATTAATTTGGTGCAGAAGTCAGAGGAATTAGAAATATTAGCAGACAGAAGGGAAGTCTAATAGTCAAAGAACGAGTCTGCAGCAAAGCGGTATCTTGTAACTTGTTTTTCTGTATATTTCTGTGTTGCTGTTGCATAGTCTCTTTTACCAAAATTTTCAGAGGTTGAAAATGAGTGTTTCATTTCCTTCAAGCATTTAGTGCTCTATCAGATCCTACAACTAGAGACAGTGATATGTTTGAGATGATCAGTCTTAAACATTCCACCCAATCCCAATCTTCTGATAAAGAAGCACCCAAGATAAGTCTCTCTCAATTCATTTTTTTTTCTTTCATGCTTTCCAAAGTGAGACAGACATGATCTCCTGGGGTTTGCTGCCTATTCATTACTGTTTATCTGCCAAGCAGATATCCTAAGCAGATGAGAAAAATTAAAAATAATAATTAAACTTCATTTTCATCCCTTGTATATATGCATTAAAATTAAATTTTGTTAATATTTATGTAACAAGCTTTTTGTCCATATTGACCGATAGGTTCCTTTGGGTACTATAGATCATTATTACCACACCTGTACAAAGTTTTTTTGTGTGTGTGTCCTAATACTAATATCATCCAGAAACATTTTCCCCTCTATACATTTGATATCAAGTAGGTCAAGAGTGATCAACAGCAACATATTTGTCCTAAACTGTTATACAGCAAGGCATTGCGTAACCAACCCTTATGCTTAATCAACAGTTGCTCCCTCAAAATACTTGAACACATTTCAAGTCTCATTTCTTTTTAATTCCCTTTCATTTGTAGAGCTTGAAAATTTACCTAACACTTGGTAAATTTAACATAATTCTTCTTGTCTTTCAGTATTATAATCTTAGGTCTTAGACCTAAAGACGTCATCCTGCTTGCTCAGTGTAATATTCTTCTCTGTAATGTCCCTCAGTCCCTTATTCTATCCACAGCATAAATGTGGCCCTAGATGAGCCATGAATCAAATGTGGGCTAGACAGATAATAGGTGTGGCCCTGCAAAGTATTTAGTGTGTTTTTGTGTTAAAGTCAGTGATCTCCCTCTGAGCACAGTGCTAGTATAAGATTTGTTTTGGACATTATAGGCATAGTTTGCTATATGGTAATGTTACACTAAGCTTTGCCTTTGTTTTTTCACACCTTCAAATTTTTTTCTTAAACAGTAATTGTTAAGAAAATTTAGAAAGCTTTCCAAAAAGGATAATGATAATATGTACTGTATAGTTGTTCTATGCGAGTGGTTTGAAGACTTTTTTACACATGCAGCCTTTACTTAAAACAAAACTATTAGCATATGATTTATTTTGTCTGGCTGTGAGTGGGAAATGAATGGGAGAGCAGAGAGGGCATTAAATTGTAATATAGAAAGCATTGAACCAGAATGCAGAAGAAAATGGAAATGATGGACAGTTTCAGGTAGTACAAATCAAGAACTACTCCAGTATTCATTTGTTGTTTCCCTTCCCCCTCGCCCTCCTTTTTTTTCCCTTCCAGATAGATTCTTGTGAACGGTATTCAACTCACTTTCTTCCATAGCACTGCAGCATCTGAACTTCTGCTTGGCTTTATTTTGGATATATCCATTTGTACCTCAGGCTAGTTTTATTTTTAAGGTAGATATGTATAAATTATTTATTGGAGCAAAAATTATTAGTCTGTATTATTAAAATATTATCCTGTTCTTTAATATTGTATCATCTTGTAATCTAATGAATTTCTGTTTTAAAGGCAAAAATGTCACAGGTTAAACAAGTGGGACTTTTAGCTGCTGGATGTCAGCCATGGAATAAGGATATATGTGCTGCTAGTGGGGACAGATTTGCCTACTGTGCTACCCTTGCTATTTATATTTATCAGGTAAGATTATTCTCCTTTATCAGACTGGTTACATTTTTAGATTGTTGTTGATCCCAGTTTGAACCCTTTCAATAAATGTTTCTCCAATGCTTTTGAAAATATGGTAGCTGCTGAGAAGATATCTATGTAACGCTCAGTCTTTCATTCAAGATACCCCTAAAGTTGTATGTGTCAAGAATTGTTTTTAAAAGACAGGCACTTGAGATGAATGAAGTGCAGTGATAGAAGAATGATTTCTGAGAGAGAAATGTAGCAATTCCATGGTTTCATTTGAAGCTGTAGTATAAAAGTATGCTCTTGCATGGTGGATTAAACTGCTCTAAAGTTGTGGATTCCAAAGTTGTGGCCCACCTTTGTTTGACTTGAAATCTGAACTGCTCAGCACTCTGGTCTTTTGAAGTTTGCAGTTACTGTACATCAACACCTAATTAAAAAATAGAATGCTATGACCTGGAATTTTCAAATTGAGAAATGTGTAAGAAAACAAAGGATGCACTTACTTTAACTTCATAAGTTATACAGCTTGTAGGATTAAAATAAACAAAATTTACTGTGTCATGTTTGGACATGTGATTTTTTTTTTTGTCGTTTGTTTTTGGTTTTATCTGTACTAAGTAATTTGAAAAATGAAAAGGATTTCAAACTCATTTACATATTCTATCCTGTTTAACCTTCTGGAGATTACTAAATGATTGTTACTATGCCTATAAATAAAACATTTTAGGATTGTTTGAGTAAAGTTCTTAATGAAATTTAATAGTTTATAAGAGACAAGAGGATAGACTGCTAATACTGATTGAGCTAATTGGATATTTGACATCTTTTCTGTCCAAGTCAAATATATGAGAATTGAATTTGTTGAGCTGCGAGGTACTGGCAATTCTTTAATGCATTATAAAATCATCTATAAGTCTAATACTGTTATATTAACTATTCTGCAACCCAAAATCATCTGTAAGTCTAACACTGTTATATTAACTATTCTGCAACCCAAAATCATCTGTAAGTCTAATACTGTTATATTAACTATTCTGGAACACAACAGTACTTAAATTGAGTTTACAAAAAACGTATTTCTAAAATTCATTTTACTATTTGTTTAGCTGGATCACCGATACAATGAATTCAAGCTTCATGCGATTATGTCTGAGCATAAGAAGACAATCACAGCCATATCTTGGTGTCCCCACAACCCTGACGTGTTTGCAAGTGCCAGTGCAGATAGTTTAGTGATTATCTGGAATGTGAATGAACAGAAAGTTGTTGCCAAGCTGGACAATACAAAAGGTATTTCAGATAAGGATATCTATTCGATCCATATGGCTTTTTAATCCACGGGTATGAGAAATACTCATATAGTGTAAACTCTAAACACTTGTTAGGCAAGAAGTTTAATAATTGCCCAACATAATATTCTTCTCAGATTTGTTGCATTTCATTTTAGAAAACAATGATAGTGTGTTTGAGTGAATTTTTGTGAACCATCTTGTAAGCGGTAAAGAAAGAGGTTATTCTTTTTTTCTAAAGCACTTGAACAACACAATAATTAACTTTTTAGTGATTTATTGTTGAGCAGGTTAAAAACCAAAGCACAGTATTTTCATCACTGTATAAAATAATAAATAATTGCATTTTAATAACTTTTGTGTTTTCATGATTACTGAAGTGAAAACAAAAAAAATTGTAGCCTTCAACAGATCCAAGTATAAATTATCAGTGTATTTGAAAAACAGCTTTTTTTTAAATACCCTGAATCTTCTCTTGGGACTTGAAACTGCTCATTTGGAGATTGTGTTACAAGTCTAGGGAGTTAAATGTCCATGTTTACAGTTACCTTTCCCTGCCCAGTTCTAGTTTATTCCCTTCAGTCAAAACCGGTACATACTTAAGAGTCAGTCTCGACAGATGTTCTTGACTCCTACATTTGTATTCTTGGAAAATGAGTGCAACCCAAGAACAGTCCAGATCTCTGGATCTAATAAGCCATTTTGGGACTTCCTACTCTGTTCTTTCCAGAGCATTTTAGGATAACACTGAAAATCTTGTACGTCTTGCATATCCTACAAAAGGAAAACCCACACTGATTTCATCTATTCTAAAAGGAATATCGTATCAGTTTATGCATAAATATAAAACCTGATACTTTTCAATGCAATGCTTGTTTAAAAATCTACTTTAGCCAGTGACTACACATAAAAGAAGTGTTATTATTTTAATCTTTTTTTAAAGTAATTTACTTTTAGGATGATATGTTTAAACATTCTGTTAATGCCTCTTTTACTCTTTTTGATGCTACCATGTAGAAGGGTCTAACTACAGTTTTAAATTTTCAGCTTGAGGAGTTTGTCTTACCGTCATTTATTTCTTCAGGCATGCGTTATTAAGCTATGAGGATAATGAGGGATGGAGATGTTAAGGTCAAAATGCTTAAACTGTAATACCTACAGTAAGGTATTAGGCAACTGAATTAAAACTCATCTATCCAGAAGGAAGCTATCAAGAGTTCCCTTTGATTACAGAGCTAGCTTTCCAATTTTGTCACAAATATCTGCTTCTATTTATCTTTAAATTTCATTGTGTTTTGCAAAAATAGGCATTTTGAAGTTCTCAGTATTTTACTAACTTAGTAGCAAATAGCTTACAGTAAAACACAGTGTTGAATGGAATTCTTAATGAATTAAAGTATTGCTAACAGGACCAGTCTTATTCTGTTTCATGTGTGTGATTGTCTTTGGCACTAATGAAGTATAGCTATCACAAAATACAGCCCATCAAAGTAGCATTATTGTGGGAAATAATTTTACTTCCTGCCTATGGAAATGTGTAGTTTGCTTTTACACCATGAGATGTTCAAACAGCCGTCTAAATTTCAGTCTAATAATTTTTATGTAGAACAATTATTTCTACAGTTTTTCAAGACAATTGCTGATGCTACGTCAAGGAATACTACACTGAATTTGATATCCTGGTTCTTACAAGGTTTACCTGTATGTTTCAGGAATTCCTGGATCACTTAGCTGGTGCTGGAATGCAGGTGATGCAGTCGCATTTGTGTCCCACAGAGGTCCGTTGTACATTTGGACTATCTCAGGACCTGACAGCGGGGTAACTGTACATAGAGAAGCACATAGTTTTTTGTCAGATATCAGTCTGTTTAGATGGCATCAAAAGAAAAAAGGAAAAGTGGTATTTGGACATACTGATGGAAGCCTGTCTATTTTTCAACCAGGTAAAAACTCTTATGGTAAAATATTTATATATATATAGTTTCTCTATATGTATGTAATTCTGCACTTTTTTCAATTAGATTTTATAATGTAGGTACATACATAAAACTTGTTCTTAATTCATAGTATTGCTTCTCCTCACATATCACAAATATATGTTTTCTTAAATATAGAATGCAGAGCATTTTCTTTTCATCTCCCTTTTGTGACCAAGATAACACTGCAACTTTTGACTACTACAATAATACTTTGTGGGTTTTTTTGAGAATGATAACAGCTGTGATCTTCTACTGAGCAGTATTGTCCTGCAAGTTTATTCTTTTGAATGGAATGACTTGAATCTTCCATTTAGTTTCCTACTTTTGCATTTATCCCAAATTCCTCTGCTTCATATTCTAGAGTTCTTGCTTCATATTCTAAGAAAAAGAGGTGTTTAGAATTGCACTTTCTTAAAATTATCCAAGAAAGGTATTATACTTTCGGTTGAATCATATTAAGTGCTTTTTAAACACCAATACAATTCTTTTAGCGAAAGAGATTTTCATTAAAAAAACCTAAGGAACATTTCAGTAAAACATTACAAAGATCCACAGATCTGCAGAGGTCTACTTACAAATGCATTGTCAGAACTGAGTAAGACATTCTACTACTATGTGGTATAAATCAGTACAACAAATTCAGATGCTTTCAAAAAGAACAACCATTGAGCTGCCACGCAAAGCCCAGACTAATGTGCGATAAGAAATTTAAATAATTTAATTCAAAATATTGTACTCTTGTAATTAACACAATGACACTGGAGCCATCATAGTGGCTTTGAAAGAATGCGGACCAGTATTGGTTTTCTTTTAATTTGCTTTCTTTATACTGCTAGAAAAAGACAATTTGTTTAGATGAAAGCATAGATGTGTTTGAGAATAAATGTTGGTGAACAGATAAATTCATTAAGATATGTTTCAAAGTGAGGTAATATTGAAAAATAGATCATAACAAAATAATAAAATAGAAGTACCATTGTGGTTACACTTTCATAAATTACTTTAATATGTGTCTTAATATTCAGATATAATTGAAAATGTAGCTTATCCAAAGTAGCTATTTTATCAGCTGTTTTTTTATTTTACAATTTATAGTCAAAATTCATCTGAATTTTTTTTTAACTAGTAGCTTTTAAAAAGTAACAATACCTAGAAGAAAGCGAAATCATGGTGAATATAGGCCTTGTATTTAAAACAAAAAAAAAAAAAAGAGGGGGGACGTGGGTGACACAAAGAATTGGTACTTTACAGTATGGAATAGACTGCTAATTTTTTTGCTTTGAGATTGAAGTTCAACCCTCATCTACCTCATGTAAAATGAATTGTCATTGGATCAGAACTTACTTTGTCACCAAGTGAAGTCAATTTACCAAAATTCCTATTCCTTGCTTTTAAAGGTTTCTGTCCTTTTGTAGGATATCCTCCAAAACAGTATCTTGAAAGAACCGGAACATCCACAAATTCCTGTTGTTTCAAAATTCAGTGTGATTGGGTCTAGTATTTCTATTTTAGTGTGACTCATTGCTTCATAATTAGCAGAGTACACATCATTTTTTTTGTTATTGTTACCTTCTTAGGTTTTTCTCTCATGGCTGTATTTTCTGTTTTATTAACTCTAGACTATCCATTGATTTAGCAGAACACTTAGTGTGAGAGAAACAGGAATGCAGTGCAGTCATATATAGCCAAATGTTCTGTACTATTTTACCTTTCATTTGTTTTCAAGAAAAGCACAGCTGACTTAAATGACCGGTGACTCAGTTGCATGATTCGTAGTGCTGATGTATTCTTTTAATGAAAATTAAAATTTAACAGTTAGGGTTTTCAGAAGGTTTGCTTTTGGATTCTTTTGTGAAGCATGGGTAAAACTGAGTAGCTCCTAGATATTCATATTCACCCACCAGTTGATTGTGCTTTCTTGAGACTGAAGTGTTTGAACATGGCTGGCTTTAATCACTCGACGACTTTTTGCTTTTAGTTCTTGTATTGCTAACTGAAAAATGACAGTTCTGCTTTGTTGTCAGTTCTTGTTTTTCATTTCAATGTTGATTTTCAGTCAGCCGAAAAGGTGAACTGAAATGTAAGCAGAGAACATTGTTTAAAAAAGCAGGAATCCTAAAATTTTTGGCAAATTAAAGCAGTTATGTGATCATATTTCTGATGTTTTTCCCAATGCTTTGAAAAAGCAAAAAAAAAATTAAAATGGAACAGTTGGAGGTCTTAGTTATTGTGCAGTCTTAAATTATTTCCCCCATTTCCCGTAACTGATTTTACAAAGTTAATCTAGACAGAATATGCACAAACAACATTTACCCTAGAAAACCATAGTGAGAGCTGTTTTAGTATTCAGGATGTTCCCTAGTGAACAAAACTTTTCAGCTTTTATTTAGCATGTATCAGAATAGGCTTTGTTCTACATCAATTATTAAGGAATATAGGTAGGTCTTGAGAGTTCTCATAATATAAAAAATTCATTTTATTCTCCAAGACCAAAATTGAAAATTAGGTTGAAGCTGAGTAATGGAAGATGTCAGTCGCTTATTTCTAGAAAAGTGATACAAAAGTAGTTAGGGTTTTTTTTTTTTAGTACAAGATCACAACTTCAAAAATACACCTCTGTTTCATTTGGACTGAACCTAAGACCAAGATTCCTCTCTCTGTAAAAATAAAAAGTGGGAAATAAATATATTAAAAAATTTTGGTCCTTGATAGTATGGATCATCGAGTGAAACATGTCTTTTTTGCAGGTGTCAAATTAGATATTTAAAGGCCTGTTTTGGCTACAAAATCTATAAATGCCTCATAATTGCACACATAGGTTTGAGGAAGATAAAAGTTTAAAGGCTTCATAGAAACTTTTCTGACTGCCACAGTTTTGTTCTAGTTCATACTGCCTTTATTTTGCCTGTGTTTGCTGTGGTGTCCAGATTTACTTACACTGAAATGATTGTATTTTAGGCTGTGCTGTGGGTCTTTACTCATGGAAGTATTTAGAACAATGCATATGATTTCACATACTTTCCTATAAAATTATGTTAATAAACCTGACAGCTATATCTGTTTTCTGCTATATTAAATATAAAGTCAGATCTCATGGAACCAGAACTACTTTAAGTCAAATATTGCAAAGGCACCTTCATTAATTTCACTGGTGCAGACAATAGAGCAGGCTAGTGAAAATTTCAGGGAGAGATATACAGTTATGTTTTTGAACCTTATAACTATTGAAAGGACGTACTTGTTTTCATTTTTAAATAATCTGTTTTCCTGTGCACTTAAAGGTTCTAAAAATCAGAAACATGTCTTAAGACCAGAGTCTCTTGAAGGAACAGATGAAGAGGATCCAGTTACAGCGCTGGAGTGGGACCCTTTGTCAACTGACTACCTTCTTGTTGCTAATTTACATAATGGTATTCGACTAGTTGATTCTGAATCTCTGTCCTGTATCACAACTTTTAGTTTTCCCAGTTCAGCAGCATCTGTTCAGTCTTTAGCCTGGGTTTCTAGTGCACCTGGAATGTTTATAACTGGAGGTAAGACTTTTATTTCCTGCTTTATACGAAGGTAATAAATACAGGACTGAGTCTTCAAAATTGATACTCCAAGTTTGATCTTTCTGTTTCTTAGCATTTCTACAAATGAAAGGATACAAGACCCCAACATAAAGCTAGAAAATAATAGAAAACTACACTTACGTTTTACTTGTTTAAAATTTCTTGTGTACATAAACAAGTGATTTTCTGCTCTTATTTTATACTAAACAGTATTTTTCTCATGCACAGTTTAGTAACATATATATGAGTTACTTGGGAATAGGAATAAAAATGCATTGTACTAATGGATGTCACTTTGAAGATTTAAAAAAGAAAAAAAAAAAAAGGAAAAAGAAAGTATCTATTTCCTTCCTCTTTTCTACACCATAGATGTTACTGCTCAAGTTGAACTAACGAATAAGGAAACTTAAGACTGTGAGAATATTTTGTAATGAGAAAAGATCCGTAGAATTTATCTATGTTTAAATAGCTACTCTTAACAGTTGTTGTTAACAGTGATATTGCCATAGAGGTAAATAGAGGATAAATAGGATATTACCATGGAGATTGCACTAAATGATCTCCAGAGGTCCCATCCAACCCTAAATGTTCTGTGATTCTATGAAGATGACAGTACCTGCTTATAAAATTTTCTTAGGATTTGAAGTCTAATTCATTGTTGTATTTTTGCATAATTCAGTCCTTAAACCACATACCTTTGTGTTTTGTTTTGTTTGTTGTTTTGTTTTTTTTTTTTTTTTAAACCTCAGATTCTCAGGTTGGTGTGTTACGTGTTTGGAATGTTTCACGTACAACACCTATAGATAATTTTAAGTTGAAGCAAACTGGTTTCCATGGTTTGCATGTGCTAAGTTCTCCTCCAAAGAAAAAGTGTAAGTGTAATTTTGTTTGTTACTCACTGTAATGGCTGCCAGTTAAGAAAATCTTGTTTATGAGTGTTATTATGTCCAAGTCAATCTCTGTAAATTTGGTCAGCTCTGTAGTTCTAAATTAAACAAAGTACCTCTGCTGCTAGTGGACTAGACAAATGCATGAAGGATCAAGCACTTTATAAGATCTTTCTCCAGTAGGCCAGGCTTCATACTGGCATTCTCCATGTCTTTTATTTTAAATCTCATTGGAATACAAAACATTTTGCTCTTTATAATTGTTACTTATTATTGAAATAAGAAATAATCTTTTCTGTTTATGTCTTTTGCTTTATTTTTTTAAGCATGCTCATCACAGTATCCTACTAAAAATCACCATATATCTTCAACAAGTGAGGCTGTTCCTCCTCCAACTTTAACCCAAAACCAAGCATTTTCTCTTCCTCCTGGTCACATAGTCTGTTGCTTCATGGATGGCGGAGTGGGGCTTTATGACATGGGAGCCAAAAAGTGGGATTTCCTTAGAGATTTGGTATGGATCATCTCTGTCTTTGAAATGAGGGTTTATTTGCCTTATGCTCTTTTTTCTAACAGAAAAAAAAATGGGGAGTGAAGTCTTTGCAGCACTGTAAAGCAGTTCCTATCATTAAAAAGAGTCTAAATTTCTAGGAAACAAAACAGCAGTTCTAAAGTTAAAAGTAATTCTTTATTGCAAAAGACTGAATCTTGTTGGAAGTGTTCTGGCAGTTTGTTTTCATCTAGAAATAAAGATTTGAGGACTTGCTGTTTGTTTGCTTGTCTGTTTGTTTGGTTTTAAGTAAAATTTTAATTTGATGAGCTTCTCAGAAATATTTTGGAACTCTTAATTGACCTGACAGGTCAATTGAATTCAATGTATTTTAGAGTTTGATCTAGAGTTGGTCTTATGAAAAAAATGAAATATAATAAAAATGGATTAAATATTTGTTTCATTTAAGGGACATGTTGAGACCATCTTTGATTGCAAATTCAAACCTGATAACCCTGATCTTCTTGCTACAGCTTCATTTGATGGCACAATAAAAGTTTGGGACATAAATACTTTATCAGCAGTTTATACATCTCCTGGTAATGAGGGGGTTATTTATTCCATTTCTTGGGCTCCAGGTAAGAATATTTTGCTTTATGTCTAAATGTTCTTTGAAATAGTATTGACTGCAAAATTTGTCATATAAAAGTATTAGTTTTAGGCAGAAGGGTATCTTGTAAGGTTTAACAAAACTAAATTATCTTTGAAACCAGTAGAATTAAATGCTTCAGACCTTGCTGAGGCTTACCCTTATGAGTAATTGTCCCAGGTTCTTTGGCGGCGGGGCGGGGGAGGTAAATTTAAGCCAGCTGGAAGCATGTGCTTCAACTTCACTCCTTACCATCCTGTCCTAAAGCTTACGTCCCTCCCAGCCAGAACTTTTCCTGCTTCTTTCACATCCCTTACTCCTAGACGGTTCTTCTCTGCCTGGTACTTTATCCCTAATATATAATCCAATGCATGCTACCATTTCTGTTTGGTCTCAGAAGACCTTTGAAAAAAATGATTACTCTTTTCTTTCTCCCTGCCCCCCATCATTCTTCTACCTGAATCTCTTCCCGTTTTATATATTTACCTTGCTAGACTACTCCTGCATAGATTGTCTTCTCTGCCTCTGAAGCTTGGAATAAAATAACAGTCAAAGCTTTCCTATAAATGTGCCACTTATGAGAAGTATAGCTATATTGGGGTAGAGAGTCACTATGGTGAGGAGAGTTTGATGGCTTTTGGGTTAGGCCAGAATTCAGTTCTCAGGTTCTCGCTGTGGAATTATGCGTTCAGATTTTTGGCACTGTAGAGTGTGGTTACAGATTCATATACCTTCTTGAAGGGCTTAGGTGCTGCAGTGGTGCAAGATTAAGAAAACAAAGTACGGTTAGATCTTCTGTCACATTTTTATGATTTGTCTTAGTACATAGTGAGCTTTAAAGGAAAATGCTCTATTTGCTAAAACTTATAGATTGAAATTTTGTATCTCATTTTCAGTTTGAGTCATATGCCTCATGGTCACTATTTTCTTAAGGGCAAGACTTTCAGCAGGCAGTGAGAATACTTTTTACAGCAATACAAATTTCCTTTTGCCTTTCCTCAAAAGAAAAATGTAGAAAAACAGGTCAGGCTTTTTCTGAAATTGATGTTTGTGACTTAGTAGCAAATGCTGGCCTTAAACTGTGGAGAACTCTTGTTTATGTGCCATTGATGTCTTCTGTTTATGTTGCATTTCTTCAATTTTAATTAGAAACACAGTCAAGCAATATTACCATCATATAATTATCATGGTTTTTACAAATATCTCTCTTTTTAAAGGAGATCTGAACTGTATAGCAGGTGCAACATCCCGAAATGGTGGCTTCATCTGGGATGTTCGAAAAGGCAAAATAATAACCAGATTCAATGAGGTAAGATAAGATTATTTTATTTGTCTGTATGAAATGTAAATTAGTCATTCCCTCTAGTGTCAATAAACAGAGATGAGTCAAAGTTCATATGTTTTTAAAAGGTGCTATAATATAAAAATCTATAGAATTATGTGGGTGCTGGTTTACCTGTGTGGCAGAAGTATTTTTTTTTCCTCAGACTGGACTTGTGACATGAGGATGATGAAGCACCAGATGGTTTCCATTATCTTAAAATAAGTCCTGTAGGGATACACAACAAAACCATAGCTGATTCCTTCTTAAATGTGTAAATGTATATGGACATATAGACTAGGCATCAAAATGAAAACTCTGTTCTGTATTTTCAAACATAAGGCTTTCCGTCCCTGAAGTTTAGATCAATAAAGCACCATTTTGCAGCTCACTAAATAGTATGCCTCATTCAGAATCTTGCCTTGTATTACTTGAAATCTATCCAGGTATTTTGAAGTCCTGAAATAGTAGTGTAATTTTTATTGGCAAAAGGAGCTGTGTAATACTATGTTGTAGTATTCTACACTATTTTGTGTATTCATAGTATATAGCTGTGATCTTCAGATTTTACAGACATAATTAACTGTGGCATCTACATCAATGTACAAGGCATGCTCTTTAAGAAGAGAGTTGGGGTCATGGGGAGAAGCATGAGCAGAAAACAAATATACCTACTTACTTTCTGGAGTTCTGGGATTCTAACACTGGTATTGGCATTTGTGCTACTAAACATTTTTTCTGTAGCACTGGCCCTGATACACATCCCACTTAAGTTTTCATATACCCCAAATTTTCGTGCCCACCCACCTCATTATTCCCACAAGTGACTAACCTATATTCAGAATCATAAGATGAGTAAAGTTGGAAGGGGCCACAGTGGGTCTTGTGGTCCAACCTCCCAGTTCAAGAATGGTCATTCTGGAGCACATTGCACAGGTTGTGTCCAGATGGCTCTTGAATATGTCCAGTGAGGGAGCCTCCACAACCTGTCTGGACAATCTGTTTCAGTGCATGGTCACCCACACAGGAAAGTTCTTCCTCATACTCAAGTGGAACTTCCCGTGCATCAGTTTCTGCCCCGTTGCATCTTGTCCTGTTGTTTGGCATCGCTGAGAAGAGCCTGTCTATATCCTCTTGACACTCCTTTCAGATACTTATAGGCGCCAATGAGGTCCCCACTCAGTCGTCTCTCTCAAGGCTGAACAGGCCCAGCTTCCCCAGTCTTCCCTTGTAAGAGGGATGCTCCAGTCCCTTAATCATTTTTGTTGCCATCCACTGTACCTGTTCCAGCACCTTCATGTCTCTCTTGTACTGAGGAGGCCAGAACTGGACACAGCATTCCAGACGTGGCCTCACGAGGGCTCAGTATAGGGGCAGGATCACCTCCCTCAGCCTGCTGGCAATGGTCTTCCTAATGCAGCCCAGGATACCACTGGCCTTCTTGGGCACAAAGACACGCTGCTGGCTAATGGACAGATTGTTGTCCAGCAGGACCCCCAGGTTCTCCACAGCACTGACCTGCTCTCAGGCAGGACAGCCCCATTCTGTGCTGGTGCATGGGGACATTCTTCCCCACAGGCAGGACCCTGCATTTGTTGAACTTTAGTAGGTTCTTCTCTGCTCATCTCTCCAGCCTGTCGAGGTCGCTCTGAAGGGCTGCACAGCATTCTGGGATATCAGTCGGTCTTCCCAGCTTTGTGTCACCAGTGAACTTGCTGAGGAGACAAGTTCATCCAAGTCATTAATGAACAAGTTAAACAATACTGGGCCCAGCATTGAAAACTGGGGAACACCACTAGTGACCAGCCTCCAGTTAGACCCCGTGCCACTGATCATGACGTTTGGGGATATCCACTGCTCTTCTCTCATCCATCCAGGTATTTGTTTCATTGTAGAAGGCAATCAAATTGTTCAAGTGTGATTCACCTTTAGTGAATCCATGCTGACTTTTCCCAATCACCTTCTTGTTATCCATGTGGATAGAGATAGCCTCCAGAATGAGACGCTCCATCACCTTTTCAGGAATTGAGGCTAATTGCCTGGTAGTTCCCTGGATCCTCCTTTTCTTTTTTGAAGACTGGGGTGGTGTTTGCTTTCTTCCAGTTCTCAGGCACCTCACCTGATCACCACGACTTCTCAAAGATGATCATGAGTGGCCTCACTTTGGTGCCCTCTAGCTCTCTCAGGACTGGTGGATGCATCCTGTCGGAGATATATATTCAAGTGGCCTGACCCTGCTTCCATCTTCTGTGTATTTCCTGCTTATGCTTGAGTAATGACAGGAATTCCTTGGTCATCCACACAGGTCTCTTTCCCCCTTCAGCCAATTTCTTGCTCATTGGAATGCAAAGGAGGAAGCGATCCTTGAATATCAACCACTTCTCTTGAACCCCTCTTCCCTACAGGGCCTGTTCCCGTGGGATTTTTCAAAGAAAATCCCTGAAGGGGCTAAAGTTAGCTATCCTTAAGTCCATGGTTGTATCTTACTTGTCCTGCTTCTTTCTTGCCTGATTGAACTCCCCAATCTCATGGTCACTACTGCCCAGACTGCCCCCAACATTCACATCTCCACAAGGCTTTCCCTGCTTATTAGTATGAGGTTGAGCAGCACACCATTCCTTGTGGTAACCTCCACAACAGGAAGTTGTCATCAACACTTCAGGAGTCTCCTGAACTGTTTGTGCTTCTCTGTGTTGCTTCTCCAGCAGATGTCAGGCTAGTTAAAATCTCCCACAAGAACCAGGGTGTGTGACTTTGAGACTGCTTCTAGCTGCCTGTAGCAAACACCCACAATGGTGTCACCCTTACTAGTCTACCCTTTTATTCTGACCCATAAGCTCTCAACTTGTTCATCATCCACCCCAAGATAGAGCTCAATACTTTCTAAGTGTTGCCTCACTTAGGGGGGCAATTTCACCCATGTGACTTCCTGGTCTCTCTTTCCTAAACATTGTGTAGCCCCTTACAACAACATTCCAGTCACATGAGCTATCCCACTGTGTCTCTGTAATTGCAGTGAGGTGAAAGGGCTGTGACCGCACACAGATCTGATTCAGCCTGTTTGTTCACTGTACTGTGTGCATTGGTGTACAGGCACTTTATAGAAGTATTTGGTTGTGTCAATATTGCAGTGGGGCTGCAAAGGGATGCCCCATAGTCCCGTTTAATGGATATGTCTTTGGCTGCTTGTGCTTCCTCCAGGTATTCCCCCTTAAGCCTCCTTATACTACTAGGGTGGTTGCTATTGTTCTCCCCTTCCCTACACCTTTTCTCTGGCAAGCCTGTCCCTGTCCTCTTTCTAATCTAATTTAAAGCTCTCTCAATGAGCCCTGCTAACTCCTAAGCTAAGATCCTTTTTCCCTGTTGAGACAGGTGGACCCCATTTGTTGCCAGCAGGCTTGATGTTGTAGAAACTGACCCATGAACAAAACCTCCAAACTTCTGTTGGCAACATTAGTCTCAAAGCCAAATATTCATCTGCATGATTTTCCTGTTTCTTGCCCCATAATTCCCTGCAACTGGCAGGACAGAAGAGAACCCATCTTATGCTTCAGATCCCTTGACCAGTTGTCCCAAAGCCCAGAGGTCCCTCTTGATTGCCCATAACATTTTTTATTTAATCTTCAGGTTTATATAGTTTTTGATTGCTTATTCTTCAGCTAGACCCAGTTTTGCCTCTCGGATCCTGGAGCATACAGCAGTTTTACTGTCTATCTCCATAGTCCCAATTTTTCGGACTTGGATTCTCAAATATCCCAGATTTATTGGGTACTCACTATAGGGTGGTTTTGTACAGTATACTTTACTGGGAGAAGAGGGCTGAAGCCCATAGGAGAATAAAATAAAAAATATGAGTCAATAGATGAGAGAAAAAGAGGGTGAATTATTTCTTATTGATAGGTATTTTGCATTTTTTGAAGCACGGAAAGAATGGAATCTTCTGCATTGCCTGGAGTCATAAAGATTCCAAAAGAATAGCAACCTGCAGCAGTGATGGATTTTGGTGAGTGTTATTGCAAGAAAACAAAAATTGCTAAATGCACTTCTCAAGTCCATAAATTTTGACGGTACTATTGGTGATTGATTTTAAAACTTTTTTTACTGGTCAAAATTTGAATGACATTAACCTCCTGTGCTTGTTAAGGGTATGTTTTTCATGATTTTAAGAAAAAAGTAAAGGAAATGATTGCAAAAGGAAGTGTTTAAGGCACTCTGATAGTGAAACTAAGTACTGATTTTTATTTAGTCAAGAATATCCTTCTAGATTTCTTGTCTGTAGAGGACATTTTTCAAAAGCTATCCAACTTGACTTGTCTTAATTTTTAATTTTTTGTTTGTTTGTTGTTTCAAGGACTGGAAAGCACTGTTTTAGAACAAAGCAATTGTACTATTACAGGAGTATAATACCTTATTTCTAAAATACATGAATGTCCGTTGAGACCAATTTTGCATATATTTTGTTTTAGTACATTTTAAAAATCCTTCTTAATTTCCTCTGGTACCTATGTCATTCCAGCTCAAACATAATGGGCATAAATTTTAGAAAACTATCAACTTTTCCTTTTTTTTTTCTTTTAAATTCCTGAAGATCTATTTGTACCTTAAAGCCTTAACTTCCACTTTAATTTTGGGCTATGAGGATCTTTTCAAGAAGGAGGTATTGTAGTGGACATCTTCACAGCCCCTCTGAAAGAACATGGACACTGAAATCTAGTTAGATGTTTTCTTGGGAGATACATAGTTAGCCTTGTAGCTGAGGAGGTTGATATTGTTTATAAATATTTCTCATATTCTTTCTGTATATCTTTATTTTTTTTTAATCTGGCTTATTTGCACAGAATAAAACTTAATTTTGGGTAGCTTACTCAGAATGTGTTTTTCCTTACAATATTACTTTGTAATTGTTTTCAGTATTATTCGAACCATTGATGGCAACGTTATTCACAAGTACAAACATCCAGCTGCAGTGTTTGGCTGTGATTGGAGTCAAAACAACAAGTAAGTAAAAATTAACCCAAAGAATTGACAATATTTAGTATTTAAATTGATTGCCAGTAAAGTAACACAAAATTATTTAGAATGTGATATTCACTGTGATAGTAAAACACTGATATTATCTATTTCACAGTAGGGTATACCTGTAGTAGCTCTGTATTCCCAGTAGCATATCTCATTGACCACCATGAACTTCCTTAACTTGCAAAGGTGGATCTTTTCATATACATGAGAGAAAAAAAAATTCTCTAGCTGAATATGTAGTGGGGAGGGGCAGAGGGGAGCAGACATTCAATACCGGGAAAAAGGCAGTTAGACTGGCTTCCTTGTAATCACTGCTAAGCTGAAGATGTAGCAGGCAACTAAATACACTATGGTATATGTTAATTTTATGAATAATTCCTAATAATGACATGAGAACTTTTTGTCTGATTTAGTGTATTTAATTGGATTATCAATAATTGCTTTGTCTCTTGAAGAGACAAAGAAGAATCAAAAATATGCTATTTTTGAAAGTAAATTGCAAATTACACATCATATTTATTTTTAAATTAGAAAAGCATTGATCATCTCTGTGACCAAGGATTTTGGCATTTGTATTTTGCAGAGATATGATAGCTACTGGTTGTGAGGATAAAAATGTTCGTGTTTACTACTTGGCAACCAGCTCTGATCAGCCACTGAAAGTTTTTACAGGGCATACTGCAAAGGTGTTTCACGTACGGTGGTCTCCTCTGAGAGAAGGAATCCTCTGCAGTGGCTCTGATGATGGGTGTGTATTTCTGAACTGTTAGAAAACTTAAAAAATCAAGCATAGCTATTAGAGAAACTCAAGATCTTTACTTGTAGTGGTGTTGGCACCTTCAAAAACTTTTTGAATGCATAATAATCTAAATCTCTTCCTTGTTCATATTCAGGCTGTAACTTTGCTGATAGCTTTATGTAGTATTTGGGCAGCAAGATCGTTATCCAAAATTGTCACATCTGGCATAGCAGTGAAACTTTCCAAATGCTTTCCCAAAGGTAGGGTGACTGATACTGTTACTCTGAGGAATAAGACAAGGAGAATACCAAATGCTTACATTAAGTCTAAAGAAACAGGTGCAAGACCTGTTCTTATTTGATGTTTTTTCAAAAGTACACTTGAGTAGAATCTGCAGAGATTTTTAATCAGTACTAGATACTTCTGTTTTGTTGGTTTGATGACATCTTTTTTGGGGGAGTGCACAACAGTCCATGGTATGCAGGAAGAGGGATTTTTCTATGATTCTAAGCCACTTATCTGCAGAGTATACAAGATATTTTTGTGAGGGATTACAAGTTCTGAGTATTGGCTTCTACTGCTTTTGCCATTGTTCATTAGAGGTTTATGCATGGAGCAAAATCTATTAGTTCGTAGTGTAGTGATTCATGACAGAAAACAACTTCACAGCAAACTTCTTGAAAGCAAAATACATTGAACAGGAGTGGCCCTAGAGTTAAACCTTGAGGAGCACTGCTGATGACCAGTTGCCAGCCAGATTTAGCCCCATTCATGACAGCTCTTTGAGCCCTGATGTTCAGCCAGTCCTTCACCCAGTGCACAATGAACCTGCTTATCCACCACTGGAGAACTTGTCCAGAATGATGCTGTGAGGAACAGTACCTGAACTCGTACTAAAAGTGAGAGAAACTACATCCAGCACCTTCACTTCATCCACTCGTCAGGTGACCTTGTCATAGAAGGATATCCAATTAGTTAACTGGGACTTTCCCTTTCTGAACCCATGTTGACTGTGCCTGTGCCTAATGATTGCATTATTGTTTAAATGCCTTTCACTAGTACCCAGTATGATCTCCACATTTTTTCCCAGGAAGTGAGGTTAACAGATCTGTAATTTCCTGTGTCTGTTAGAGGGCTGTTGAAGCCATAGGAAAGATCTTATAGTTTTGCTTTGTTTTTCTATATTGTTTTTTTTCCTCTTGAGAGTCCTAACAGAAAAATTTATTGCATGCGCAGGCATATGGCCAACTTTTTTCTCTCAATGACATGTAAGTTGATGGTGCATGTCAGATTTTGAAAGACTATGTAGTAGATGCAATAGCTCCTTACCCTGATGAATGGTCTTTAGTGTATTTTGTACCCCATCGTAAACCTGAAGGACATTGACTTCAACCTGTCCTATTTAAACTTCTATACATATATTGTAAATAATTACTAAATTTGAAGCCTAGAATGTGCTGAAGTAGAGAGACAATTATATTTTGATAGGTGATTTGATGGACATTGGTCTTCTTTTATCCTGTTTCAGTACTGTTCGAATATGGGATTATACACAGGATGCTTGTATAAATGTTCTTAGTGGACATACAGCTCCCGTACGGGGACTGATGTGGAATCCTGAAATTCCTTACCTTCTAGTATCTGGAAGTTGGGACTATACAATTCGAGTCTGGGACACAAGAGATGGAACATGTTTGGACACAGTTTATGATCATGGCGCAGATGTATATGGTAATTTTTTAAAAAAATTGTTTTATTTCTGTATTTAAATGCATTGTAATATATTTTAAAATTTGTAAAGTAATTTAATCAAATTTTTGATTAGATAAACTTATTTGACTACATTTTTAAATGCCCTCTCTACTAGGATTAACATGCCATCCTAGTCGTCCGTTTACTATGGCATCCTGCTCTCGTGATTCCACTGTGAGACTCTGGTCATTGACACCTCTTATAAACCCTCTTCAAATAAGTATCTTAGCAGATAGATGTTGGGATGATATTATTGGTAATACAGGTAAGCAAATTGTATATACCATTGTTTTAATTTTCTTTATATTACTATTCTTATTATTTTTTCTTTGGTTATTATTCTTTTTTAATTTTCATGTATGAATCTTTGTGTGTGTTAGATCGTGCTGTGGAATCTGGTGCTCCTCCTTTGCTGTGTGGTAAAGTTTCCAGGGATATTAAACAAGAATTGGAAAAATTGTCAGGAAATGCTCGAGGAAAAAAACTAAGGTGGTTTTCAGAATGTTTTTCGGTAAGTATTCTGCAAACCTAACTACTCTGTCACTATGCATGACTTTTTCTTCTGAAGTCAATCTCCAAAACTGAAATTTCTTTCTTTACTGTTTTTTTTCTCTCTTTTTGAAGGGATCTTAGAAAATATGTAGAAATAAGATCTGTTTCTTAAGAGTTCTGCATATAAAAGTGTCCATGACTGAATTGTTTGTCAGTTGTAAAAACCAGTTTTTTGCAAAGTGAAATTAGTGGGATAATTTAATTTTCTCTAGGAAAGGTTTAATTTGACAACAATTAGCTATTCAAGAAAATGAAAATAGGTGTTTTATCAAACTATGTTAGAGTTTTTAATTTTAGCTTACCAGAGGGACACCTTCATTAATGGTAAGGTTTGAACTGCCCAAGTGTCTGTGCCCAAACTACAGTATTACATTCTGGGAGAGTAGATCTGTGTGATCCATGCCCCAGAACCCATCTGTTGTCTTTGCTCCATTCCATAGTAATATTTCCTATAAATTGCTGCAGCCTCTCAGGGCAATTGAGTTCCTGGGACTGTTTACCTGTATAGATAATTTGGGGTAGAACAAGGACAAAAATTGCCTGGAACTACAGATTGTGTTAAGCACTGTTGTAATTTAGGTCAGTACACTGATCAACAAAGATCTAGTTCATCCAAAGCATTTTTAATGATTTCTAGCTAAATTGAAGTGTATGATTTAGAAATGATGAAATGACCTTCCACAATTTCAAATCTGGGCATTTTATAGTTTATTAAAAGTATATTTTATGGAATTCCTTGTTTCCCAGAAGCTATAAATTTTGATATCCCATGTTGATTTGAAAGTAAAACTGTTACAAGAATATTAGAATTTTCCAAGAACAAAAGCTTTTTTGTTAAGCTATACGCAGTGCTTTTTTGAGTCCAGAAAATGAGGTATTATGCTAAACTATGAGGAGTTAAATAAGAGCTTTAAGGGACAGAAAAAAGAGACAATATTTTTTTAGTTTAGGTTTTGTTGTTTGGATTAGTTTGTTTTTTTCTAGTAGGGTATTATGCTTTTTACCAGCTCAGAAATAATTGGACTTCTAAACTTGTAATCCTGTTATTCTTAGGAAAGCTCCTTCAGGTCAAAGGTTTAATGATTTTATTTTTTGTTTTAAACTTTGAAATACTCACTCTCTTCTAGACCTCATTCAGTGTTAAACTGTTGTTCTAGTTCTACAGAAGGATTGATTCAAAGTCTAGACCAATGGAAATGCTTAAAATTTATTTTAAAAAAATCACATTGATGACCTGCAAGCTTCTATGCATATACAGTTATACCTTATGTGTCTATTTTAATGCTAAGAAAGTAAACCAGGTTTTGGCTGTCACTCATTGGAACTGTGTTTTTACCTGGCCCATGTTTTTACTTTAAAAAAAACAGTAAAAGTACTGGGGCAGTTCTTGCATTCCAGCAGCTGAATGTTGTTTTATGCCAGCAGCAGCAGCCACAAAATAGCTTGTATTTCTTTGAGAGCAATAGGGAAAACTCTAATGGCAAGCCCTCAACTATGTCCACACATAAGCAAGTACTTAGATTCATGGATCTCGCTTTATCTGTACAGCATTTGAGAAGACTGAAGGACTTAGAGTATCTTGAACTAATGCATGTCTTTATAATAAAGGTTCTAATATTGAAATGATCTGAAATTGTGTTTCTTGGAGTTGACTGACAAATGTTTTCCCATGTCTTTGTAAATTCAAGTTTCTCTCTTGAATTTTACTGTAATGCAGCTCTTCTTTCCTAATGATTTCAGCCTCCTGGAGGCAGCAAAAATTTATGGGATTTGGTTGCTGTAATAAAAGGACAGGATGACAGTTTGCTTCCACAAAACTACTGCAAAGGAATTATGCATATGAAACATCTCATTAGATTTAGAATGGTAAGTGAAACATAAACAGTATGTGAAAGTGGTTGTTCTCCATATAGTATTTCACTCTTGAAAAGTAACATTTAATGCTTTACAAAAGGGTCACAATTTATTTCATGTCCAAAAATGTTTGTGCCATACCAGTTCTCTCTGTAATACCAGTCTGTTGCAATAGTATCTAAGTCTGGGTGACTTCATACTGCATGCTGAGTGTTAAAATGCTAGGTTACAGTTATTAACTAGAAAAGCATTTTTCAAGATAATTACAAGAAATTGCAAAGCTTCAGCTATGAAGTGAGTTTGTCCTCCCTATTATATACACTGTATTTTTATATTCAGTAAAGTCAAATTACTTGATTATTTAGTTCTATAAACATGAAGTGTGTAGCTATGTTTAGATGCAGCAACAGGGGAATTCACATCTGAAAATGGAGGAGAGTTAGCAGAAATATGTTCTGTAGCTTTCTGGAAGAAGGAGTGGAAAAACAAGAACCCGTCATTAATACAGATATGCAGCTTAAGAGTGACGGAGATGTGAAGGTGAAATTCAAGTACTAGGTCATAAATTTATTAGTAGCTCATGTATGAATATGCAACCAGACATACAGTTTGTGCACAATGTGTAAATTTGTGGTTCTGTCAGGGAGTTCTTAGGGATACTAAAAGAATCCCTGATGACTGGGTAGTAAATAGAGGAAAGATAATCTACTGGTATAGGCTCAGGGAATGCACTTGCCACCCCCAGAGCTAATACCTGGCAGGTATCACCTGTTGATTGCTATTGCAGACTGTCTCTTTTGCAAAATCACAGGCTCTTTAAGAGTGTCCTACATACCTTATGACTCTTAAGTGATTTAAGTTTATTGATGTTGTTAACTGTAATAGTAGCAGCTGTTCTGCTAATCCTGTGAAGCCCTGTAAATGTGTCCATGTGTCCAAAAACCAGATTTCTGAGCCAGTTAGCCTGAGAAGACATTAATTCTTGGCTTGTGCAGTGCAAGCAGTCTGTTTATTTTTGCAACATGATTTCATGCATTTATAACTCTGGTGGCCTAGGGTCACTACAGTCATTGCTAGTCATTTTGTCCCCTTTTTGCTGACTCAGAATCTTGTTTGAGAGCTTTAAGAGAAAGTAGGGATAGGGTAATGCTGAGTGCTTGTTAAGGAGTGATAATCCTGTCTTTTCCTTAGGAAACTGGATAATGGCATTGCAGCACCAAGACATTTCAGGATGAAGTAGGGATGTAGAGCAACTGTGTTTTTTCTGTTTTTAGGAAACAGAGAGGATGTATTGAAGACTTCAGCATGAAAATAATAAAAAATATAGAAGTGCTGAGGAAAAAAAGTAACATGGTTTGTTTAAAAAAAAAACAAAACACAAACAAACCAACAGATCCTTGCAAGCTGCCTTTGGTCTACATGGCAGTTTACTTTGGTGAAGAATATTCAAAATTTGTTCTCCATCTTCCATATATGGTACTGTAACGCCATGAATAGCCAAATGTCATCAATGTGCATTGATGATATAATTAAACTGAAAATTCTTGAAACATGAAGCTCTTTTTGCTCTTTATTTTCCTATATTAACTATAATTCTGTTGTGATTTGTTTCTCAAACTCTGCCAGATGAAGAAAGTTGGCCTTATTTCTCCAACTAATATAAAAATTGCACTAGTTGGAAATATAAATCATTTCTTGGCCATAAGATTAATGGAGCATGGCAGAACAAACCACAAAGCCTATTGTCAACCATTTGAGCCTGTTGTCTTTATTATTTCTTATGTGGACATTATAATGGTAATATGTTCAATTTCCAGCTCTCTGTGGTTTATGTTCACAAATTTTAAGTTTCAAAACATCACAGGAAAAAATTCTGAGGAGCACTATTACATATGAGACAATAGTTGAGAATAAAAAAAATTATAGAGATATTACAGGAAGATAATTTTAGAAAATCTATGTGTACAACAAGACTCTAACACAATTACTTTAACAATATAAACAGTTCATTGTAATCTAACTGAAATCAATTCCAATTAACCTTTTTTCAAAAGGATTTTTTTTCTGTAATGATAGTCTTTGTATTCCACTGTAGGATTTGACAGTAGTGCCTTCTTAAGAAAACTTGTTTTCAGCACAGAAAACTTTTTTTCTTTTTTTCCCCCTCAGTCCAAGGCACAAGAGCTGACAACAGTAAAGATGTCTAAGTTTGGAGGTGGTATTGGTGCACCAAGCAAAGAGGAGAGGCTCAAAGAAGCTGCAGAAATACATTTAAGATTAGGACAAATCCAGCGATATTGTGAACTAATGATAGAACTTGGAGAGGTAAAACATCAGAACATTATTGAAGAATAATAAAATATGAAGGTTTCTGAAAACCAGCTATCCTAGCAATGATGGGGAGGCAATAAATGGGTCCAAAGTCCCAAAAAAAGGAATCATCTTCCAATTGGCTTATTTTTAACATATGCAGTCTAAAGCATAATTCATTCCTTATTTGACCTCTTGTCAATTTATATGTATTGGAAGAAAAATTAAACTAGTTTAAAATATGGCTGTTTCCCAAAATAAAATGATCAGGTTAAATGTGTTGCTGCTTTCTTCTAGTGGGACAAAGCTCTCTCAGTTGCACCTGGTGTATCAATGAAATATTGGAGGAAGTTAATGCAGAGGTAAGATAGTAAAAATATGCGGGCAAATTGTAGCTTCAGTCCATAAAAGGACACAGGCAATTAGGACAGATGGATACTAATACCAGTTATACTTGTCTTTTTTTACAGCTTTCCAGTTCTGTTATTTTTTGGTCAGTAAGCTTTGGAATGGAACTGTGAAGGATTTCAACAACTTTGTGTACAAGAATCAAAGGGTTGCAACTTTAACTGTAAACTCTTTAGTGTGCTATCCACAGTTTTTAAGTCTTTAAAGGCAGATGGGTTTCAGTGAACTTTAGATGGCTTCATCTAACACCTACACCATAGAGATAAGTTTGGTGATTGCTCATATATGTAGATCTTTCTTGTTTATTTATTTCTTTGTTTAATTAGGAGAGCTGATCAGTTAATTCAGGAAGAAAATGATGATGTCATCCCATACTGTATAGCTACTGGAGATGTGAAGAAATTAATTTCTTTCTTTACTTCGAAAGGTCAGCTTAAAGAGGCTCTTCTTGTTGCACAGGTATTGCTATGTATATCAGTGAGGGAGATGTATTTAGCTATTAGCCTAGAACTCTGAATATGACAAACATATTTAGAGACTAGCTCTGTTCACTTCTGCAAAATAGGTGAATAATGATACCCTAGTCTTTACTTCCATATTTTATTGACCAGTTTTTATGTAGAAATCATAAGAAGGTACCTCACGTTTACAGATTTAAAGCCTGATTCTTCTAAATTGCAATCAAATGACCATAATGAAAACATGATGCTAATTATGATTGAAAAAGAACCTGATGTTCAACAGTCAGTATTTCTCTTAACATAAAAGACGTGTAGGATTGAACTTCTCTTCCATTTCGACTGAGAAATTGTCTGTCTGAATGTTTTAGCTGAATAGCTGAATAATGTACAGAATGGAACTTCGATACATGCTTAGATTTAACAAGTTATAAAGTTGGAATCTTAAAGCAAATTAAAACTTTAGAAAGATCTTAATTTTTGTGTAAGAGAGAGAGAGATTACAGAGAGATATTGCACCTCAAAGAATGATCTTTGTCTCAAAGGTTTAATCAGGTAATACTAAGCGACAGAATGTCAGGACTTACTTTCCTTTTTAACTCAGTCCTGAGATTTAATGATTTTATCCCAGCTACACTTTAAAGCACATGAAAGAATTTCATAGAATCAAAGAATCAATTAGGTTGGAAAAGAACTTTGAGATAATTAAGTCCAACCCTTGACCAAACACCACCTTGTCAACTGGTTTAATTTTAATGCACACTGATCTCTTTGTATTTAATATTAGAAATAAATTATTTCCAGGCACAAAAAAAGTTCAGACTAGGCCACTATCTACCACTATATGCCAGCATTTCCAATTGGGTGGTATACCTGCTGAGAAGTATCTATAGATATCATCCTTTGCTTGCAGCAACTTGCTCCTTGGGGTGTAGAAATCAAGGTTGTAGTCTTCACTGTCTAAGCATATACAAATGCTGGAAAAGTTTTGCACAAATGCATAGGAAGGAAGAGGTCTATTGCTTCTGTAGAATGTCTTGTATGGCTGGATAAAACCAAGCAAAGATTTAGATATGAATGACTTAGTTTAAACATTCAAACATTTGCTTTGTCATAACTGGGCTTCAGAAGGATTTTTATAGATCATAGGTTACTTTTGTTGTTGTTAAAAAATTGTATTTCATCTTCAGTTTGAATTGTACATTAATTAATCTATTTTTTATTCACTTCCAGGCAGCTTGTGAAGGAAATATACAAATGTTACCACCCTCCACAACAAGCGGATCTTCAAATTCTGGTGGAAACAATACAGATGATTATAATGAGTAAATTGTTCTAGTTTATATCTAAAACCTCATTTTAGTGCAGAATGTAAAGTCATTAAGGGAGATAAAGCTTAGTGGTTTAAATTTGCATCTGCAATTTAGAATTAAACAAAATATTACATCTTCTAATACATAGTTAATAGAGTTACTAACCGCCTGATGTACACTAATTTCCCTGTTGTGATTCCTTCTGGTGCAAAATGGATTTTTCATTTGTATGTATTACAAATGTCCTTTTCACTTCCTTGATATTTAATATGTATTCCTATGCACTTAAATATATAGCACATTAAGTTAGAACTTTTGGTTAAGTAGAGTAAGATTTAGCATTAACAAGTATCTGCTATCCCCTATTATTGTCTCTTCCTGAAGCTTTGCTCATTGTCATCAGTGACGATTCTGGCAGTGTACACTGAAAACCAAACTGAGAGAGAGTAGTTTTAGATTAGATATTAGGAAAAAATTCTTTACTGTAGGAGTCATGGGGCACTGGAACAGGTTGCCTAGAGAACCTGTGGAAGTGTTTAAGTCTAGGTTGGGTGGGACTCTTGAGTAACCTCGTCTAGGGGAAGGTGTCCCTGCCTGTGGCAGGAATTTGGAACTAGATGATTTTTAAGGTCCCTTCCAACCCAGGCCATTCTATGATTCTGTGATTTTCATTGTCCATACCCCTAAAAAAAACCCAAAGCATGCACCTCTCCTTGTTTAGAACAGTTGTCAAAAACCTGAATTATATTATCAAGTTACAGGTGTAGTAACAAAGTAGTTACTTCATTTACAAGTGCAAATTTCTGTAATTTGAGCAATTAGAGAAATATTTGTGTAGAGTTTAGAGATATAGATTGGATATCCAAATATTTCATTTTAATTCTGTAATTCTGAAGATACATTTCTCATAATGATGTAGATTTTGGGAAACTGACCCCTCTGAGTATACACCGACATAAGTAGTGGATTAAACTCAAACAGGTTGCATTTTTTCAAGCTCGTTTTGTCATTATCTGTAAATATAGAAATTTATAGGGTACAGAAGGAAATGTTGTGAATTTTACATAAATGAAGAACCAAAGAACTCCAGCCTTTAAGTGACCTTGCAGAATCCATATTTTGTTCCTGCAGGCTCCTGCACAACGTCAGTAAAGAACTGGCAGATTGGTATTTCCAGGATGGCCATGCAGTGCTTGCAGCATGTTGTCATCTGGCTGTTGAAAATATAGAGGTAATTATTTTCTCTCTTTAACTACGAAAAAGCCCACATTGACTTCCTTTCTCCACATGTGTTTTAAAATGTATGCATCACATCCTAAAACTTTTATACTTGATATTTGATTTTTATATTTATTTGATACTTTTATTTATGCAGTATTAGATCCTTACAGCATTAAAGTTAGTAGCAAAACTCCCCTGATTCTATAAAATTCAAGGTTTCTCTCATAGAAAGTAATGTTACTGTCAAATTGTATATGCAGTATCTTGTTATACTAGAAAACACAAGGTTCTTAAGTACCTTACATATATACACCTAAGTGTTATTGTTTATTGTTTATGGTGACTCAAAATACCCACTCCAAACTGGTAGTTATTTTTCTACAGAAGATGCAATCTCTGGTTTGAAGAACTCACAGTCTAAATGAAAAAGTAAATAGGAAAAAAACCCACCTCTCAGTACAAAAATAGAACTGACATGTAGGAAACCTTTTCTTAGATTTTTCTTTTCTTTTTTTGTAGTTTCACAAATTGTTTCTTTTCCTTCTTCTCTCTGAATTTTTTTTGTTGCTGACTTAGCATGTTTTCCTCCTCTATCCCCCAAAAAAAAGTATAATTACATCTAAATGAGCTGTTCAGAGAGAAATTGAGAATCAGTTAATGCCTGTACTTCAAAATAGGCATATTCCAAGTTCTTGTATAGTCTCTTACTGTTTACCATTCTGCTATGTCTATCAGCAACTCTGGTTGCCCAGAGAATGTAAGAACAGGAGAATCCTTCCTGGTTTCCCGTTTTTTTTTTCTTTTGAGTCTCCCTGCACTGAAAGAGATGGGAAATGTATTCTCTGAAAGCTAGTGTTGTTACTTAAGACTAGATGGAATTCCTATCATGCCTTTTAGGTATCATATTTATGTAATCTCTTAAGTTGAATAAAGAAAAACTCTGCTAAAGGAAATCTATTTGGTTATTTAAAAACTGATTGAGATATGGTGCACAATTATTTACTCATGCAAGAGACCCAAATTATATAAAATTTACTTTAATTATTGCATATTTTGTCCTTCTGTAAAAAGTATTCTCATAAATTAATGTCATATGCTCAACATGGTGAATCACAAAAATGCTTATAATTTTTTCACTGGGCAAGCTTGCGATGGCAAACCTGATTCGTGGAAATGAACTGGAGCTGGCAATCAGTGTGGGTACTGTCTTAGGAGAAAGTGCAGCACAAGCAACACATTATGCCCTAGAATTACTAGCAAGAAAATGTATGGCAGTAACAACATGGTAAGAATTTCTTAATCCAAAAAAGATTTTTTTTTTTTTCCCTGACAAAATAATGAAGGTGTGTTATTCTGAAACTTTTGTAGAGCCCAAACCACCATGGGTAGGTGGAATAAGAATTGCTGCTTGCGTATTAGATCTTTGAAGTACAGGGCATGCAAATGTTCTGCTTTAATTTCAAAATATGTTCTGAATGCATTGTAAATAAGAGAAGAGTCATTGTCAAACAGAGGATGAAACCCACTGGAAAAAAAAGAAACCCTAGCTACTTGGGCAAAAGGTAGCATATACAATCCTAGTCTGTATTGAGTAAAAATAACTGCTTCAAACAAGTAAGACTGGAATTGAATTAAAAAGTCAAAAGGAACAGAAGCTCAAGTAGGATCTGTGAAGTGATTTTTAAGTACTTGTTTGAAAAATAAAAAAGCTAAGAGTCTGAGGAATTATTTTATATTGGTATTAGGAATACAAGACAGCTGAAAAGATTTAGGGATGAAAAAGGATTACTATTTAATTCTGCAGAAGTAAATTCTCTGTTGCATATAGGGGAAACTTCTACTAAATTCTCTTTTCCTCCTTATAGTGGTTTTACTTTGAAGAATACAGCTTCTTGTTTTTTATCTCCCAAAGAAAAGCTGGCCACTGTTCTATGGTATATTTGGCAGCTGTATAGGTGTTTCATAATTAACATTTCATAGAAAATGCATACTTAAACAGATACTACAATTAATGATCAGTTTTTCTGTTACAGTTAGTGCTAAAGTATCTAGAAGTAGCCTGAGAGAAACATAGTGGAACTCCTTTCTCTGGAGTCTTTAATCTGCCTTAGACAAGGAAGCATTGTAGAAAAAGATAAAATAAGAAATTGATGGCTTGCTCCTTTCATATTGCAGTGATTTAGCAGGTCTGCAATGCACCAGTTTTAACAGGGTTGTTTTGGCAACTCCTTCTGCAGCTTTTAAAGTCTCTGAAGCTCCTTCTTTGATCTCCCTGCCTTTATTGTGAAGGATGATTTTCATGTAGCTTCTGATAGGAAGTACTGGATATGGAGTTAAGAAAAAGAGTGTATAATTTTTCCAGTTCCATAATAAAAGCTTGTTCTGATCTCAGGGCTGTAACAAGTATTTATAATAGTATGGCATTTATGTTTAGGTACATAAAGCTTCTGCAGTCTCCTGGCATATACAGAAGCGTACACTGGTATATGTGAAAATTGCAGATGTGTGAAATATGCAGATGGTGTGCTGCATACTGCCCAAGTGTACATCTGAATTTCTCAGTGGGTTTCATATGCTATACTGAACACCTATTACAGCTAGACCGTGCAATCCTGGATTCTGATTTTCAGCCATTACAGCATATTTTTTCTATTCTGTAAGAAAATGTCGGGGATTCATGAATCTCATATGTTTTAATAAAGAGACAGTGACACAGCATAATACCTCTTTGTTCACTGCACTTAAATGATCATTTATGGGGAAGCTGGAGTTCAAGGTCTCTGATATTTGAAGGGTTCCCTTTTTGTATTTACTGGTTTTTATGCTTAGGGATATCCATCATTGGAAACATTTCATTGTAGAGAGACACTTAATTGTAGACATTAAAGGAATACCAAAAGGATCATGACAGGTTAATAAAGAAATCAGTTTCGGTGGTGTGTTTCTTGAGTTTTGGTTGGTGGTTTTTAGAGGTGCTCTAAAATATAAAATCAAAACAAATAAAAGTCAATACTAAACATTCATATTCTTCCCCAAAACTACAGCCTTGCGAAACTGTGTGTTTATCATTTTTATTTGTGTTTAACACCTAAATACTGTTAAAAGCAACCTTCTGCTATTCAAAAGGATAGTCATATTTTACTTGAGATACTGAATTCTGCATATGCAAACTCAGCCACCTCATTTTTATCTTTATGCTTGACTCTTAAAAATCATTCCAGGTAACAAAATATGTAGGCCATTACATGAGGGCGTCTTTGAATTTTTTTTTATTTTTTTTTTTTAATAAATAGACATTAGATTTCATGTTTTTTGCGAAACAACTTCTAGTCATGTTAAAAAAATGTTTAAATTGCTTATGAAGATTAGCACATGTGAGTAACTGATTTTGAAAATAGTTAAAGAACTTGTGAAATACCCTATATTCTGAAAAAGTGCTTCTGTAACTTGCAAAAGTTACTATTGCACAGTAATAGCATAACAGATTTTTCAAAGACTTCTTGTCATTAATTTCTTTAGGCAGTCAAAAGGCATTGGAAAACTACCTTTTTTTTGTTATTTAAGTAAGTTGCCCTGTAGATTTGCTGTTGTACTTTGTTTTCTATTGGATATTGTCTCTGTAAAGTAATATGAGGGTTTGTTCATTGCTGTTTCAATGTCTTCCTTTTAGCTTTCCATCACTTGGATACAGGTATTTTGCTTGTGTATAGAAGGAGAGATTTGAAAAGCGTGTGACTTTATTAACTGTAAAAATAAGATTAATTTAAGTGATTTAATTTTTCATTGAAAGTGGTTTAGAAAGTAGTTACAAATATTGGACAATAGCTTACTTGAACATTTTTAAGCCAAGAACCCCATTCTGAAAATCCAGAGGAACTTGGTGGGATTTTTTGCCTTACATGGGGGAAGTCAGTCTTGTGGGTCACAGGAGAAATCATGTCTGCATGAATAAAAGAGTCATAGAAGAACCAGAATAACCAGTTATTAAAATTTGAATAGAAAAATTGTTTCAGAATAATTTCCTAATATTACAGGTGTTGTGTTTAGGATGGGGTAACAAATGGTAAAAGGTTAGGAAAATTTCAGAAATGTCAGTTTGATAAAACACCATTTTCCTTTGAGAAGGATGAAAATAGGTGTCACATTGTTTTCTTGTATCATCTCTCTATTTTAATGTCACAGAAGCACTAGCCATTCTGAATGACTGAGGGATGCTTTACGCTGATGTTATGAAGCTTTAGAAGCCTGGAACTCTTGAGGGTGGTTCCATGACACAAAACCACCTTATCATCTTTCCTTCTCTCAAATTAGATAGTTCCTACTCTCTCTTCCCATCCCTGCTCATATATTCTTCCACATCACTTTGAGGTGGTTCTCATGCTTAGGGATTGCACAGCTGTTTAATTAAACCAAGTAAAGCAGCAGAAAATTAACTAATGACTTCCTCAAAAATATGAATAAATTAAGCCTCATTTCTTGGACCAAAATAGTCTTAGAGACTGAGTTTGCTTCTGCACTTCTCTGGAAATAGTGTTGCTCTCAGTAAACTCTTCTTTATAAAAGGAATGTAAAAGAGAAAACAGTTTCTTCCTATTACAAACCACCAAGAGTAACTACATGTCGTCTTTTGTTTGTGCAGGGATTTAGCAGCTGATCTTCTTATGATGATTCCTGATAGTAAACTGCAGTTAGTAAAACTATGTGCTTTTTATCCTGGATGCATAGCAGAAATCAATGACCTGCATGAAAAGGTACAGTGTAAAAAAATTCACCTGAATGCTAATAAGAAGCTATGTATTGATTTGTTTACCAATTTAAAAAAACTTACAGCCAAATAAATCTGTAGGATGAATTTGTCTCTAACAGTCTTATATGTTACATACCTTTCTTTGCTCTTTTAGTCTTCACGGGCTTTATTTTCAGTATTGTGCTGAACTTTAGTTCTTTAAATCTGCTCTTTGTGTACTCTTTCCATTACACAGCTAACTTTCTGAAGTAGCTTATGGTCTTCAGAATTACCTGTCCATATGATTTACAGCCTACTAGACATGCCACATAGTCACGTCTTGCCCAATCAGCTTTCTTTACTAGTCTGAGTTTTAACATCTTATGTCTGTAATATCCTTAAATCCCCCCTTTCCTCTTCAGCAGCAGAAGGGTATGCTCTGCTAACTCCCTTAAGGTTCAACTCAGACTGCACATTTTTTTAAGCAGTAGTAAAAAGTTCCCAAAAACATTAGCAATGGAAACTGGTACTGCTTAAATTAAAGTTACAGAACGTTCTCCTCCTCTGTAGTTCTCTGATCTAGATATCTTTCTTAATGACTTTATATGCAGGTAAGTGTTTCAAACAGTGACTCCTTCAGAGAGAATTTTTTCTTATTGCTATGTGCAAACATGAGTAATTCTCTGCATCTTAAAGAATTGTTTGAACATTTCAGTAATTTTCTGGCAAAATGTTTCTTTCCAGTGCAATCTTCCTGATATAGAAGAATGTATGCAGCTGGCAGAGACAACACAGGCAGATGGAGATATATTTGAAACAATAAAGTACTATCTGTTAAGCACAGAACCTGAAAGGGCTCTCCCTATTGGCATTCAGTATGTGAAAGGTAGGTATTTGGATGAAGAAACTTTTTAAAGTGTAAGTCATTTGTGTAACTTGCTCTTGAGATATTTTTCTTTTTATTTTTCAACAGACCAACTTTGTGGCTCAGAGTGGACTTTAGATTCAGTCTTTCCATATCTTGATCTTCTAAGTTATATTCGCACTGAACAATTGATGTTGCATAAATGTAGTGAGTGAGTATATTTTCCTTACTTAGAAAAGTGGAACTTTCATTAAGGGATACTTTTGGAACTTATAAATAAATAAACATATACCCATATATGTGTCTGTGGGGGTGTATATATGTGTATATATATATATATATATATATATGTAGGTGAACACTGTTAGTATCATTCTTTGCTTACCAGAAGAGGGATACAAAGAAAATTTCAGAAAGCTGGCTAGTTCTCGATCTGGAGAATAGAATGTGGAATTTTCCTAAATTTTGAAGGTTTAGCAAGAAAAAAAAAAATTACTGCTTCTTTCTCTGTGGAGTGTTTACAGTGGGTGAATTAATGTTGGTCTTATGGGAAGAACTTCACTTTGATCTGCTCTGGTTTCAGTTTCCTGAAGAAAAACAGCAGTGGGCTCTATTATAATGTGGGCTTTTATATCAAAATGTTAAGAAGAGCTGCCACTCTTAGAATTAACTCTAAAATAGCCAGATAGCTGTGGTTCATCTTTATGGTTGAAATCAGGCCTAGGTGCCTGCACAAGCATATGTGTAAAGAATTAAAAGGAGAAAAAATCTGGGGAAACTTGGTGAAACTGAAGTCCACACCAATATTTGGGGCAATTTTATTTACATTTAGGGTTCTATCACATTAAAAGTTCTGAGTGATATTGTTTTGGTTTTTTTAATTTTACATACTTGTGCTTAAAAACTGTGTTGCACATGCCATTTAAAATTTAATAACGGAGATCAGTATAAAACACATGAAGTCTGTTTTAATAATTCCATGACACAGAAAGTAAGCATTATCAGAAAACACGTATTTTCCACAAAAAGTGGATGGATAAATTAGGTTTAAAATTATAAAATGAATATGAGGTTGTTTAGATTTTTGCAAATGTATGTTGTTTTTCATGATTAATACTTGTCATTTTTTTAGATTTCGAAATGAATTGCTAATTTTATGTGGTTACATTGGTGCTTTACTTGCTATCAGAAGACAGTACAATGGCATTGTACCTGCACTGTATGAGTATACAAGGTAATACTATGTTTTCATTACCACTCAGAAATATCAGTCCTTATTATGGCATATAACATACCTTGCTCCCACTTCCCTTTAACTTCGCCTTCTAACAAAAAGAAAAACAAAAATAACTGAGTTCCCAGTTCTGTTATAAAGTTGTAAGGGTATAGCCATGCTTGCATATAGAACCCTCTTTACTTCATTTATGCATTATACACATAGAAGTTTCTGAGGTAATGCAAGGAGTTATGACAGCAGGATAGCAGTCAAACTCTTAGTTCTGTAAGAAAAACAATTTTTAGAAGTAGATGAGTATTCAGCGTCACCTCCATGCATGACTGTATGTTGACAGTAGCACTTCTAATTTGTATCTACTTGTAGATCATTTGCCAAGACTTGCTCTGTAGCAAAAAGGACAAGCTCTGACTTTGGAGTTTGACTGGGCACTAGCTTGATTCTCACAAAGAAACCCAGCTTGGCCTTCTGTTAGTGAGCTAATATTCCCAGACATTGAAACACTTGACCTCTCCCACTTGATCTGAGCCAGTCTGGTCCTGCCGGTTTGGTGCAACTCAAACCCAACCAGTCACCTGACTATACCTGACTGCACTAGGCCCACCTGAATAGAGTTGACTGACTTGAATCAGCTCAGCATGACCCAATTGACCTGACCTAACCTTAATCACTTCACATGACCCAACTTTGCCCTCTTGACTTGGCCAGACTTGGCCTGACTCAGCCCTATCCAGCTTGACCTAACTCACTTGAACCTACTCAGCTTGATCCATTTGATTTCACATGGTATGCTTGATTTCACCTGACCCCATTTGAACTTGAACCAACCAACTTGGACTAGACAGGAGAAAGATTAAGGTTGATCATCTTTATCTGTGGTAAATACTTCAGTATTCCTTCCTCAGATTATAACCACAATTTAGTCTTCCTGTCAGTAATAATATCCAGCTGACTAATTTTCATTTCTCCTTCAAAATGTGGGGCTGTCAATTCCTCTTTTTTTTGTCACCTAACTTGCTGAGTAGCAAGGCCAAGGTGTCACTGATTTTATAGGGCAAGTTGTGCTGGCATTATTCTAGCTGTTACTGCTCCACTAGGCTGCTCTAACAGATCACTGTAGCTTTGCTAATAATTTCAGCTCCTTTAGCTCTTCATCGAGAATAATATTGCTGCATATGTTGTTCGGTCCTTTCACACTTTACTGGAATTGTGAGCTTTCCTACGCCTCCTGATATTTTATCAGAATTGCCTATCAAAGATAATGACCGATGTGTCTTTCCTCTTAGCCATCCTCATGTCTGTAACTTGGTGAAAGGATTGGGAAAAGGAGTATTTCTCTGTTGTTGGGTTTTTTTCTTCTTTTCTGAACCTCCAGAAATAACAAGAGGAAATACAAGCTTTTACAGAAGGGCTATTCTGATATGGATATTAACAGACTAGTAACAAGCTCTAAGTTTTATTCTTGGATTGCCCAATATCTTCAGGATTCATGGATTTTTAGATTCAAGCCCATTTTAAACTGGACACTTACAGGCTTACGTATAAGCTGGATGTTTTTAAGGCATCCTAACACAACTGAAAGATGGCTGAATTAGGTCAGATAGTAACTGTCCCATATTTTATATTTTGATAAATAAAAAATGTATCCACTGCAAGGGTTTTGAAACTGTTTTCCTCAAGTGAAACTAGGCTGTCCCAGAGCATGTGTTGAACCATGTTTCTCTAACTGTATTTTTACAATATCTACTATATATTGGCAAAATAGCTCCTGTTTTAGTAAAATTGGCATTATTAAGAAATAAGAACACATATAGCCTTAAAATATAGAGCAGCCTCAAAATAAAAAAAAAATAGAGCTAATTGAATAAGGTGTAAATGAGGATAATTAAAATCAAATTTAAATGAAAAGGTATACTTTTATATCCATATCCATTTATATTTCCATATCCAATCAGAAATGTTTTTATATTACTACTGTCTGTCTTGTTTTTCTACTAAGAAAATACTCATTGGTAGAATTAATTTGGACTTGTATTTCTTTTCAGTCAGCTTTTAAAAAGACGAGAAGTATCTGTACCTTTGAAAATTGAGCAGCTTTCTGAGGAATTAGATGCATGGAGGGCTTGCACACAATTAAACAAGTAGGTGGAAAAATATAAAATTACCATGAGTGAGACTAGTAATATTTAACTTTTTAGTTGTAACTTTATTTCCTTTGTAAAATCTGAATATGACTGAAAAAAACAAAGTACTCTGTGGCTCTTAACTTCTAACACATATTAAGAAGTATAGTTGAAAACCAAATATCTTTTGTGTTGATAGGCCTAGCGATGAATTGCCCTGCACCCCACCATCAGAATCACAGAGAGAGATGTATTCAGTACTCGTATCACGAATTCAGGAGGAGCCTCTGAAAGGAATGGTTGGGCCAGACTGTGTCACTGGATCAAATCTTCCTAGTCATTCAGATGTTCATATCTCTTGTTTGACAGGGCTGAAGATACAGGTATGGTTTCAGAGAGCTGAAGTGTTCTTTCTTGGTGATAGCATGGACTGGTTGGAAGGTTGCCATAAATATAAGGTCCCTCCCATCACTGGGTAGGAAAAATGTTTACCCTGTTATCACAGCAACAGAGTTAAGATGACAAACGCTGACATCTGCTATATAAGAATATAAAGAATATATAAAGAATTGTCCAATCAAGTAATTGACATTTCCCAAATCCAAAACCCTTTAATTTCCATGTGAAAGACAGTTTTCTTTTGGTAGATAATCTGTTTAAAGTTCATGTAATTTGCTGCCTACTACCTCACCACAGCTTTAATAAAGCCAAGAAATTATTTATCTTCAACCACATACTAACATTTTCCTGGTATGGGTATTTATTACTATGGAAATACATACTATAAAACTTGCAATTCGTGACTAATTAAAGCCAGATATTAGAAGACTAAATATTCAAATATGTTTATGCATCAATCACATAGAGCTGGAGAAGAGGAGGCTCAGGAGTGACCTCATCACTCTCTACAACTACCTGAAAGGAGGTTGTAGCCAGGTGGAAGCTGATTTCTTCTCCCAGGCAACCAGCAACAGGACAAGAGGGCATGGGCTTGAGCTATGCCAGGGGAGGTTTAGGTTGGATATTAGAAAGAAATTATATACAGAGAGAGAAATCAGGCATTGGAATGGCCTGCCCAGAGACATGGTGGATTCACTGTCCCTGGAGGTTTTTAAGATGAGACTGGATGTGGCACTTAGTGCCGTGATCTGGTAATCACAGTGGTGTTGGATCAAAGGTTGGACTCAGAGGTCTCTTCCAATCCAGTTGATTCTATGATTCTGTGATCAAAACACCTCTTTGGTATATATTGTTACTTCAATAAAGAGGAAATTGACAGATCCTGAAAACACTACTAATGTCTTCAGACAGTGCCACAGTGTGAGTCTGCTCCCTTAGATGATACTGAGTCTGTTTCCTCTGTTCAGTGCGAGATGCCAGCCCAAAGAGTAACAGGGTGGTTCCAGGACTAAGACAGACAGTTTTGTGTCAGAAATTGGAGACTGCAAAATGCTAGTGGGATTTTTGAGGTAAACAAAATTTACAGCTGCACACCATCAATCTAAAAATACTTGTTGTCAACACTTTCACATTAGATCAGTGGTCTCTGACTAGGGCTGTCCTCTCAACATTTGCTAACAGCCACGTAAAGCTGCCATTGTTATAATCCGTTCATCGGGAATAGCAAATATGGTGTCACCAGCTTGTCATCTAGAATATCCTTATTTCCGCATTAGTGTACATTAGGAATCATTGCTTTAGGCACGCAGATCAGCTCACAAATCACTTTGTTAATACTAAGGTATAGCAGCCTAGTTGCATTGAGTTTACAGGTTTTAAGTAGCAAGTTTGGACAGCACAACCCTTTAAGAAAGCACTTAAACTGAACTGCAGCTTTGACACTAGGTTTTATCAAATGAATAAATTGCCAAATAGCTCTTCTTCCATCAGATAAATGAGTATTTTGTCCTTTTCATAGTAAGCACTCAAAAAAAAAATTATTCTGTAGACTCCACGTTTTTAAACAATTCATGGAGGCATTATATTGGAGTGTTTTTGTAGGTAGTAAAAAGCATAGATTAGCATAGGTAATGACATACACCATGAAATATGGACAATGTTCTGAAGGAAAAAAGCTTGTTACCTTGGTTTCTAATTCAGGCTAAATGTAATTCTGGGGTAATTGATAAGCATGTATAAAATAGTAATAAAAATATTATTCAGAATCAAACAAAAAGTTTAAATATTATAAAATATTGGGTAGCTTTGGGAACACAGCAAGTTCACTCAATTTATAATGTGTAACTGTTATCAAAGTTGTAAGTCAGTGGGGTACAATTTTTGCATGAACATAGATGATAGCTGTAAGTAAGATTTTCATGTTCTTCTCAGATAAAATGTGCTTTCTGCCGTGGTGACCTTTACGCAATACCTGTGTACTTTCTTTTTATTTCCCCATCTAAACTCTTTTGCTGTACAGGGTCCAGTGTTCTTCCTTGAAGATGGAAAATCTGCCATTTCACTGAATGATGCTTTGATGTGGGCCAAAGTGAATCCTTTCTCACCACTAGGAACAGGAATACGACTTAACCCATTTTGATGGGGTGTTTCCTCTGTACTTCACAGCACTTAAAATAATGCTCTGGGGGTTAGTACTGATTTAACCTTGATTGTCAAAGGACAGAAAGTGGTAGTTGATTCTTCCTGAAGGGCAAGTATGTGAACTTTGAAAATTGTAAAATGAGAACATGAAAAGGATTTCTATACAAATATTTGTTGAGAATCCAAAGAAAAAAGTTATTTGATAATCCAAAGAAAAAGTCCTAACTTCATATACAGCCATGTTGTTGGTTTGTGGTTTTTTTTTAATAAGAATAGTGTTGTCAGACAATACAGACATATTTTAGTCAACTCTGTGTGAATAGATGCCTTGAAAAGGAGGTAAGCAACTATCTGCACATTATCAAAATACTGATAACAAACTGTGAAATCCATAAACACACTTCTAAACGCATAATAACAGAATGACTTTACTGATAGCCACTGCAACCTGTTTTTAGAATGACTGGAAAACTGTGGCTGTTTCACATATTGTGTCCCCCTTTTTAACTTCAACTAATTTTTACACACAGGGTTCTACAGTAAAAGTAAATTTAAACAGTAGATGATTTTTTTCATTCATTCATTCTTGTGCTTTATTAGCACTACAAATAGCACTTATGTTTTGTTTAGATAGTTTTGAATATCTAGAGTACAAAATTCTATTTTCTAATAGGATCATCTTTCGCAACTGTCCCCCTTATATTTTCACTGGAGACTAAGATGTATTTATAAAACTTTTTTTTTTTTTTAAATAAAAGGGTTTGTAAAGGAACAAAAAGGAAATTTATTGGAATTATTTAACTATGCTATGTATATTTAAAGTACTGATTTTCTTTTTACACTTTTGTATTAGTTATAAATATGCATATAGTATGACAGACTAGAAGTAAATACCCGTGCATATATATTTTTATTTACTAAATCTGTGCTGAAATGGAAAACAAAAAACATTTATGGCAATAGAGTACTAATAATATTTAAACTATAAAGCTGTGTAAGCATGGAATTTAATAATAAGGAAAATATATTCTTATTAATAATTCTTAGAATTACCTGAAGGAAAGATAATTTGGTTACAATATTCTTTATTAGCTTAATTGATGGCACATAAGCAGAAATCTACTTTTTGTTGTTACATTTTTTTGCTGTTGTTTTAAAATAAATTTAAAAAATTATTTAAAATCCTTATAATTACATGAAATGTAAAGAAGTTGCAATTAAAAATTGGCAAAATTATTTCAATAGAAACTTTTGTAAAACTGGAAATAATACTGGGACTCTATTTATCAGATCTTGTCAAACAATCCTCAATATAGAGGTAAGCCATGTCCTCACTTGACTAGATATAACAGTGCCACCATTCTAGAAAGGTGGGATGGAAATTAGAAATAAAAGAATGCAAGGTTGTTTTTCTTCCCTCTTTTAAAAAAGGTAAAATTTAATCCTGGCAGTGTTCTAGAGTATTATTAGAGGGTTTCTGGTGTAAGAATAATTTGGAGATGGGGAGTGGTAGGGGAGAGTAATGCTTTGCTGTTTTGTAACCTAAACCCCTCCATTGTTGTACATACTTGGATGCTGGAACAGAATGTTTTCCTTTCTGTGGGTATTCTTTGGAAAATGATTTTCCTTTGTTTAACTCCATGGAGTTTGGAAATGAATTGGGTTTCAGAAGTTAAAATTCATAGTTTTTGAAATAATCTTCCATCAGTCAGTATCTGATATGTTGCCTCTCTCAAATGAAAGACTAGTTGTCTTTTAGCACATAAATTTTATAACCTGGTCTATAAAAGTTGTTAATGCAGAGGTGCAGAGCAGTGGTAAGAACTGAACATGCAGCCCCATGACTATGACTGAGATCTGAAGCATTGACTCAACTACCATTCTACTATATTTAAAATCTTTTGCTGTATCATAAGGATTTTTATGAATATTTCACAGTTTAAATATGTTACAATATGTAGTATAACTGCATCAATGTGTTGCACATAAATTGTGCCCTAACGTGGAATCTTGGGCAAATCTACTCCTTCTTTAAATTGAAGAGTGAGGGTTAGGAATTTTTTCATTGCTAAAATACAAAAACTAAGTCAAAGGGCATTTTTTTTTATATTTGCGATCCACCAGGTAACAGTCATTGTGAATAATATGAGGTTGCATTTTCCTTAAAGTTGCTTGTACCTTGTGTTGAGTGAGGGGAATATGCAAAAAAAGGTTGTAATTGTGTCTACTGCTACAGCTGTGGTTGCAACTGTCAAACTATGAATTCATCACTTTCAAAATGAATTTCAGATTGTTTGCTAATATGTGACTTAATTGTCTGGCACAGCAAGTCAAGTACAGATATTTCTCCTTTTAAGATTAAAGCATACTTAGTCCCAAATGCTTGTTTGACTCTTCTGTAAAAGTCATATTTCCATTTGAATGATGAAATGTATCAAGCTGTACAGCTAGTGCTTTCCAATTACTATTAAATCTCTGTTAAATTTAACATCACTTTATCCCTACAAAACCGAATTCATTGTTCTGTTGAAAGAATCTGTCCAACATTACTGACATGTTTATCAGCTTCACAGACAGCCTCACTGGCAGCTGCAGTGTGACATATGAGATGTGACATTTAAATCCATACCATTGGACTTCTTGATTGGGTAAAATAATTTAAATTCAGAATTGCAACAATTTAAGATTACACTAATGCAAGAAACTCACTTCATTCTTTACACAGAAAACCAAGAGTCTAGATACCTTTTTCAGAACTGGCACTAGGTTTTCTTAAAAACTTGAAGCTTACACATTAATGTAGGAAGGAAATGAAATCCAGGATCATCTTTGCTGTAGATACAGAGCAGGAAGAAGATTCACAACAGCAGTGCTGAAGACCGGTATGCATTTGCACATGGGTCAGTATGGGACAGCATGAAGTACACTTTCTGATTTAGTGAAAATTTCACACTCAGCCATTGCATCTTGTGACTTACTTAGACGTTGTTACAGCCTGGGCAAGGCCCGGGCAGTGCCAAGCAGCCCCCCAGGCCCCCTTCTCTGTGCTCCCTCAGCCCCCCAGTGCGGTGCCTCCTGTTGTCTCCAGGGTGCTTTTTCAGCATGCCTGTAGCATTTCATCATTGGATTTCTTTCCAGAATTGGCATACTGCACTACATTTTTAATTTTCTTATAATAAGAGCTATTCCAGCCTGTAAAGAAACTAGGATGTGCTGTAGTAGTCTTTAACAGTGCTCTGACCTGGGGCAAGGATTGCTTCAGATCCTGGTTCCTAGTTTTTTAATACATTACTTAACAATTATTTCATGCTATGGATAGGGCCCACAGCATGAGAAGAGTAACAAACCTGTTTCCTTTAATTTCTGGCTAAACCAAGGATCATTTTTGGAAGGGATTTTACCAAATACTAATGTCAGGTATTTCATTGCTGTGTATTTTTGGTATGTGGCATTAGCATGCTCTGATCTGCCTGAGACATGTTCCAGTGTGTAGTCCTGCCAGGGCAACAACATCCACTCCCTATTTTTGTTTGTCCTTGTTACATAGTAACAGAAATGCCCCCATCTCACATGGCTGAGCTTGCCAAAATGATTTGCATTTTCATGTAAGTATTTGGTAGCAAAAGAATAAAGTTTATGTTGAGAATTGCATCTTGCCCAAGATCAAAGTCATAAGATTGCCGTAAGCCAGTTTCTTCCAACTAGTCTACCATTCTGTAGAATTACAAAAAAAGCAGTACCAAATACCTGTAAACCACAAAGATGGTCTTGTTTGCTCTTTGGATGGTGGCAAAGATCAGTGGGAATGATAGGAATAGATACTGCAAATGCCACAAGAGCATGAACACACCTATTTTCAATGAGATGACTTGGACTCTGATGTGACTCTTAGCAAAACTTCTAACATTATCTAGTTGTGTTTCAAACAGGTGTTTTGCAGAATAGCCATGCTTGCTCAAAACTGTTCTTACTGTACAGAAAATGAGAGCTTTTTTTGACACTTTGTCTGAGTCAAACTTGAAAACCTGAAGGTGAGGATCTAAATGATCTCATTCTGTGTAGAGACGTTCAACAGTGCCATGATTGAAAGTTGGCTTGTTTGTTGAAGTAATACATAGTAAAGGCATTGTGCATAAAAGCATAAATTGCTAGTTTCTGGATGGAAACCAAACCCACCCAGTTTACACCATTACAGTCTGTATGTTGTGGACTCCTAAGCAGCTGCTCTTACTTCCCTTTGAGTTTACAGGGACTTCAGCAGAGACCCCTAAATAGAGTTTTCGCAAGGAAGAGAAGCAAATTAAGATTAAGTAACAAGGGTAAGTGCCAGAGAGCTGCATTTTTTATTAGGTGGATATAATTTAGCAACAGAGTAAGCATTCCTCTTTGTGAAAGCTTCCTCTATAGTTAGTTCTTCACTTAGTATCTTTCCAGTAGGAACAAAAATACTGAAAGGAGTCACTGAAAAGGAATGGAAGAGGATGAATCATCAAGAGCAAGGGGCAAATTTTCAGGTGTTCCTGCTTTGGTTTGCAGAAATTGAGTAAAATCACTGAAAAAAGTAATTTGTTCTTAAAAGAACACCAAATGAGAAGACTGAGAGGAGGAGCTCTACATTTCAGTGTAGTTAGATCACATTTTTGACAAGACTGGCAATCATCAAAACGCAAGGCCATGAGCAAAGCAGAAACCCTTGGGGTTTTCTAATGTCTCTTGGGGGTGTCAGCATTCCTTCTCTGGCTAGAGCTGAACAATTAAATTTCAACCAGCACAGAAGTGCCTGCTAGAGCATTCTGGGATTTTGCAACATGATTTTTGGAGCTGGGAAATTGTTTATAAACAGGACAGCAAGAGAAATAATGTCCTTTTAAGAGTGATACGCATCCTGATACGGAGAACTGATATATTTCTAGAACCTTGCATTCATCTCCTGTACTTGAGCTTAAAGATTCAATATCCACATCTCCACAATATGCCTTCAGAAACCTCACAGACATACTCCATGTTAAAATATGCCTTTCTCTCCATGTTAAAATATGCCTTTCTCTGAGGCAAATATGCCCATGAGTTGTGATACAGCATTGTTATGAAAAGATAAGAAAAGAGCCCAGATAATTTTGTTTTACAAGAGGAGATCAAATGTATCTCAGCATTAAGACTTCTGAGAAATATTCCTCTGGAATTTTTAAAGTTACTTATTGTACCAATAAACAGATTCTGTAAAAATTGAGATTATGTTCACAGCAACTTAATTCCAATTCACAGCACAGGCAGTGAGGAAGAATAAAGGAAGTTTTTCACAGTGACTAATGAATTGTCTATATAAAGAAAAAGAAAAAAAATTGACATCCAATCGTTTTATTTTTACCAGTGTACATAGTGCACCTATCACCAAGTATTTTTAGATACACGAAGAATAGAAATTTAAAAACACATAAAATACTGACTCCAAATGGACAAACTTAACAAATAATAATGAAGAAACTCTGGGTGGTTCAGGTGTGTCAAAGAGATTTTAAAAATACAAACACAACAGCACTAAACTTATTAAGTATTAAGGTAAAGCTATATAATCATGTCCCAGAGTATCAGCACACTTATTCAATTCAGCTTTATTAGCACCTTGGTACTAGTTGCTGAATGGCTCCCAATTACTATTACATTACCAACACCAGATGTCAAAGATAAATTTTTTTTAAGCAATATGCAAAAGGCTCTTTTTCCGCCCAGCAGTTCCTTAGATAAAACTTACAGTAAACAGAGAGAAGAAAAAGTACTTGTTATTTAAGTTTCTAACAGTTAATTACTATGTTATCTGTACTGTAAGAAATTCTTCAATATTGTTGGCAACTGGAGTTGTGGAACAAGATGCAGTCTAGCTCTTCCTATGTAATTTCGGATACATAGTCGACAGAGCTGACAAAGAGAAGATGGTGTGGCTGCAAACAACAAAGAAAGGAGTTTAGTTGCACAACTCTAAAAGCCAGGACTTTGTTTTATACAGTCTTGCACAACAATGGGGTTTCTTAAAAAAAAGTTCACATTTTGAAAATTTGTCCTTTTTCTTAATTCCTTTTCCTTCACTGCCTTTCTGCCTTCAAAGATTAAGGCTGGGGCTGCTGAAATGCTAAAAAAAACCCCAAGGTAAGGTCAGTGCTTTTAAATTAAAAACCTGCTCCCAGAAAATATCTGATGTCAATAACTTTAAAAACTGCAGGGTGGTTGGTTTTGGGTTTTTTTTTTTATTATTCGCAAAACAGGTGACATACCTGCTACGGCACTACAAGCTGCACTACTGATGCATCACTGCAAGAATAAGCAGCAAAATACCCCAAGATCCTGGATCATGTTTAGTGATCTTACTAGCTCATCATAATGCCTTTATCCCTCTACCCCCCCAGTCCCTCAGAATGAACATTGCTGTTTTCTCTGGACAATAAACTCATCTCTGTTTCATGCCAAGTATTTTTGGGTTTTTTTGACATCTTCGCTGTGACTTTCAAAAATGCTACTATTCTTAGTAAATTTGTGGAAACCTACAGTTTTTAGTGTTGTTTTAACAGCATTCAGACTACAGAGTTGTTTTCTTGAGGAGAACATGAATTGGTGTTACTCATCACTTCAACTTAAAGATGTGCCCATGGTTATTGAAATAGTTTCTTTCTCTTGTGGCTTATTTTTACATTATACATAGGTCAGTCTGAACAAATCCAGTTTAGGGATATTCTCTCTCTCTAAGGCAACAGACCTTTAGACTTTTGAGGGACTTGTAAGTGTCAACTTCTATTTTTCAGGTCCTTATAATTTCATAAAGAGAATTTAGGAAATGAAACTTTTTGTGATTTTTGCCCACAATCAAAATAAAGTCCTATATATGCACTTTAAAATATATTTTTACAAATATTGTGACAGCTGACCAAAACGAAATATATTTTTAATCTGAAATTTCAATACTCTGTTTCTTTTAACAAAGTCTGTAACAGCCAATAAAAATGTAGCTTTAATGTCTACTTGTGTAAATACCCAACAAAGATAAGATTACACTTTTTTGGCTTGTATAAATTCTGATGCTACTTGGTCAATGGGCTCTGGCCTGTGACAAAATATTCCTGACTATTTTTATAATTAAAAAGGCAATTACCTGAATGCTAATATATTAATTTCATAAAGCACAATGCAGCTTCTATAACATGCGTTGTTTGAGTTGTTGGCTTGTGGGTTTTTTGTGTGAGTTTGGGATTTTTTTAATAATACAAGTTACAGTTGCAAAAACACACATGTAAAACTTACCTTCATGGAAGAGCAGCAGTCTCTCCACTAAACTGCTTGGAGCAGCTAAATCAACAGGCCTCTCAAAATCTGAATTTTTGGCATTTATGTCTGCCCCAAATTCAAGGAGTAAGTTTACGATCTCTGTACTAGAATGCTGGGCAGCAGCATGGAGTGGAGTTTGCAAATGCTTTCCTTTTTGCACATTGGCACCTGGTGGGTGCAATAAAGAGACATCAGAAGAGAAGAGATTAATTAAAATTGTCACTGAGTAAAGATGAGGCGACAAAACAAAACCCCTCAATGTCCTAGAATGCCACAGTGCATTTAGCCCCTTTATTAATTCTATTGCATAGAACTATAGCTAATCATATCAATAGGCTTTTTGTATCTCATATTACCTAAGTACAACCAGATAAACAGAAAAGTCAAACCAGGTCACATAAGCATCATTGTTGCCCTCATTATAAAAAAGTGGGTTTTGTACACATTTAAGAAAATTTGCACTACATAAAAATTATTCTTTCTTTATTTAAGTCTTTAAAAAAATCACTAAACTGAGGTTTTGTGTGTATATATTTATAAGTACACCAAATCAAGAAGGAATCCAACCTGCACGCTTTATAATTTTTCATGTGTTGAAGCTGGCAAAGGGTTTGAAATAGACTCCTATCCCATCCAACCTTTATCCAGGATTGTTTTATAAAAGACTTAATTTAAATTAAGGTGTCAGGAAAGATAAGAGGGGAAAAAATCCGTACCATCAATTCTCCCAATCCATTGAATTCTAATTATTACACTTTTGTATTAAGAATGAATTGTTAACTTATTTTAAATTAAAATGGATTAAATTAATTTGCAATAATGCACTCATATTCAAGACAAATATCCATACAAGAGTTAAACCAAGCTAGTCAGTATTGAGGAATTTCCCTTACAGGCAAGCTGTTTACTCCCCTACAACTGAGTTTGCCCTAACAGTTTTCTAGACTATTCTAGCAGAAGAGAAACCCTGGCTTCTTAAGAGAGATTAACTGATCTTGTGAGACCAAAAGTTAGCTTCTGTAGCAACTTTACTCCCTGAATCAACACTTTTTGCCTTTTAAATTCCCATTTGAGTAAAATAATAATGTCACAGGCCTAGCAATTAGATTTGAAGCCTGAATAACTCACTGTTCTCAATAGTAACAATTTGAGAATACTTCTGCAGTACCATTTTCTTGCTTATTTCATTATCTATTTGCTTTTCAACTTCTAATTCATTCTCATAAACCAATAAAATATGAAAAAAATTTAGACTTACATAAGTAGTTACTTGTACTCTCGATTTAAATATCCTTTTCCACTCCAGGGAACCAGCAAATGTAGAATATGCCCTTCTATTACTGTTGTTTATGTATGGTAGTATTTGAATCCAAAAATATGCTAATTATACTTTTGCTGTTCTTAAATATAAAAAATCCTTACATAGGATAATTAATCATCCAAGGAGACTGACTCAATGAGAAGAAATTTAACTGTTTAAGTTCTAAATATAACATGCAATCAACTAGAAAAACAATCCTGGTGCAATGATAGCAAGGCTGAATTCATATATATATTTTCATTCATTGTGCCACAGGACATGAAAGCCCTATATGTGATTATCTGAAACACAGCAAATGACCCTGTAGCTATGCCCCTTCTGTCCCTGGACTTGTGCTGAAACAGAGCAAGCCTCCAACATCTTTCCCAGTGATTAAATAAATAATGAAATTTAGGAAATTTGTTATTTTGAAATTTAGGATCAAATGCCTTTTACCTCACCTCTTCCCTCTGCAACTCAGCCTCTCTGCCTTGTGAAAAGATCAATCAGAATATTCTGAAGAATGAAAGAGAGTGGGACTACATCCTGAAATAGCTCTGTTGAAATTTCAATGATTAAAAAATTCCTTTCTCAAAGCTGATTTTTTAACCTTGTTTTTCCTACAGAAAATCAACAGCCACAAAGCTGTAGTAGGTGCTAAAAATTTTGAACATGCATTCTTACTGGTCTTGCTTCCTTTTTCACTCATATGCTCACTATACCACCAAAAAAATGAAAGATACTGTAATTTATTATAAGAAAACATGCATCACAGCATAAAATTTGAAGTATAGCCCTTCAAACTTGTGTTCTAGTTCCACTGACTGAGCAGAGCTGATTTTAAAGGTGAGTACAGCATGCTCGTTTTAGACTAGTAACATTTTATTTAAATCATGACATACCTGCATAAAGAAGCTTTCGAATACAATGGATCTGCTGTGAAACACAAGCTACATACAGAGGTGTTCCTAAATGAGGAAGGTCTTGGTCAACATCTATACCCCAAGATATCAGTACCTCCAGACATTCACTGTGACCTGTCAGTACAAAGAACGACAGAGTTTGCTCTCTTCAATAAGCTATGTCGTAGACAAAACTGCACCTGTTTCTTAATGCTGTTACTGAGACATTGCTCAATTGCTCCATGTTTATGCAGCAGGTAATTTCTTACCTCTGCTGGCTGCTTCGTGAGTTGGCGATGGCAAACAAGACTCCCACTGAGCTTTGGCACCATACTGTAACAGGAGCTCAGCACATGCTGCACTGCCTCTCGAACAGGCATTAAATAAAGGGGTCACTCCATCAATTGTTGTGGCATTTACCTAGAATATATAAAATCTCTTTAAGAACAGAATTGAAAGAAAGGTAGATTTCTAAACAGGAATTAGGTAGAAATTGCATTAAATGACCAAAACCAATTACTAGTTAGAGTAACAGCTTAACTGATCAGTCCCTGTGCTACTGTCTTCCTCATACCAGGCCCCTCAGTTGAAATTAGCTTACTAATACTCTTGTTAAACTATGTTGAATAAACCAGAATACACCAGGAATACTAAGGAGCACACACTGACATCTGGGTAGTAAATAATTTTCAAAAGTCACTGCCCTGAGCTTGTTTCAATGACACAGAAAATCTACGTTTTGGTAGTAACAGGTTAACAGGGACCTTCCTTCTGCAGCTCTGGCAAGTCAATATTAAATGTGAGAGTTACTTGTCATTTTCTTGTGTAGTTTTAGTCTCCATGTTGGAGTGATAATTCACAGGATGGTGGCAAAGCTAATAGCACAGGCTCACTGTTTTGATACCAACCTTATCACCTCACTGGTTAACAGTATTGCCAGTGTGAGAGAATAAGGAGAGAAACTGGGCAAATTTGTGAGGGCTAATAATACTAAAGAAAGGAGCATAGGCGTTAGGAGAGGGCTCCTTCCAGGACTCTGGGCTATCCTCTTTCATGCATCCCCAAACCCACCCAGTTACAGGTACTTAAAATAAATCAGGTGTGAAAATGAATTTTTTTTTTTCCCTATAGTTCTGTCTATAGTGTCTGTAGTTTTCTATCTTCAGAATCTTTGTGCTAGCTAAGGTGGAGAGGTATTGTTTTTGGAAACATCTATGTATTTTTTTTTCCATAATAAAATAGACATATTCTACATGGTTTTCAAACCTGATTTGTAATGACAGTAAATATTCTGATTACAAAGATCAGAGACTTGGGAAGCTATGCATTTGAACTCTAATGTCAGGAGAACTTGTAGTGAAAGTGATCTATAAAGTCCCATTTTTGTTTTGGGACAAAAGACAGCCTAGGTCAGTACAGAAAAAAAGGCAGTGCTTTTTTGTATTCAGACCAAAGAATTTTAAGAGCATGCAGGTGCAGTTGACAACAGACTTTCTGAAGACTAAAAGAACAGTCTCCTGAGAGCCACTCAAAACAAAAGGAACCCAGTAAAGAAGAGGAATGCATTCCACATTTTAGAAGAGAAATAACACAATGAATACTGGTAACAGATTCTCTCCAACTCTGTCTCAGTGTCTGCCTATCACTTTCCTTTGCTAGTATTCAGACGGCAGCTTATTGGATGAGTAGAGAGAAATACCAATTGAAATTAAAATCAAGAAATATATCCATTTCAGTTAGATCAAGGTTAGCATTGGACTTTATACTAAAAAAAAAAAAAAAAAAAAAAAAAATTAAAAAAACCACCTTACATTTTCTCCTGCTTCAAGAAGGATTCTTGCACACCCTACATGATCACCCAGGCAGGCGTCATGAAGTGGAGTTACTTGGTCAATTGTTAGTGTGTCTACATTGTACCCCTAAAACAAATGACATTTAAAGATCATACAAAAGCTATTAAGAATCATTCACTTACACTACTCTTGATATGAATAGTTTACAATACTCTAGATAGGCTTAAAACTCAACTTCAATAAGTAAATCCTCAGTGAGCATAGAAAGAGTCTTTCATCAATCAGTGGACAACAGAATAAAAGCTCTTTTTCTTTTTTCTTTTTTTTTTTTTTTTTTAAATAAGAAATATTCCAATCAGTTATATGGAAAAAATTTAACTCTGGGGACAATGAAACCCTGGGAGAGGGGTTCACAGAAGCTGGCGCATCTCCACTCTTGGTGATCTTTGAATCACAAGGACCCAAGTCTAAACTCTCCTGTGATCGTATGATCCTCTGACTTAAGGTCTGAAATATCCAAAGCCATGAATTTTAGCAAGGAAAACATTTAGTGGATTGATAAAATCATTAAGCCCTTGAAAATTTTTGCAGTAGATGTTGCTTTATTCTTAAGAACTAACAATTTTATCTATTGGCTTTCATGAAATGGTATCTGTAGTATAATTATTCAATATTAAAACGAAATGTTATTTTTTTAAAGTGACAGCTATACAAAACCCAGAATCTTTCAGTGAGTCTTCCTGTTAACTAGTACCTTCATGAAGCACAAGTCCTATGAGGAGTGACTGAGGGAGCTGTGGTTGTTTAGTCTGGAGAAGAGAAGGCTCAGGAGAGACCTCATCACACTCTACAACTGCCTGAAAGGAGGTTGTAGCCAGGTGGGGATTGGCCTCTTCTCCCAGGCAACCAGCAGTAGGACAAGAAGGCACAGTCTTAAGCTCTGCCAGGGGAGGTTTAGGTTGGACATTAGGAAGAAATTCTTTCCAGAAAGAGTGACTGGGCATTGGAATGGCATGCTCAGGGGGAGGTGGTGGATTCACTGTCCCTGGAGGTGTTTAAGGAGAGACTGGATGTGGCACTTGGTGCCATGGTCTAGCGTGCAGGGTGATGTTGGGTCAAAGGTTGGAGTCAATGATCTCAGAGGTCTTTTCCAACCTAGTTGATTCTGTGATTCTTGACTAGCTCTATTTACCCAAGGTCTTAAAGCAGAGGAGCTACCTTGTTTTATACCATGCAAGAGGGGAAGACATACATTTAGACACACCTTTGGTAATTTTTTTTTTTCCTTTTTTGGGTGGGAGGTTAAAACATACAAAGGAAATATTTTAAATACTAACATATATTTTAATATGAAAAATTCTTACATGTGAATTGCTCTGAAAATTTCAACTGAAAGAAAGCAAAGAAAGCACACTAAATCTGCATTAATAATCTATGCTGAAAATTAAGTAACATTAAAAATAAAGGAAATTGTAAGAACACAGCCTTCACCTGTGACAATAAAGTCTTTAGAGAAAGAAGACGTCCTTGACTGGCTGCCTCATGCAAAGGTGAGCGATCTGCCCAAGAACCTATATAATAACAACATTTATTGAATAAACCATATGAATTATAAAGTGTTTGGAATGCATAGAGCAAAGCAGAAAATATAATGCACAGAATGAAGTTAATTGTCCTATGAAATTAATTTTTCCTCTTTAGAGACTATATTTCAAATGATCGGTTTCTAAATGATAAAAATGGCTCTATTATTGATTGTAAACATCTCTAATAAATGATTGTGGTACAGAGAAAAAAATATTGAGACATTGATGTCAGTGATCTGATTTAATAAATTCATTAATTACCATATTATCTGTTTCTATTTTTGCATTGTTTATGTTTAATACAAGTAATATAATTTATTTTTATAGCTGGTATATAAGCATTATTTGAACTTAAACCAGACAAAATCCTGCCTGAAGAAGTCACAAAGAAGCTGATGTATAAAAAAATCAATGTGGAAATCCTGATGTATGATGGCATTAATTTGAAGTTACTTCACAAGTTCAGGGAGAGAAATACAGCAAAAATCACACACAAAAAATTACTATAGTAGACACATGATATTAATTCTAAGTTCTCATTCCATAAGCTATTAGGCCTAAACCCAATTAGATAAGTTTACTGTAAAAGTTGGCATTTATTTTCATTTATTTATCATCCCTGAAAAAGAAGGAGCAAAACAAAATAGAAACCCAACAACAACCCTGTCTTCACACACATACCCCTGCCCATAACTCCCAACCCAGGTTCCAGAGTCATCCTGCGGCTCTTGGTGAAAGACCTGTCCTTTCCCCTAAAACACTGGACACTGACAGATCCCTTCTAGCCATTCAGAGTTGCAGGCACAGCTGATACTGATTTATTGCATGAATTTTGCAAATCGAGTTTTGAGAGACTGTGCAAGGAAGAACCATCTTCAAAATGTATTATGAATCACTGGCATTTATTCCTGTAAGAAGAAAATCACTAGAACTGTAAAATACTAATACAATCATATGATATATATCAAGCTCTCCAAAATTCCAGAATAGACATAGAGAATATGATGAACTGGTAACATCAGCAGATGAATCTTCAGTGCCTAAAGGTGTTTGACTTTTTCCTTTGCACTGGACGGGAACTGACGACAGAGCCAGTTACTGCATTTTAATGACAAGGCAACGAATCTTAAAGGAGGAGACTATTGCTTAATCACTGGCAATCATCAGACTAAGTTCTAAGATAACTAGACACCAGAAATAGACCCGATTTCTGTTTCCTACTGGACCCCTTCTGTTCACTAGCCTGTTTCAAAAAGTACACTTTTAGTTACTATAAACAACCCCCTCACATCACATGAAGAATGACTGAGAAGATTAAAGCTGTCAACCTGAAAAGAAATCAAGGGATGGTTAAAAACATACAAAATAGCACACAATAGGAAAATTTAGATAAAACCTCCATTTTCCTTGAGTTGTTAGTGAATGAAGCTAAAACTTACAGACATAAGACTGCATCTTAGAGAACATATAATTGGACTTTGTAAATCAGTACTGTTGAATACTATTAAGATCAAAAACTTACCAAAACAAAAGCACAGCTGAGTATTTAAATTATTGTAAAACTAACTGAAGCTGATCACAGAAGTTAAAAAGTACAAGAGTAAGGCTTTATAAACCTGATTTTCAAAATGCAGGGAGACTTCTATTATGTCAGAGTATCCCCTGTGTGTGAAGCTCCCTGTGCTCTTTAATCTGTCAGAGTAGATAGACCATTGTCAAGATCCAGTTTCCAATACTCTGTCAGAATTATTTGCACTAAGCTCTGATTATCTGTGTTTGCACATACATACATGTGCACACACATCATTGCTTGTACTTTTTACTTCAGGTTTATTTAATGTAATGTTTTGAAATTCTAACTGTTAGTCAGAATAACTGCTAAACAAACCCCCACACATAAAGTGATTGGGATTTTAAGGTCTATTATACCACAAAAGAGTTCAGAAATTTTAGTGACTGAATTTTGACAAAACATCAGTATTTCCTCTGTTACTCATATAGAATAAACCCTGCTTCTGCAGTAGGAACTGAATGAGCATTGGACTTGTTCTAGTTCAAATGAATTAGATCCATTAAGTTCTCCTGCTGGCAGCTGCAAAGAATTCCTAAAAAAAAATAAAATAATTATTTAAATCTGCATTTAGAGGTTGCTTTTTTGTTCCCCTGTCTCTATAAATAAGAACATCTCTCCCTTGACAGTTTATCCTACTCAATGGGGGGGAAAAAAAAAAAAAAAGACACTAATTATATGGAAAAGTATCTTATAAAATTGCATCATGAAGTTTTTATCCCCATTAGTACACTCACACTTTGGACATTTTTGTAGCCATGTATAAACAGAACAAAGATGCAGGTAGGATCTGAAAGCAACAATTTTTCACCTCCTTCCCCCTTGGATTGATCAGAAGTCATCTGTTAATTAATCTAGTGACATTTGAGAATTGACTTCTGCCAGATCCTGCTGTAAGCTCTGTTCTGCACAAAGACCTACCTCATATCCCTATCTTCACATAGAGACATTTGAAAGCTAGCTGCTTCTGATAAATCCATTAAATTCAAAATGCTTGTATTATCTCTACTACAAATAAAATCTAAAACCAAAATGTTGCAGAAATATTTTGTGCCAACCATGTCTGGGGAAAAAAAAAAATCACATTCCAACCAATTTGTTGATAAACATAGTAATTCATCATTAAATACTACAGGGGCAAGAATATGTTCAAAATAAACGCACATTACAAATGAACATCAAAGGTGCCTTAAATTCTTTGCTAGATTGCTGCCTTCTGCTAATCCACACGTCTCTCACTTAGAAAGCATTAGCAAGAATATAAACAAGACACTTTTTCTTTTATTGGTGTCTGTAAGAGCAGTTGTCTCTGAGAGATGCTGAATACAAAGTATTTCTAACTATACACAGAAACCACATTAGTTCCAAGTTCTCTGATGTATAGTTTGCCAGGAGGGCAAATAATTACAAAGCATCATTGCTTTGTAAGCATTAACAAGAAAGATTCAATAAACCCACTGTTATAATAGATGAAGTTAAAAAAAAAAATTTACAAATCATCATACAATACCTAAATCTCCATCTCCCCATGGCACTTCCACCCAATTGCAATTATAAATCCTACTCATTTCTTTCAATCTGGAAAATAAAAAAAAAAGTAAAATAAAATAATAATAATAATAAAAAAATCTGCTCTTGCTGGTTGTGCCTGTTCTTAATACAAATACACTCCAGCTATGCATGGAAGGAGATAGCAGCTCCCTGCAATACGAACTTTCACCCTTTAGTAAACACAGCTTTGAAGGTATGAGCATGTACAAATTGCCCATTTCTTTTCTTATGCTAAAGGACTGTGGCCCTTTTTGCTAATTTTTCACATTTCTTTCTTTCAGCTTCTCAAAGTGCCAGTATCTGTGCATTTGCCTTCCAAGACAGATAAGCTGGAATTTCAACACAAGAGAAACTGAGCGTGAAATCAAGAGAACCTTGAAGAAGCTGCAGAAGAAACTCCCCCTTTTTAAACTTCATGCACTAGAGAGCTTTGTATCCTCAAAAATCAGTGTTAGTAAACAGATTTCTAAGGAAAGCACTGTATGTTATTTTAATACTCATAATATATCTAATATATACTCATATTTAGAAAAGAAATAAGCAAAGATGTTCAGATGTTTCAAATTAAGTTTGATCTGTACCCTGAACTGTGTTTTTCTTTTTGTAGTTCACTGTTGCCTCAAATATCTTTTAAAATATTCTTTGATTGTTAAATTGGGGTGTTGATAGCTATTCTCAGCAGTGAAAATGCCCAAAACGGGGATTTGCAATTCTAACTTTGATCCATTTTTAAGTCATTAATGATTCTTTTCCTCACTTTTTCCTACAAAATTCACTCCTTTACATCTACTTGCAATTATCCATAAGTCACTCTTGCAGTTATAGTCATAGTAGTAAAATACTAAAAATATTTTCCCAACATTCATTATCTCCAGTCATACCATCCTTATGTATTTATTTCTAAAAATTTGTGAAGTCTTAAAAAAACCCAAACAAAAACCCAAACAGAACAAAAAAACTCAACTCAGTATAAAAAGCACATTAAAAGTTGGACTTTCAAAAGAAGAACAGTAATGAATGTAAGTCTTCTCACTGATTTCATTGGGAAGATATTTATACCAGAGCTCCTCAGCACTTTAGAAAATTACTGCTCTAAGGCTAAATAGATCATATCCCAGTCCTCGGAAAAAAGCAGCATCATCAAAGAAGAACTGAAAATAGAAGCCTGCCACAGCTCATTATTGGGAGATGAGAAACACATAGTATTTGGAAAGTGTTATAGCTAATATTTATTTCTGCAAAACCAACAAATGCTATGTATTATGATCAGCACCATTACCTTTGATTTTTAAGATGTATTCAGAGTGCTTCAGTTTGAGGCAACTGTAGCAACAGACAGGATTAATAAGTACAATAATGTTATATTTCCAAAATCAAGGTACTCACTTCACTCCAGTTGTTGAAAGTGCCTGATATTTTGTATCCATAATTAAGTTCTAATAGATTTTTACCTGGCACTATAAAACTACCCATTTGTCTAAAGGCCTTTTAGAATAAAGAAAAGTATCAACTACTTGATAGATGATGTTGAAAACTATTGAAAGGACTCTTAAATCAAGCATTTAAAAGTTAAGAAATTACAAATATATATATGCATATGAACACTGAAAACTTGTTTGGTTCAAACCAATATACTTTCCAGTGTTTATCATAATGTGGACTTTCAAAATCTGGGGGTTTCATTCCAAATGCAGATGCCAACAATTTCCTACCCTTGAATACCATACAAAGTAAAACTATTTTCCTACACACATTACATGATCACACATTAGTGTTGCCATTCCCGGGTGGGATTCAATTAATAGTTAGCATTCAAAATTTTTTGTACTCCATATCTAGAAGGATCTCTCCATCTTTAAGACATGCTATCCAAACTATAAACTCACTATAACATTGTTAATTTTATATTGCTTTTTTCAAGGTATTCTCCCAATTAGAAATGAATACCTCACCTCCCTTGCTGAATCTATCTTCAGAACATCATTCACTCATACTATTTTATAAACAAGGAACAAAAAGACAGAGTTTAAATGTTTAAATTGTAAAAACCAATCTAATAGCTTGGGTTTTTTGTGAGTACTTAAGGATGAGAGGGTACACTGAAAGCACAGTTTAACTATGGTTGCAAGAGTTTTGAGCTTCTGAAATTTCAGCCTTAGATAATAACCATGATCAGACAAGAAACTTTTAAGTTAGATGCTGGGTCTTAAAACACACAGGTGCCACAGCAAATATAAGAATAGAATTCAGTTTTAGGGACATTAAAACATTAATCCTTTTCCCCTACCATCAACTGTAGGCCTTCTAACCTTTGCAACATACAGGAAAACATAGGGTGTATTTTTTCTGAGTATAAACCTAAAGCATTCTCAGAGCATCATTCATCTTGCACATAAAGAAGGCAGGGGCTTTGTGGAAGAGCACAGCATGTGACTGTGCTGTCAAATACTGGTTTATAATGCATTAGAGGGTCAAATCAGTGTGGCACAGGTAACATTTTGAGTGCTGTGGCATTGCAATTTAGAAAACTTTTCACATAGAAAAATGAGCCACTGAACTCTGTAAAAAGCCTAAAAAACCACAACAGCAATATCCAAACACAGCTCGCTTGGTACCCAACAGCAACATTATGGTACATGAAGCCAATGGCAACAGCAGTAGCAGTTGCTGCTGGCTCTGTGCTGTGCCTTGCACACATGGGAAGAAGTGTGCCAGGCCCCTTCTCCCATGACATGAAAGCACAGCCACAGCTGCCCTGCCCATTGCTCATGCACAGTTTGGTTCTTCCATCTTCTTGAAGAATCAACAACTGCCTGGATATTTTTCAGCCTAAACTAGCTTGCAAAGTCTGTGTGCTCTAGTTAGAGTGCCAAGGTGTAAAATCACATCAACCTCCAAATTTAGTAATTTGCTAGATCACATCGGATTTGATTTGAGTATGTGGAGCAGCTGGTAATATTCGTTGGCTGTTATTATGTCTTTCGACAACTCACTAAAACAAAGGGTTTTTCAGTCTCCTCCCCAGCCAGAAGGTGACAGAAAAGACACACAGACATTCTGAGCTGAACTCAGACTCTGAAGGACTTATGTCTGGAATAATTTTGCCCTTCAGATGCAGTGTCAGCCTTAATTCAGACTACAGGCAATTTTCCCCAAGCTGTGCTGCGAATTCCCAGAAATTTTCCAGCCTGCCTGCGAGTGAATGCAGCATAGGGTCTAATCCCAAGTCTTATAAGCAGTACCCAACTGAGCAGCAACGCTGGGCCTAGTGTGCTGATTCTTGTCACATCCAGGACATTTTGGTAAATAGCCTGGTTGCGGCCCCTCAAGCCAGTAGGCTGAAAACCTTTTCCTAGTCTGACTCTATCCTTTCACCCTTCTGTCAAGTCTTATCATGATATATTCCACCCTTTGCACTACTTTTGGTCTATTTTCCAATCTTCATATTTACTTACAGACTTCCTCTTCCTTTGTTCTGCAAGGGTGCCTGCAGAGCAAAGTCAGGTTTAGATACCTCCATGGATGAGAACAGAGAGGGAGGAAAGAAGTACCCTTCAGATTTGATAAAAGATACACTTGTTATTCAAGGGAACTGGAACAACCAGAAGCCTCAAGTGCAATAGAAGGCTCTCAGGACTTCAAGACATCCTCCAATAAATATATATACCCAGTATGGGAATCACAAAGAGGCTTCAAGTAGCTAGATCGTGTTAAGGTGAATTCTTCAGAAAATTTTACTACATATTTTACTGTGATTCTGAAAATTTCAAAACTAGACTAACTATGGCTATTTCTTTATAAGAATAGCGAGAGAGCCTAACCATCAACCATATCAAGGACTTGTTAGTATCAACACTGATAAACTGCTGTGAAATTTTTTTCAGCTGTGGGAGAATGTCCTAGTTTTTTGAGAACTACTGACCTAACTAGCTAAAATGTCCATAAATAAGTTTCTACAGGTCATGAAATCTTAGCTCAAACAGTGAACAATATGAGAGCAAAAGATGCTCTGCGTATTAAAACTGATGAATAAATACAACCTTACAGTATCACTGCATTCAAGCAGTTAGTTAGAAGATAAGGAAACAGGTGCTTAATTTTTTGAATATTGCTTAATTCTAAAATTGTAAGTACTGGAAATCAGCAAAGGTATTTTAAGAATAACCCTGAGTCTTATAATATTTAGCTTTATTTTACATAGTAAATTTGCAACTGCTTTATGCACAAGATATTAAATCACTCTTTCTTGTCTACTCCTTTTCTTGCTTATTTTAACATCTCCAGTTTTTAATTTTATAACATATTGTCATGAATTTCAAGTTTGATTTCCTTAATTTCCTTTTTTATAATGTTATCAATATTAAATGGAATGATGATCACTTTTAAAAAATTCCTCTTAGACTCTTGCAATTACTCAAAGCTCCTTTTTACGTACTTGTATTTTGAAAAAAAAATAGGAAAATACAGCAGAGGCAATGGAGCCTCTAAACATGTCTCTTATAATGGAGTTTGTTCCTCATTGCTGAAACTGTCAGTGATCAGCAACTTAAATACCTCCTAAGTACTTTTCTGTTCAAAGCTTTACAATTATATCCTTGTCTTTAGTATCCTAGTAGAGGGAAATAATTCTGTCACCTGTATTTATTGCCTCTTATTTTAGCTACCTCTAAGCACTTTACACATGAAGTTATAAGTAAAGTTTACTTCTCCCCCTCCCTTCATTCCCCAGTTCCCCGTTGTAAACAATTAACACAAGGTATCCAGTTACCTTGTGACAGCACAGCAAAAGTCAGGGTAAGTCAAGCCTTAAACACTTACATAAAACAGATAGGGCAGATAAACAAGAAAAGGTATTTTCGATCCACTGATAAGAGAGCAGAAAGAACAAAAATAGCTTCAAAACCCTTGTGTTAACCCATGCAAGACAATAAAGTGCCACTAACATAAGCATGCATTTACATTAGAGCTAAGAAAAACCCCAAGAAAACCAGTTTACAGCTAGAACATCATAAATAGGGTCAGCTTAGCATATTTCAGTACCCGGTTTCTGAAATGGCTGCTATACTAACCTTGGCTGGTCAGAATACCCCAGCTAGCTTTCCGTTTGGCAGGACACTCCCCTATACTTTCTAGGCGTCTTTTGGGGAGATTCTGGCTCCTCTGAACAGCAGTGTTTGTTGTCATGATTTGTTTCTCGAGGAAAGCCTGTCTGTCATTGGTGCAGGTACTCTGGTCTGACGAACATCCACAAATGAATTTCTACTACCTTTTTTCCTCCTTTCGTTTTTTTCACAAAGGATCTTGCTGTACTTACTGTAGAATGGCTACAACACTGAAATCCATTCAGTAACATTTACTAGCTTGGACTAGTGACTACAGAGTGGGGGAAGGGAAGGACTGCTCTAGCATTTTCTATTTTTAAAACAGAGAAAGAATCAGCTTAGCTACAGCATGAGTCTTAGCTATTTACATGATTTAAATGGAAAGGTGGTGTTAATTTTTTAATCATTTAACACAAAAAAGAAACAGATCCTTAAAGCTTAAGTATTCAGATGCTTTGTTGCTTGAATGCCAAGCAACCTAAAACAGAAAACCAAACCTATTTGCAATGGAAATTCTTTTAAGAATAGAAACAACAATAATTACTGCATCAGGCTTTACTTATATATAATGTGCAGCTAAGAAAGATTTTGGAGTGCAGGAGAAATCATGAAACTATGAAACATGTGGTTTGTTTGTTGTTGATTTTAAATAGGGGACAAGTTATCCTACAAATGTCAACTGAAAATTACATTCTGAATAAAAGCATGCTTTGACTACCAGAAAAAAAAAGATTATTTTGAAAGTCTGATCCCATTATGAAAGTAAGGCTGTAGTCTTGTAGAAGAAGCACAAGTCTTCTTTTTTTTTTTTTTAACAATAACAAAAAAAACAAATAGTAGCATAATTTTTTGTCCATTACTATGTATCAGGCTGATACTATACAACAGAAATCTGCAGAGAGAAGAAATCCATGATAAAATTCCAGCATGGTTAAAGAGAACAGTGATTTCTCTGTACCAAGAACATGTCAAAATTCTGACTTCACCACCCTGCCAGTTCCTTCTAGGATTTCATCACTATCCTCTTCTGCAGATATAAAAAATAGACACTTATAAATTTTTTTAAGCAAACTAACACTACTGGGTTTCACTAATACTACTACTCTTTTCAGGTACCTATCAAAACCCAATCCCTAAAATGTTAAAATAATACACAGGCATATAATGAAATTTTCTATATCCCTCTTGGTTTTCTTTAAGAGAAAATCAGAGGCAAGATTATAGTTAGGTAGGGTGAGGGGAAGAAGGAACAGCTGCAAATTTCCCCTTGAAATTACAGCACATGAGAACTGCCTTACTTGGAATAGTGTTACACCCTTCACAGAACAGAAGCAGGTGGGCTACTGCTATTCTCACAGGAGAGAACAAAACTGCACTCTCACAGAGGTTATGGGGCTGTCAGACAGCTGTTTTCCTTGAGTTTTACCTAGGTGAATGAACCAGCATATCTCAGAGACAGAAATAAACACTTCAACATATCCAGCATTCAGACTCTGCAAGTAAGTCTTGAACAGAGTTTTCATGAAAGTGCTCATTATAGATGGCAGATTATAAATATATCACTTTAATACCAGAATTACTTGTTACTTTTTAATGTTTTCTTCAAGTAAATAAATACTGGAAGAGGAACTAACAGGAAAGCTTACTAAGGATATGTACAAACGCGCCTATGCAGAAAGATACCAGCATAATTCTCCAGGTGAGAAATAAACACTGACAATTTCTATACTTGCCAGGCTCAGAAGCTCATCACAGTTCTACATTTGCTTTCAATTCAGAATGGAATCCCAGGATTTTCAGGAGAAGGTGGTGAGCATCAGGATTAAGCAAAGCATCTGGAACTGCAGAGCAAGGATTGACAGTGGTCTGGGAAGACAAAACCTACTTTTTTTTTGGTAGGAATTTTGTGGGTGAGGTTGTCAGCTCAGAATGAAGCTGGGTCCTTCTACAGGAGTGGTACAAACCTAAAAGTAGTTCATACAACTTGCTTTCCACAGATATTCCAGCCTTCATTCTCTTTTACCAGTCTCAGAGGTGTGACCTGCAGGAGCAAAGATACCAGCAGGTACACAGACAGCTGCCATGGCTTCAGAGGAAAACCCCCAAGGGAGTCAACATCACCTGCACACTCTTGTCCAGAGAACTGCATAGGAAGCAAAGAGCTACCAACGGAGTTAGACCACCCCCAAAATCCTCTACCTTCAAAGCATGGGTTATAGGTAAAGTATCTCTATTCTATAGACACTTGCCACTCATTAAGTTGCTTTGAATACTTTGGAGGATATCAGAATGCAATGTATAAAAACAGGCATTTTCGTGCTTTAAAGTAGGCAAAGCTTATCCAGTTCAGGACTCCAGAAGCAACTTTTCACTAAATTCTGCTAGGCACAACCATTCATCCTTCAGGCAAAAAATATTAAAAAGTTCTATTAAAACAGTTCATAAATACAGGGTTTTTTTAAAAAAAAAAAAAAAAAAAAAAACCACAAAAAAAAACCCCCAAAAAACCAAAAACAAACAACAAACTCCCTCCCAAAAAAACACAAAGCAAAACAAAACAAAAAAAAAAAAACAAAAACAAAAACAAACAAAAAAAACCCTAACAAAAAACAAACAAGTGAAAGCTCTAACAGCATCAGAAATCAACTGGAATTGTATTAAAAATATACTTGAGATATTAATATAAAGAATGGATGAGCATACAGGTAAAACCATGGAGTAAGACTGCAGAGTTTGTTATTTCACTTCCACCTCTGACATGGAATTACTATGTGATCTTTTTCAAGTCAGCCATCCATGCACTGGACTACATTAACTGCAAAATAGAAGTCAGTATCCCTCAACTTCATTAGGTAACAAAAGTATTAACATTTGAAACTACTTAGGCTTCATCCTTAGATTCTGTTTTTTTTATTTTTCTCTACAGAAGAAACTCAAACACTTCCAAATTCTGCCAGAAAAGCAGTAACAGAAATCTAAGTAGATGTCCAAGCATGTAAAAAAATACAGTTGACCATTATTTTCCCTGACTTGGCAAACAGGCAATTAGGGACAGTATTTAGATTACAATTACTCATGGAAGCAATGCAGCTACACGCAAAAAACCAGCCAGAGGAAGGGGCAGACACTACAGTCTAAGAGTAAAGAAACTGGAGGATTTTACTGGTGGTTTGGAACTGTAACCTAATTTGGTACACAAGTGTTAAATAAAATACTATGTTACATTGTTCACTAACAATTAGTTCTGTTCAAATTTTATAACCCACAGGAAGAACTGTTAAACTTTCAAAATCTTTTTTATCCTCATTGTTATAAAAAGAAATTTAATACAGTTTCAACATATCCATATCAGCAAATAGTTCTGAGTTTAAAGGGGCAGGATTTCTTAACGAATGGGAATGAAAATGAAAAGAACTTTTTGTTCCTCCCTTTCAGCCAGAGCTCATTCTATTTTCAAGACTGTTTTTAAGGTAATAAAGATGCAATTGTGGTAACACAAAAAAAATGTGTCAATAAAACCAGTAACACCCAAAACCTCCCACACCTTTCAACACATGATGCAGGTGAATGCAATACAGTCCAAACTTCTATAACAACAATTTATCTTGGGAAAAATTGGACTAAATTGCACTATTTTCAAATGTCACAGATCAGCATTTTGTGTACAACCCTCTCAAGCTAGACAACTGATGAGCCACCTTGCTTCCCGAACTGTTCTGTACTTTCAGGTTCACTGTATTTTTATGGCCAGGATTATTATAGGATCACAGTGATTGCATGGAACCCACCACGCTAAATTCTGGAAAAGGACTAGAACTGATTCTTCCTGCTGATGTGATCCACAGGCTACAACCATGAAGGTGAAAAGACAGACAGGGTCCCTGTGGCACAGTGCCACTATCCCAAGAGTGGCCTGTCATCTGACATTGCCAGAAATGAACCAGAAGAGATCTTGAACATTCCTGCCTGTAGGAGAAGCCAAGACGAAGCAAATTTTACAAAGAATTACAGGACTGTGGTTACTAACTAAAACAGCATCCTACAAGGCCTCAGTGGCTACTGTTACATTCTGCAGTGCTGGCTCAATGCCAAAGAACTTAAACAGATACTTGCATGAAGCCATACTTCATGGAAAGTACAATGATGATATGTCATTAGCAGTGAACTAGAAGCTTAGGCATTATCCTGGTGTCACCAACCAGTTCTTTGTTCTCCACATCTTGACAAAAAACAGCAGATACATAGATAACACTTTAAGTCTTTGGTTACTTATGCATAAAATGACATTTCTTTACATCACTATAAGCCCTAAAAAGTCTACTACATACTGTTAATACAATGTCATCACTGTCTCTTAGATGGAAATGCAAATGTTTATTATTGTTATTAAGGTAGCAATAGCATGGAGGGCTAGTTATTTTCCTACCTCCTCCTGAGGTAGGAAATCTGAGATTTTTACAATTGTTACACCTTGCATCCTTGGATGCTGGAAATTATAACTGAAGATTGGAAAAAGATTTAAACTTCTGATATTATAAAGGCTTTGTCCAAGGCCCCCCAGAATTCAAATATGGAACAATGATACATTTATTACATTTCTTGGTTTATGGACTTGCAATGTGTACCTGCCAGACTGTTCACGCAGGCAGGCAGTGGTAACAAAAAATATTTGTAAATATGTAAACTAAACCAAATCACAGCAGTCATGTGTATGTACCTAGGCAAATCACTTACCAAGCAGGCCTGGGCTTCAGACATTGACAGAGAAGAAAGACACGGGCATGAAACCAATAGTGATCACGAGAGTGGTATAGGGCACCCCAGAGTGAATCTTCAGGCAAATACAGTGAAAATTGCCAGAAAGACTCTAGACATGGCAGAGTGCATCCATTAGTGCAACAGATGCAGCATGCCACAATGGATTTATGACCAACCAGCCAGCATTGCTGCAGTCATGAACAGAGTTCAGTACTTAGGCATGCAATGCAATTCCCCCCAAGCCATTAACATCTAACCCTGGCAGAAGTTCACTCGCTGTTTGCCTGCATTGTGAACGTTTGAGAACATCTCCTACAAGAGAGGAATGTGAATAGCAGAACCCAGGCCATAAGAAGCCTCCGGCTGAAGGAACACCACCTTCAGGGAGCTATGCTATTTTGTTCTTCCCCTATTGCCCTATGCCCCACCAGTGCAAAAAAGAGCAGCACAGATGGTATGGCTGAGCTTGCCCCTGTACTGCAGTTTTCTACAGCTTGTCTTTAACACCAGTTCTCTTTAAAGCCTTGCCGACAGATTGCTCCAGGATTAGTTTTCAGTCTTACAGCTATGCACTTTTAGAACCCCAGGTTTAAAGCTACAACAGAGTTCATAACGTTTCATTTTGTACTTATTTGAGTTCATAAGCTTATTCATTTCACCTAGAAAAATAAAGACATCAATTGATGAAGGGGATTTCTGTGTGAGTTGAGCGTACACATTAAGCAAGCCAATAGGACCTAGGTTGGTAACAAGTTAAGGTCCATCTTCAGAAAAAACACATTTCAAGGAGCCACACCTGAATGAAACTGACCATAAAATACAGCCAGCGAGCCTCAAGGAGGTCCCCACATACTTATAGGAGTAAAAAAAAAGTCACAAAGGAATCCAAACAACAGGCTATCAGCCTCTCTCAGGGCGGCAAGCATGCAAACAGGCTCCAGCCTGTTCTCTAGAAGCACCTGTAGCCTCAGAAATCTTCTTTATGGTGAGAGATGTAAAAAATCTAATATTTGCATGTAAATGTTAAATGCTTGCCAACAGTTTTGCTTGCTTTTTGTTGCTGCAAATATGTCAGGGCTTTGGCCATGCCAGTCTAGTTGCATCATAAAACTCTCATCAAAACCTCTTTAAGGCAGATTATGTTCTTCAGAGAAGAATGGTTCTGGTATTTTTCTGATATGTGGTGTCATTTGCTTCATTCTAAGCAAGTGTCTTATTGGATTTATTTGGAAGTATGACTCTTCTTTGGCAGTCATTTGTCATTACTGGGCAAAGTTATTTAGCATAGAAGAGAAGGTGATGAGCTCCATCAAAAAAACCCATGCTTCTGAACTTTCAAATAGAATATTCAGACTATCTTAAGCATTTTTACACCATTAGTTTATGTGCTGCATATGAAAAACAAATGCTAAATGTGGTGCCTTACACCAAGTCCTATGGTGAATAGGTATGCCATACAGTATTCCTGTCATTGCTAAATGAATCTCTATTGTATCCAGGAAGCTAGTAGAGGTCTTATATGGCTTTTATTAATAGAACTGTGATCTCTGTGGAATGCAAGTTGAGAAAATGCCTCATGCCTATCTTCCCTACCTAACAACTGTTGCTGAGTGACATTATCAATTGCAATTTGTTAGAATAAAATAAATACAAAAATTGCTCTAACTATTCACTACAGTTCAAAACATAATGAAGCTTTCCCAACAGTGGATCCCTTAACAGTGAAACATAGCATTATTTCCTATTCATGAGCTATATTTAATGGACTGGTTTCTTGGGTATACCCAAGTAGCACTCAGTGTGTCAGGGAAAGAAACAGAAGGCTCCATAATATCTACCAGTCTCATGATCCTGAAAGAAGATGGGGACTCCAGTTCTGTACTCCCACAATTCTGTGGGTGTCTTAATTTAGCATAACTAGTGTACTGAGCTTTCCTAGCATGTCTGACCAAGGCAGATACAGCAAAAATGGGAAGCTTAGAACTTCCTGTGCTCATTCAAGGGTAGACTTTTTTTTAAGCTTCAAAGAAACCAGGGCATATTCACCTCCCCAGTTCTGCAAAAAGTGTCATATATTTTGAGAAGCTATACTCAAATACTATAAGCACAATTTCTGCTATCAAATAACTTTAAAATATGACTTTAATATGAAATAGCTATGCAAAAAGTGAAATTCTATGACAATTTTTGTGAAGAGATCTGACATTAAACATAGGATATTAAAGAAAAATCATTACACATTGTCAGAACTACTTAGCTTGTGAGATCCCAGGTATCTATATAGGTACATGACTAGTTGTTTGTTGTTCGTGCTATGTTAACCGCTACAAAATGATTTTTTCCATAAGAAGGTTCTTCTCCATCACTTTCGGCTTCTAGCTAAGCACATTTTGACAAATACTGAGTATCAGGTTTAATTTTGAAAAAATAGACTCTTTTTGCCTTATAAAAAATGGGAATGAATGAATGAATGAATGAAAGGGAACTATGCCTCCTTCTACAAAGTTATCTCTAGTAACAAAGTATGAACGCTTCCATACAAACCAAGATCTTACCAGTATTTGTCAGCAGAGATTTTATATTACAGGCCCAAAACACCTGACAATGAATTAGTTCTTTAGATTTGATACACACACTTTGAAATCACTTCATACCATAGCACTCTTACTTCATCCTAAGACAACTGAACTATAAAACTCATCTGAAGCTCCATCCCAATGCTCCTATATACGAGAGTTTTCATGGTATGACCAGCTAGCTGGTATAGTAGGAAGAGTCTAGATGTTGCTTTTGATCCTCCAGTTTGTATCCAGCAACATCTGTACAAAAGGCTGAGTTATTAACTCTTCACAGGTCTGGACATTCTGGGAGAGAAGAAATGCTACCATGCAGATCAGTATCATTGCTGAGGGCCTGCTGAGGAGCTAAACATACATGAATTTGCAAGCTAGTTTATTTTTGTATATCAGTTTGTAGGGCACAGAATTTTAAAATGGAAAAAAAAAAGAATAAAATGTTGACTTTTGCAAAGTTTCTAATGCAATGAACATATAAGTGTTCAATACAATTAAAAAAAAAAATTAAAAAAAAAAAAGTGCTAAGCACTATAACCTGTTTACAACAAACCTCTAGTCCCTGATTGCAAAGCACTTGGCTCTAAACAACTAATCAGTCCCTTTCAAATCAACGAACAGGGCAAGAGTATATAAGTGTGTGTTTACAAAATTAGTGCCAAAGTTAAAAATAAACCAGCAAATAGAACTTTTATAATAGAACTGATCCCTTTTTCATTTAATTTCTTTTACAGTAGTAATACCACTGACTTCACTGAAAAAAAAAAAAAAGCATTCAATTCTGATAGCTTACTAGGAGTTCTGTCCTGCATTTGGTGCTATTCAGGCTTTTAATATTGTGAATGATAGAATACTGTATTTATTTTTATCCAATCAGTAGATGACACTAAACTGCAGACGGTGCAACAGCTCAGAGGTAAACAATTCAAAACAGACTACTAAAATGGAGAAATTGTCAGACACCAAGAGAGCATGAAGTTAGCTGAAGGCCAGTACAAAGCATTATATTTAAGAGAGGAAAAAGCAAATGAACAGTACAGTGACTCTGCTTTAACATAGGGTTGATAGGCTACAGACTCCATCCATACTCCTTTACTACCACTGGGCAGCATCATTCCAGGAGGTGTTACATAGCATCATGGCACATGACATAACCGTTCCACTTCGATACAACTAATAGTTCCCTTGGTTACACTAATAAAACCCTCAGCTGGAGCAGTCTGTTTAACATGGGAAATTAGACATCAGTAAAGATGCCTATGAACTGTATATGAACTGCCACAAGTCCAAAAGAGAGCAACTGCAGTCACTTGGGATCTCAGAAAATAAGATTTAGGAGGACAATGAAAGCCTTTTTTTCTTTATTCTAGAAAAGACAGAAACAGTAGAAGTAGGAAGATGCATTATAGTAGTCTTTACATTGATTACTTCTCATACATGGAGAGAAACAATCATATTTTATGTATTTAGTTTGCAGAAATAAAGATTTAGGTAGGTCTTGGGGGAAGTGGGAAGCACTCCAGTGATAAGAACAGTAAAACCTGCAACTGGTTGCATAAAGACACTGCAGAAATCACTAGTACTAAGCACTTTAAAAACAGGTTAGCCAAACATCTGCCAGACAACTCATGTACATTTGATTCTGGAGTATCCAATTTACCTCTGAAGGTACCTTTCAGCTGTACACGAGAAAAGTTTTACTCAGACATAATTTCCATAAACAAATTAGTTACTTATAATTAGTAGAGCTTTTATATGTACTTTTTTTTGTCTCAGCTGATGCTGAACACTGATCTAGTTCCTATATTTCAATGCTGCATAAACAGTATAATAATTTCTAATTAATGTGACACTAACCAGCTGTTCACACACACTTGAGATCCAAAGGACAGATTGAGTATAAATTGTTAACTATCAAAACTAGAGAAAATATTCTTGAAATATTAAGGAACAAAGTATGACCTGTTTCACTACTGATATGTGGCAACAAGACTACAGCAGGCAGATGACACAGGTAAAGCTGTCTCCTTATATTTAACAAAGAACAAGCCACAAACCAAAGCAAACAAGCCATGAAATGTGTGATCCCTGGGCCTCAAATCCTGAAATGACCCACACACCTTCAGTCTGATAAAAGGTGTTCCACCAAAACCTACTGCTCAGTAGCTAAAAAGAACCTCAATTATACAGGCTTCATAAAAGAAAGGCTTATTTTAACGTAAGAGCTCAGTTTAGCAAGTATGAAATAATGCCTGTGCCAAGAAGCACATTATTTCCAAAGGCTCTTTTTGTCCTCACTCTGTCCCAGCCGAGCCATTATAGTAGCAAAAAGTAATTTTTTACTATTACTAGCAAACTGAAAATACCAACACTAACAGAATTTTGAAAGTATGTAATCAGATTAAAACTAGAAAATGAAAAGTAACATTTCCTCTAATTTGAATTACTTACTGAAACACCGTAAACTTCAATTAGCTAATGATACATGATAGGCTAATTATCTGGGTTTTTTTTTTGCTTTTTTTTTTTTTTTCTGTCAAGGCTTCTCTGCTGCTTAAGAAAAAACAGAATGGAGTCACTAATTAGGAAGATACTCAGTATTTAATTTTATCATGTAGTATTTCAAACTGTATCTTCATGTTACTTATTGTACATCTTTTAGATATTAAATAGGATATTTTGTTATATGGTATTGTATAAACTCTACTGAGGTATCTCTGTATTTCACAAATGCCAACAAACAAAATACCACAACAAGGTGTGAGTTGAGACAGTAGCATGGCCCCTGCTAAAAACATAAAACAAAAGTATATAAAAGGTAAAATAGTCTTGAGGAGACTTATTTGCATCCCAAAGAGCAAGGATTGGTCCTGCTAATCACAACAAATGGATGAACAGCAGAATATTATTATCTATAAACATGTGCTTAGGACTGTTACAAATCCAGAATCAAACACTGCAAGCTGGGCAGTGAAAAATGAAGCCACACTGGTGTTAAAGTGTAAAAAGTACAGTTTTAGCACAAAATAGTTGTATTAACTATTTTCTTTTAATAAACCAACAAGAAACCTTAGTATTTTTGAGCCTTTAAATCAATATAAATCTCTGCTACCTGACCAAAACAGTAACCTGCAAGTGTGACAGATTTTCATCTATTAGAATGCTTAATAATATATTTATTTAGGGATAATAGATCAGACATTTGACAAATGAACAGATTAGAGACTCCTGGGTACACCAAGAGATAACATTTTAAAGACCATTTTACTCTCCAACTTGATGCATGCTATTTCTGTCCCTCCAGTTTTTCCCCGAGTCTTTTTCCTTCCTTGCTCAGCTTCTGTGTCAGTCTTCCCACAATGAGCTGCCTTAGAGCTAGGCAGCAGTTCCTGGCAAAAAATTCTTAACTTCAAGTGAGGCCTTCCCCATTCTCTGCAAGTATTTCTGCTTGGGTTCTTCCCATCTTACTGTAGTGAATACAGACATACAGACACCCACTCTGACACACATATATTTGTACATACACTCACACACAAACAAATGTGTGTTTGGGTTCAAATGGTGTTATTAACATACTCAGATGTAAAACCCCTCAGTTTCACAGCTTGTGCAGAAAACACAATATAAATCCGTATCAAGTAAATCTGCAAAGTAAGCTAATTCCTGCTTTAGTATTTAAGCCTTTCTGCCTAGTTTGCAAATTTTAACACACACACACACACACACAGAGTCTTTAGTCCCAACATCAAAGATTGAAGACATCTTTGGGTTTGAAACTGTTTCTGGTTCATTTCTATAGTTTCTTTTCTACATTTAACTCAAGCTATTTCTTCATGCTCATGGCACCTAGGGATGAGTAGTGAAGGTGGGAAGAGGCAAGATAAGTCTTCGTGTTCCATTGCCTAACTTCAACTTGATGTCATCCCAGGAATACAAGGAACAACAATAAAGATAAGCAAGGTGGCAGGGATGCAAAGCTGAGCAAAACCAAGGCTCAGTCAGGTACTGGGATTCCACAATTCAGAAGAGAGAGTATTCTGTGACCCAGGAGAAGAATTGAATGAAAATGGTACTGGCTCACTGCAAATGAGCTTGGGGCAACAGTGGTGCCCAGCGCTGCTAAACTTCTGCTTGAGCACACAGAAAAAGGAATTTTCACATGAGCTTCAACCCAGTAAAATCTGAAGGGTTCCCATACAGATGCCCAAAACCTGACCCTGACAAACAGTTACTAGGCTTCATGATATGTGCCAAGACACTAACTTACTCAAAATACAGTACTATATCTTCTCAAATAAATTACTGTAAGAAAACTTTACCTTAATCAAGAAATAATTCTCAAAAATATTGGGACTAGTTTCACTAAAGTGGTGCATAATAATCATATGTCAAGCATGGAAAATTTCAACCACACATGGTAAACTGGGAAACTTAGGAGCAATCAGGAAAATAGTCTCAGATTGGGAAGTATTTGACAATCTTATTTATATACAGCCATCCTAAGTATAGGCCTATCTCCAAACAGGACCATGGCCATGATACTTCAGTTTTGTTCCAAACTTAGTATTAATTTAAAACTAAAAAAAAAAAAAAAAAAAAAAAAAAAAATTAAAAATAATAATAAAAAAGCTTAAATAATCTAACAACACTCCTTCAGATTTTTTTCTACAGAATATAGCAAGAACTACAGAAAACCCCACTCACAAATGTCATTTGCCAAACTAAATATAAATGAGGCTAGCAGATAAGTAATTACCTGAAAAAAAACCCCACAGTAACAACAAAATTCCCAAACAGTAGTGATAAGATAGTAAGTACAAATATACCTTGTCCTTGAGGAACTCCGTAAAATTCAGCAGCTATCCTTGCTGCTTCCTTACGGTTTCCTTTCACAATGTAGAAATGACTAAGTATAGCAAGGCTGATCTTCACAAAAAGTTTAAAACAAAAAAGTGAAAGTATAGTAAAGTAGACATTGGATAACTGCTGTGCAAAAGGGCGACTTTCTTCTATGACAGTCATTGCTGCAGCAAAATCTCTCTCAGTGTTTGGGTCAGGCTCTCAAATGTGTTGATAAGATCATATGGCTCCAGCCATGCACTCTTGGGAACAACTGGTCCCGAGGAAAGAAAATATCAGCTGGTCATGATGCTTGCTGCTCAAAATATGACGATTATTTATACTGTACATAGTATTGAGTTCACTACCGCTCCCGCTAGCCTGGTGATATTCAAGTGGGACGGCACGCACCAAGAACCTGGATGTACTTGTTCCACATAAAAGGTCTGTTTCATTCCAAATTCTGCATTTCTAATTCATTTATTTACCCTATTAATACATGTTTAAAATACACCTTCAAAAGTATTATTATTAAACCCTGCAATTTCATGTACTAAACCAGGTAACTTAGGTAATCTTTTGCTGAAATATGTTCTCCTGCTGCTTAAGTACAATTGCTCTTTTGTGATACTTCCATGTTATGTCACACTAATATTTTTTTTTTACAAAACTAGAACCACATCAGTAAGTACTTGAAATACACATTAATAAATGAACAGCGATTTAATATATACCAGCTCTGACAGTCTCTTACTATTTTGCTCAGGCTGAATGTAAGTATCTAGTATACATGGATTTTAGCATTATAAAAAAACCCCAGTATTCAGAGCAGATGATAAGAATCAAACATCTAGATATTTTTATGGATAAGACCTTGGAGCATCTAAAATTAAATTCATTAAAATTCAATGGTAAATACACAACATGGAAAATTTCTAATACTTATGATACACATTTCATTGTGCTGCAACATATTATTTTAAACCTATGACATGAAAGGCTTTATTTCTTGGACAGAGAGGGGAATCTAAATTCCTCAGATTTTTTAAGAATTAATTTGCTTATATACCATAAAGTTATTACTCACAGTCATCAGTAGTCATGCACAAGTTGTTCCATTAGTGTGAGTAATTGCTGAGTAAATTGCTGAGTTGCAACATGATACAAAGTGAGGAGCTGCATAACAGAACTAGATGCTTAAGTGAACTATAATCCTAAAATAAACATGGCAACACAAGAAAGAGTCCTTTTCTATTTCCTTTTAGATAAAAGAAACAGTGTCTTGAATTATAGCTTAAAATACTCTACTCATGGTAATCCTAAACCTTTCTATTCTATCCTGGATTCTCGTTTGGTGGTCAGTAAAAACACTTCAGAATACTGGCAACTGTCCATCAGGAACAAAGGATCCAAACGTTGCTGCATCCACAGATCCCCCTGACTTCAAGAAAGAGCATAGCAGATATCAAAGATACAATACAAAATTGTATTTTTGAAAGAAAAGTGGAAAAATAAGACACTTCATCATCTGACTGTAGGAGTAATTTATTAGAGTAAGAAACGACAATGTTTCCTGGAAACTACATTCAAAAAACCTATATAAAGAAAAGACAATGATAAAAGGAAATGTGCTTGGAAATAAATATCAAGATTTACAACTGAATTGTGATTACTTGAGAGAAACAGGCATTCAATATTTTTCCTTGAAAAAAAAAACCAAAACATTATTCCACTTAAAAGTCTACCATAACTAGAAAAGGCAATTAAAAAGCAGTTTATATATTCAATTTTTTACTAAATTTCATTTATAGACATTTTCTCATGCAGCCAGAAAAGGAACTGTTTTCCTCATACCATTATTAGAAGCGGGAATGAGTACTTAAAATGCCAAATGAAAATCCTTGTTTATATTTGGCACATTGTTATCTGACACTGAATTGGGGTGTCATGTTTTCCACAAGGATAAAGGGCATTATGTTCTGAGCTACCACTGCCAATTTCTGTTTCAATCATTAATAGAAATGGTATTTTCCCTAGTAACACACCCACTATTGGAATTTCTTACTTTTTCCATATTTGCACTAGCATTATTACTCTTGATCAGTCCACAGAATTGCCCAGCCATCTTAAGTACCTGTTTTAAAAATTTACCACGAAGAGTAAGGAGAAACCATAATTATGTTATGGAAAGCCTTTTTCTTCCTTACAGTGTTTTACCTGACCCTTTTTTCCTGACTTCATATTGTGCCATCTAGTACCTGTGCTTTCTCAGTGATAAACTACATAAAGATGAAAGAAATCCTGAGTTTTGAGAATTTCAGTTCACACGTACTTAGCAGAAGCTGGCAAAATTACTCGTATAATATTTCTTCGTTTTTAGTGCTGTATAACTCTTCTGTGTCATCTTAACTGGAAACTCCCAACTGCCCAGGAGAACCAAGTCTATTCTAACCTAAGGCTACTAAAGTGCTACAGAAATTACCATTACAGCTTGCTGGCAAACCACGCTGTGAGGCACCCCGTCATGAAAACTGAGCAACTGTTCAGATGTTAACGCCCACACGGCATTTTGGAAGAACCAGCAACGGGAATACTGAGCCCTGAACACAAAATAGCTGAGAGCAAGCCCAGGCAGACTGGGAAAGCCAGGATCAGAAAGCTACAGCTGTTGTAATAGAAATCAAAAGTAGAAGCATGGGTAAATAAATAAAGGATCTGACAGGCCATGAAGAAGTGTTCCAAATTTTCTATTGCAAGGCAACCTGAAGCAATTGGAGTCGGATCTTGCAGCAGTGCAGAATAGTGAGAGCTTCCAAATGGAAATGCACCAGCCAAATGTAACAAATATACAACATAAAAATATCAGAGAATTTGAAAAGAGCAGTGGCTTAATCTGGATGTTTCCATTTCACATATGGTTTTGACTTCTGGGAATGAAATTTTTCTGCCTCAATTCTTCAGTTGTAAAATGGGGAGTTATTTTGAAGATGACTTCATTAGTGTTAAAAAAACACTCAGATATCCCAATGAAAAGAATACTGAAACTAACTAGGTATCTAATAATCGTTATTTTATTACAAAATTCCAACAAAAAACTAAATAAAATGAAATATTGAATGTTCATTCACTTAATGTCTACAAAAGGGATAGCAGGTAAATAATTTTAGCATTTCGTGTTTTATCGCAGCACACAGGAAAATGGCAACAAGCTACACTGCAGATAAACAATATTTGGATTTTTAGTTTTGTTTAAGAACATAATAATACTGTGACAAACACAGATACCCTTAACTTGACACACTAGCACATTCCTAGCAAATAAAACAAGAACAATGTAGTAACTTCTCTGGCATGCTTTCCCATTTCTGTCAATTAACTATTTTAATTCTAAAACAACTTTAAAAAATTCTAATGCTGAAATGTATGGTCTTAAAAATATGTATACATAATATATACAAAATTATGTATACGTAATATATACATATTTATACATATATACAATATATATGTATATTATAACCAAGATAGAAATACTGCCATTTACAATTACTATAAAAGTGGTTCATTTAAAACTCCAGAGCTCAGACAAAGTAGCCTCCCCTTTAATGCCTTTCTGTGTAGTGGCCAAGTGCAGAAAGAAAGTACTCAGCAGTGGCACCTGTGTATGCTAATTCAAACTGTCCAAAATCTAGTGCATAATTTTTGAGTGCCTCAACCTAACAAAGTACTTTGTAGAAAAAAAAAAAAAAAAATATGCACTATCTTCTATGATTAATTACATAACCACATTAATAAATTCTTTCTTTTAGTCTGGCAATTTTTCCTCTATCCTTTAGAAGATTGGTGTGCTTAATTTTCAGTAAGGCAAAATATACAAGAAAAATAACACAACTGATATCTACTCAAGGCTTTTTTTTTTTTTTTTTTATAATAAACACTGTAAAACCCTTAGAAATAAATATGTTGTGTCTTTAGTTTTGAGAAACATATTTCTAATTAAATTTTTTAAGTAATATTTTTAAAGTAGATGATATAGGCTGCAGAAGAGTAATTATACTCACAGCACCAATTCCATTAAAGTTAGTCTTAATAGTTTTCTTCAGTATTTTGGAGATGCACCTAAATGTCTGAAAGTGAAAATGCTTTTTTAAAGATGAGATATGCAATACGCTATAAGGAATTACTTGTATGACACTTCACTTGCATGTCTTTCTCCACATATAAGAGATTTGGCTAAACATCCACAAGAAGGTGATAGTCATCCTGGTTCTGAAACTTCTGTCTAAAAACAAGTATGATAAAAGATTATTAAAACACCAGGCAGAGGAACAGGAACTCTTACACGCTTTGAAGAATTTTTTATTTTATACATTATAGATAAACCACAAGAAACTTTTAAAGCAAGGCCCTCAAGACAGAAAGAGTTTAAAATCTGTAAGTCAAGTTCTAGTACTGAATTTCTGATGTAAGCATACAATGCCAGATGAAGGACTCAAAAATGCTGAGAAGCATGAGCCACTAAAATGGAAATGCCTAATTCAGCATGAAAAGTTACCTGCTTAGAGACCCACTGACTTGTATTTTGATAGGCGTATGGGATGCTAATCCTCAAAACTTTACCTGACTCATCTAAAATTACTGAACGTTGTTTATGTCATTTCCTCATAAATCTATGTTAAGCAATTTTTTTCTACTATTTTCTATTCAAAACATTTGAACTGAATAAAACTCAGAAGAACTATTTTAAAATGTATTTCCTTATTATCCAAAATGTTGCCTTAACAGCGAAGCTAAGACAAAAGAGGGCAGACATACCATAAAAAAATCTTAAAAAAATATTTAACATTCTTCTCAACAATTCACTGAAAATAATTATGCGCTCATTCCTAAGTTAAGAATATTATGCATTTATGCTTAGGCACAGGAAAAAAAACACCCCCAAACAAATCATATTTATCTGACAGCTACAAGAAATTCAGAAGCTGGAATAATGGGAAGACATCAAAAAACTGCTGAGTCCTCAAGGACTCAGGAACTCAAGCCCATCAGCACAACTCAAGCACTATTCTCATAAAATATGAAGAGAAGAGGTGTCCAAAGTACAGAGTTTATGCTACAGTTTTGGGGGAACGAAAAGACTAAAAGTGAGAGAACACGAACTTTGGTCCAGAAAAGACCAAACTTGGCTCATATCAAGGAGTGCTTTTACACTGCACCCCATTCTACAGACTTATTTGAGAGTTTTGTTGTCAACTGAAGCAAACACAACGCTGTAAACCAAACAAATGGAAGGTCTACATTTCCTTTTTACAGCTTTTCTTCCTGAATGCCATGTCTATCCAGAATTTACACAAACTGTGCAGTATAGAGTCATAACTGATACCCATTTTATTCAGATCTCTGCAGTTCTTATAATTCATGCTAGCCTCCCGATCACCCAACTAAAGACTTTAACTAAAAGTCTGTCTCAAAATGCAATGCAAAGATGTTGTTTGTGGCATAACAGGAAAAAATTAGAGTGTCTTAAAACATGTTAGCCTTCTCCTCTTGGTAATCATGCTCTGACTTTTGAAACCCATTCTACTAAACAGCTATGTTTTTAGACACTATTTGTCTTCTCTCATAAGACTATGAAACACAACAGCTCCTTTTAAAAGCACAAAAAATTGTTACTCAAGTTTTGCTACATATGCAGTTTCTCTCTGTATTTTTATGTAGCACGTTATTTCCATCAGGTGGCTGTAGTAGTTCTTTTTCCCTCTAGTGAATCAAAATCAGTGCTTTGATAGAGTTTAGGTTCTATGCAAATCAAGCTATTCTGGTACATGAATGCTGAAACCTTTCTAATATTGTTAACTGTTACTGAATTTAAATTGGTTTAATTGAGGTGTTTTGCATTTTTGTTAAAAATACTACTCCTACTTTAGAAAACAGTTCTACTTCAAAGACATGTATATCTGTATTTCCAGCGAATGGAATTACTGGTCAAGGATTAAATACCAATCAGTATCTCTTCACATAACAGACATTCTCTATATGACATGTATTTGACAGCATAAAAAGTAACAGATATTTAAGCAATGATGAAATTCCAGTTTTCCAACTTTCTCAGTTCTTGGAAAACATACACAGAAATCTTAAATTTATATCACTTTATTATACACCCACAGGATAGTTGCTGCTGTTAATAGTAACAGATGCCTCTTCAACTACAAATCCAATATAAAACAATTCCTGCTATCAGCCACATTAACATACAAACAGGCTTGATCTGCTTAGCCAGTCCAACTAATCACTGACAATAAAGTTTTACACAGAAGAGAAGTGGGTATAATCAACCTGCTTACAAGTAAATTCAATCTGAGTTCTGCTAGAAACATGGTAAGTTTGTCCTACAGTATTTCTTGCAGTCCTCTTTGGATACCTAACATAACTTAACTATTAAGAGTATTACAGATGATTCCAAAATAAGTCATGTGTGTACTTAGAGACATTACTAAACCTAGGAACGTGTCAGACAGCAGGCACACACAGCCTGGTGACAGACAAACTCTAGCAAAACTTGCCCCCCAGGAGTTTAAAAAGTTACCACCTCCAGATGCTTATTCCATTCCTCAGTAAAAGTTCCTGCCCCTCTCTCTCCCTTCCTGGAAATCAACAGGAAGGAACGTGTATAGGTACACTCTTCAGTTCAAAACCTGACAATTTAAATTGTTGATCAGTTTAAACAAACCTGTTGGACTTTATACTGAAACCAAACAAAAAAAACCCACCAACAACAATAACAACAATGCAAAAAACCCAAACAAACAAAACACAAAAACAAACAAACAAAAAACCCCAAAACAAAAAAAAGACAACAACAACAAAAAAAAAAATAAAACAACACAAAAACCAAACACTCACAACCTCACAACCCCTATAATCCATTCTGCTACAGAAAAAATAACCCCGTGGAAAATCTATGAGGGGAGAGTAACATCAGGTGTATGTAGATGCTGCCTCTTCCTAAGGATACTTAGCAGTAACTTTTGATGACTGTATGTATTGATACAGTTGTATCAGTGAAACTAGGAAGAGCTTTCTCATTTTGTATCTCTTTCCCTTTATATAGTTCCTTTCTTGGGTCTAAACAATTTCTTTCATCGCCAACCACGTGTCTACAGAACACAGATTCTCTCTTCAGGTAACTCCACCTCTTCCTTAGGATTGCGGTACCACAGGGGCTGTGCTTTTGGTATTTCAACCAGCTTGACAGAACTAACTTTGCTATTCACCTTATAATCTAAATTCATGTAACTGAATCTGGTATTTTTGCAGTTTTTACAGTTAATCTTTAATGAACTGCAAAAATGTCACAGGTTCTTATTAAATAGATGTCTCTAAATAAATAAGTACATAAATAAACCTGCATTCAAATCCCAGAGGATCCCATGATGTGCAGATTTGGTTTTCATCAACATTCAGACAGTTGGTACATGAGAAATGAACATGACAGAAATTTTCTGTTTTAACTGACAGTTTTCAAAAGACCAGATTTGCACCTGTAATTAATATCTCTCTGCCACTTTGAAACACAGACCTCTTCAGCTGTTTGTACGGATACTACCTGGTCTCAGGAAATCACTTAAGATCCATAAGTAATACATTATTTATTTATGTGTAAGACCCTTAAATTATGTCATCAAGATGAGATGATTGTCAATTATTCTACAGTGAAAGGTTTGCTCAATAAAGTATCTGAGTTGTGAATATTTTGTCATCAACTTGAATTCCTTTCAAAACTGTTAATTTTATTCTACATTATAGGCTGTCTCTAAATTTTTCTTTAATCCTTTAGATTAACCTTTTTCTTTAAAAAATTATTTTTAGTTCTAAAAACAGTGAAATCATTTGTTTAACTTTATATTCCCTTTCTTCAAATCTTGCCAGGTTTTCTTCTAGACTAAGTAAGAGTGGTTTGTCTTCTTTCTGTGTAAAGTATATTTTGGTGCCTAAGAATGTTATTAATAAAACAAAATTACACAGTCAATATCACGATTCCATAGGGATCAGAGTTAAACATTTATTCTGCAAGATTATGTCACTATATGCTGACTCCCATGACTGGTGTTCATAACAGAAAGGTTTTTTCATCCACTAAAACTGGTATGAGCTAAATGATATCATCATGACAGACCTAGTAAAGCATCCTTTTCCTCAAGCTGAAACATGACAGCACCACTCCGCTTGGTGCTTTTACAAGAGACGTAAAAATACTTTGTGATGAAGAACTCTTAACTGGCTGAGTGAATGAGGTAAAACCAGGGTGAGGTGGATCAGTAGTACACAGGCTTCGTGTCACAGAATACAAAGGAAAATGAAGTATGAAAAGTTAGGCTGAATTAGGAATGTATGAATGACTTACCTAACATGGCTTCATATGCCATGGAACAAGCAAACCTCCCAGGAGCCAAAACATTAACTGTGTCAGGCTCTAAAACACACTGACTTTGGAGCCAAGAACAACCCTCTCCAATGCAGCCTTTTTTCTTTTTTTGGCCATATATCATGCCACTACATGAGACAGCATTCTAAAATACCAAGTTTGTTCTGAAATCAGATATTTGCCCTGAGATTTTCTTTCTGAAGGATTCACAGTAATACTATAAAGGGGAGTGAAAATTTCTTCTTGCTTATCTTTTTGTTCTCCATATTTTGTAGATTCAAAACAAAAAATAATAAATGGAGGTGAGAAGGTTAGAAACAAAACCCCTTCAAGGTGGTTTAAAAAGCCTACTTCTCTTAGCCACAGCCTTCTCACACCAGTTGTAAAAATGCCCCATTCAGAAGAGGTGCTAACTGAAAGCGGGCTGTTGCAAGAGACAAGTTTCCCAAGCTTCATCTTCCTACCCAGAGTTGCCTGAGAGGCTGTGTGTAGCTACTGTCTTTTAAAGAATTAACATTTTAATAATCAATAAAAGACAAAGTCAAGAAAGTATTTAGACATTTATGGTAAAAAAAATCAGGAAGTATATACACATCCCTAGATCAAAAAGTGATCTATATACAGTCCTCATCTAACTATCTAGGTACAGAATATGCCACAGGCACCTAAACTTCCACCTGTAAAATTAGTCAGACTTAAGTCCCAAGAAGACCAGAGGTGCTGCCACCTGGGCTGCAGTTAACATCCCCCCTTCACTTGAAATTCACAAGCAATACACTCTAAACTGTCAGCCACCTGGGAACTCCCATCTATGTGTACCACGTTAGAACCAATATGACTTCAGTGGGAAAACAAAGGACTCAGAGTAATCTCTGTTGATGGTCAGTGTCAACACCTGCCAGTTTGTTTACAGATAATTAAAGCAATCGCTCTGTAACTTGAACATCTGAGCAGAAACATATCAACCAAAGAGCACAAGCTACTCTCCCTCAGAAAACTACTAATCATCAGCTGCTGACAGGGATCAATCCTGTTGAAGTGCCAACACTGTAAAAAAAGAACACATGTTTAATAGATCAAAGAGTGCACAAAAGCACAATTCCAAAGTAGGATAATTCTGGGGAAGGATAGAAGAAGGAAGAATTCTACATTTCAGACCTGCTCCCAATCCTATCTCTGGATTTTGTTCAATGTGTTTGCAATGAAAAATAATAAATTTCTTGAAGAACCAGCCAGAGCATTGCCATGCCCTAGGTTCCCTGCTGGTCTGGCATGAGTACACTGCTAGGGTGTAATGTATACCATATGCCACTGCATCTTGGAAATGGTCTCCCAAACCTTTGTGCCTCCCCAAGAGTCTATAAATTTGTTTTCATAATTATAGTATTTGATCCATTCAGAGTAACACAACTTATTTAGCTGACAGTGACTTGTAACATTACAATGCCACTATTCTTTACAAAATACCAGATTTTATATTTTTCATAGAACAATTTGGAATGTACAAGCAAACAGTTATTGTGAATAAATATCTTCCCTTCTTCTTTCACAACTGGCTTGTTTGTTTCAAAATTTTTCACCTATTTTTCTTTTGCAAAATTTCAGTCATTAAAAAAACTTTAGTCTGTTACAGTAACAGAACGGTCCTTGAATAAACTATACCATCTGTCTTGCCACACATACTGTGCTTTTAAGTGACATTTATTTAAAGGTTCCACTAAAATAAATCCAAACCTACACAAGCAACAGCCATATTTATTCATTGCCTTAAAAGACACATGAATTTGGCTAAACTTTTGGATTTTGGTTTTCTTCAGGTACTTGATTACTGCTTGGGAAATTTCACTACTTAACTCCTGTAAGTTCTGCCTTAGTTACTTAAGTTCTCTGCAACAGCTATTTTTTATTTTTTTTTAATTAAGTGAAGAGTTGTTTAATATGAAAAGCTCTAAATAGCAACTATAAGAGCTAAAAGCAAGAACAAAGGCAAGTAAGCCTGTTGTTTGTAGATACAAGAAAAAAATATTCACATTTTTAGCAAACTTTTTGATTACAGCAGACATTTTACAACTTTGGAAATCTTTTAGGTTCCCCTGGTTGCAGTAAAAGCTTCCTTCTTCAAATATTTTGGGGGAAATCACCGACTCTTCAGTAAGTTACCCAGGGTTTCAGTAACAATATGTTCCAGACTATAAATCATCACAATAATTAATGTTTGGAATAGCATAAAATAATAAGCCAACAAAAAACTGTACACAAGAAACTCTGTGCTGCTGGAACTCTTTTGGAATATCAGGAAGGTTAAAAATTACCAAATGCAAACTGGCAAAAAGCTTATCATCAGAATATTGCTAAATAGCCTACCTTCTTCAGGCCTAAGACTGATTGCAGTGTGGCAAATGCAGAGACCTAGAAATTAACTGCACATTGGAACACAGAGTGCCAACAGCAAGGAGTGTCCCCATAGGTACCTTAACATCCTACACTTAATAATAACGCTAAAGAGACATGTTAAAGGTATTCTGTCTGGGGGGAAACAAAAAGCACAATTATGATCTTTTTCCTTTTCCATTCCCTGCCTTTCCTTCCCTGAATCACAGACCTGCTTCTTGTCTACAGGGAGGAAAAGAAACAGCAGCATCATTACAGAACATACATTTTTCAGAATGGCCTGACAGTCCCCACCTACTTTTTCCTATCCCTTCAGTCACCATGAGGCCTTCCACTCTTTCAGACCCCTGCACCTGAGCTCCTGGTTCCTGCTCCGAGTATTTGCAACACTGAAACCTTAGGGCTGGGAAGAAGTTAAATATAAACCACTGCTGACACCTGTTGTCAGCACTGAGAAACCTGCGTTAATGGGGCCTGGTATACTTAACACAGGGGAATGTAAGGGGTGAGAACACAAAAAAGACCCCAACCCAAACCTTTGAAGAAGCTCTCACTTCCCTTGGTTCTGACACTCATGATGTTGCAGGCTCAGGAAGCAAGAATGGGCACCAAGCAGGGGGCTCACAGAGGAGTTAGAAATTACAACAGAAATTAAGCTTTGCTAGTACCGATTTGAAGTGGAATTTCAAATCAGAAGTGTAAGGTCAAAAATTGCCCTATCTTGCAAACGGTGTGGGATCAGCGAGCCATCTGGTAAAAGTATTCCAGTAACACGCCCAGGCACTAAATGAGGTTTCTAGACAATACCGAGAATGTATGTAACAAAGTGGAAAATAATAGGAACGTTCTATAGGAAACAAGGTAGGGAATAGCAGATTTCAGTACCAATGAAAGCCAGATACAGACACCAAGTTAAAACACAAGCCTTCACCTCAAATGCGATTTTATTACACAAATGAAAAAATCCACCAGAGCAACAGAACGAATGCCTGGGAAACACAGCAGGCGGCAAAGAGTTAGCTCGGCAAGGAACACGCCCCAGTACGCACCAACCCCTCATTTTCCCGAAGTTCCGAAGGCACAGGACAGGACCATGCTCCACCGGTATCAGCGGAGAGCCCCCGGCCCCGCGTCCCGGCCAGGGATGCACCGCCCCGGGGCCTCCCCAGGCCACGCAGGGCAGTCAGGGCGCGCACGGAGGGGACGGAAACCACCGACAGCCCAACGGGACGGAGCCGAGCCGGCACGTCCCGCCCCCGGGCGGCTTTCCCTTCTATGCACCGCACGGACGCGGGAGCGCCGTACGAGCAGGCCTGCGAACGGCGGCACGCCACAGCCAAAGGCCACTGAGCCTTTCTCTAGGCGGGCTCCGCGGCGGCCCAAGCGCGGCGGCGGCCCGAGGGCGGGCAGGGGGGGGAGCTGGGAGGGGTCTGAGGGGCACTG
>JAWWTY010000123.1:37958307-37985460 GCA_035222235.1 Margarornis squamiger
CGGGGGCAGCGGTGCGCCCCTGCGCGCTCCCGGCCGGGCGCGGCCTCCCGCGCGCTCCCGCCCGCCCGGCCAATGAGGGAGCCCCACGACGGAGCGGCCGCGCGGGGCCGGGCCGCGCGCTCCGGGGGCCGCGTCGCGCTCGCGGGGCCGCGCGCAGCCCCTGCCCGAGCCCGCGGGTCACGGTGGTGCCTCCGCCCTTTCATCGCATCGCAGCGCCCTTTTCGTCTGGTGTGTGGCTGCCTCAGGTCTCTCCATTGATAGCCAGCCATCTCTTCCTGTCTCTGACAAGTGGGCTGGCCGGGGTGGCTTCTCTTCCGAGAGCTGCACCAGGTGTAGGGCACACAACACCGCGTCAGACGCGTGTTGCCCCGTAGACAAAATGAACTGGTGCAAACTTGTGCTGCGGCACCTTTTTTTTTCCCAGTTTTGGTGGTTTGATGTTTTTTGGTTTTTCTCGGAAGGGAAACTTTGTCGCAGAAAACTTCCGCTGGGTTAAGTATGTGTGATGTGGAGGGCAGTGGTTTCACCAGCAGCTGGGCAGCAGTGCCCCACTGCCAGCTAATAGTGGAGGTCTTTGCTCCCACTTCTGTCCACATGGTCCTTTGCCAGCGCTCCTCGGGGGAATCGGGCGCATAGGACTCTTCACTGAGCTGCTTTAACTCAACTACTGTTTCTTTCTTTGGTTGGTTTTGGCCCAGATTAGTGAGCTAAAGCAGCCCATCCCTGGAATTGTTAAAGGCCGGGATGGATGGAGCTCTGGGAAGCATAGTCTAGGGAAAAGTGTCCCTGTCCATGGCAGGGAGGTTAGAATTAGGTGGTCTTAGAGGTCCCTTCCAACCCAGGCCATTCAGTAATTCTGTGATGATTCTGTGGAGCTTTGGAGCCACCCCAAGGTAAGTGGCACCAGTGGATGGCTATCAGCAGGATCTGAGAGGGGAGATGAATGAAAATAGAGTGGAGATTGCCATCACCTTTCAGACTGGTTCAACACCACAGGAAAAGAAACCCCATACTTATGCTAGAGCGAGAACTGCAAACAGCAAAGAACTGCCATAAAAGCATATTTTTGAGTGTTGCAGGGAGCTCAGCATATATGAAGTAGCATAATTTGGCTGAAATTTATATTGGTAGTCCTGTCTGTGATGCACAGATCTGGTATTACTGAGAGATGTTACACCTTAGTTACTTGCCTTGAACTTCTGCATTCTGCACACCCCTTAAGGCCTGCTACTCCACCAGATTGACAGTGATTAAGAAGTGAAGTGCTTGATAAAGTTTGCTACTTAAAAAACATACTGCTTTTTGCAGGGATGGCAATTCAGAGCAAGGCTTAAATTGGGAAGTTTTGGTGGTGATTTTAGTAACTGGAATAAATGTAACTTTAAAGTTCATAATTCATAAAAGTTTTGTTACATGAGGAATTAAGGTTAGTAGCTGGTTGCCAAGCTGATTGCTTATGGTATTCCTCTTTGTAGACTGTAAGTTTGGTGAATGGATAAGCTTTGTGAATATATATGGAAATATCTCCCGTGTGTCTGTTATTTTCCAGTTTCTTTTTCTCTTGTGGTTTATTGTGGCAATGTCAGATATTTTTTCAAATGTGGATTTTTAATAAAGCCTTCCAAAATGATATTACTTTCCACAGTGTAGAGGAAAATAAGAATTTTCTTTATGTTGCTGCTTAAATGCATTACAGGAATTAAATCCTGAAACTTGTGTGAACTACACACAAACTGTTATTGGAATGGTTGGAGTGTCTTGTACAAGCCTGTGCACTAGAGGCTTTTCTTTTTATTGAAAATTGGGAATATTGAAAATGGTTGCCAGCAGACAGCTATGCTGACAGTGTTGAAATCAGATTTATATATTTGGGGTTGGCTAACACATTTTACTGGAATGAAATCTAATTCAGTTTAGGTACAGATAGGCACAGGTTTTTTGTGAACAGAAAGAGGTCTATAGGCTACTTGTATGTCTTAGACACTGTGGTGGCAAGACTGTCATGCAAAACTGGGGTACTCTCTGGAAGGCAGGTGTTAGTTTGTAATGTTGATTATATTTTAACCAAAGGCATTTAAAACAAAATACAGAAAATGGATGAGGGAAATATCTAATAAGAACCATAATTTATGTAATGTGTAAAAGACAAATAATGAAAAGGAATAATCTTGTGTTTTGTTTTGTCTTAGAAAAAATGTAGAAGATTTCACTGGACCTAGAGAAAGAAGTGATCTGGGATTCGTCACATTTGATATTACTGCAGATATCCTTAATGGAAAAAATGGTTTGCCAGCTTTTTGAAATAAGAATGCTTTGATGTCTATTTCTGTTGCCTTATAATCTTCAAATATTCAGGATTTGGGGAAAACTAGCCGTTTGTTTTAAAATAAAAATTTAAAGCAGCAAAAAGTAGTATTTTTACCTAGCTATGGCAGTGAAATAGAACTTAGAGTAGCTGTTTGCTCTCTAGTAGATGACAAGTTATTTTCTCTTTTAAATGCCTGTTTTTAAAATAGTGAAGGACAGTGTTATCTAATAGTGGGGAGTGCAGTTTAACATCTGGACAGTATTACTGTTAAATTTGTATTGCTGGTTTGAGGAGTGAATTGATAGGATTTATGTAGCATACTATTCTCATTGTCATACCAAATCTAAAAACTGGTGCACCTTTCAAACACATTTTGTTGTGAGGCTCTCAGAGTTCTGGCCGTGTAATGGTTGTGTAGAAGTACTTGTCTTGTTTTAAAAATAAAAAAAAACATTGCAGTCCTGTAGATATTAAACTCACTAATCTTAGGATTAAATAGTGTGAAATTAATTGGGAAGCGTATGGTGTACTACAAAATTTATCACCTCACTTTTGGCCTCTTTTTCAGTTGCTGTTACAGTTTTGCAGTTTTTCTTTTGTATTTCTTTGCTTCCCTGTTAGTGTGGCTTTTACTGGGGAAAGAGGATTGTGTTGTGGGTATTTCTGGAGATTTTCTGTTTGTTTGTGTCGCATAGGTTTTTAGACACTAGAAGGGAATTATCCTTAAGATTTAGTCTCTTGAAAAAATTCTGTGTTTTTCTGCAGAAGTCAGTACCAAATATGAGGCAGCATGCTTTACCTCAGGTGATTACACTAAGCCTTGCTTTGCAGCTGGACCGAAATTCCTGGGATTTTTCCCTGTCTGCTGTTTTTTGTCACTGTTAGGCAAGACACTGATTACCTCTCTGTTTCATTTTCCCTGTTTTGAAGAACACTATGTTCTGTAAGAAAACCACACAAAATACAACATTGATATGAATGCTGGATAAACACGCTAATCAGATTTTTGCAAGTCTGTCTTCACAGGAATAAGAGGATTATTTTTTTTATCAGGTGGAAGAAGGAGAGGTAAGCTCCTAAGTCTGAGTTTTACCTCTGAAATGCTTATACATATTAAAATCAGGGACTGAAATTTTGAAACAGATGCAGTGTATATAGAGGGAAACAAAGAAGGAAGGACAGGACCTCTAAAAGAAACATTCTCATACAAGGATTAGTGTGCAATATGTGGGCATAAAGTTTCTATGACTCCTAATGGTAACAGGTTTGTTTTTGTTGTTTGGTTGGTTTGTTTTTTTTTAAAGACTCTCTCTTAATCTTTCATGCCTGGCATAAATAAACGTTGCAATGTTTAGAGCTGTAAAATGCAACTATCTTGTAGGTTTTTTTGGTCCAAGTTTTTGAAGAAATACAGGTAGATGGGCTCTCTTAACTACTGGAAACAAGTTGTGGGTCCTGAGAAAAACTAAATAAAATGGCATTTAGAAAAAGAAACTAGGCAAAGGAAAGATACCATTTTCACAAACTCCTTTAAGCTTACTTAATCCATTGCTAACTTTTGCAAGTGATAAGAAGTACTACGAAGGAGATCTTGAGAATCTTGTTTATTATTTTGAGCTAGATGACAAAAAATGGTCAAATAAAATAGCTCTACCTGTTCTTGCAGTGACAGCAGTTAAATAATTGATTCTTTTCTTTCTTGTCTTTTGAATTAGTATCTTAAAAACATGATTTTGTCTTGTGATGAGTGAGTGGAAGATTTTGAGGCTGGTTAAGGCATCTATTTTTTGAGATAATGGCAAACAGAATACAAAAAAGGACTGGGAAATAAGTTTACAGCTAATCTTTGTAGTGAGTTAAAAGGTCTTTTCCTTAGCAGTTGCGCATGGTGAATGCTATTGTTAGACACATAACTATTTAGAATCCCAGCATTATATACTGATGGTCTCAAATGGCAGTCATCAGTTCTTTACTTTTGATCAAAAATGTGAGCAGAGTTTCATTCCAGTCTAATGAGCTTTCTTTGTTGTCAGTAGGCAATCAAATTTGCTAATTTCTGATGTCCCTTCCAATATGAAATATTTCCCAGTTTCTAACTTCTCTGATGTGGGTATTAGAAGCTCTTTGAATACCCTACACTCTACCAGTTTTGTATTGTTTATTATTATATTGTTTAATGTTAATATATTTCAATCCACAGTTGAATACTAGGGTTCTCTGATAGTATAAATAATTGCCTTGAGGATATTTACTGAAGAATTCTGTTGTGCCTTTTATGTTTAGGGTTTTATAATGGGTTATCTAGCCGAGGATTCTCATTACTAGCTTGCAGTGTCAAATATAGAGCACTTAAATCATTGGAGGAGAGATAGTTGTTAGATTTCATAAATAGTGAAAAAAACCCAACTAAAACCCAGTCACTTTAATAAGATTAAAATGTATGGAAGTGCTCTGATTTATGAATAAGATATAAGTTGAAAGGTAAGAACTCACTGTAATTATCATAGTCTGTTTAGATCTATTAAAAATAAAACAAGGTTATGTAAGAACAGTATGGTATTTTCCTTAATCTGCATACATCTGCAGAGTATATTTGACTGGAATGTTAAACAATTGTTTCTATATTTGTCTGCAGAATATTCAACGAAAAACAATGTAAGTATCAAAAAGAAGGTTGAGGCAATTACCCGTTTTAGTACTGCAGTTATTTTTAAACTTTCTGTAGTTCTGCTGGGAAGAGTTCAGGCACCACCATTTCCTACTAGCTTGGGCTGTTTTTACTGGCCTTCATGACTGTTATTTTCTTGACAGTTTAACTGCAGGGTGGGAAGTTCACCTTGGTGAAACCTAACTTGGTATGTGCCTAGTAGAACGGGAGAAAAGTAACACATGCTTTATGTTGCAATACACTTGCAATAGTGTACTGTAAATGAGTTTTTTCGCTTACTTTTTCTGTCCATTTTACTTTTTCCTAACATTCTTCAGATGACTGCAGTTAGAAACAAAATACAGTGGCTTTTGATCTGGTCTGGTGTGGTGGGTCTTTTGTTCATAGATCACAGAAGTGTTTGCCTGTACCAGTTACCATAGCCCTGTAATTCATGTACATTACTTTGTCATACTGCTCAAAATAATTGGCCTTGCTGCATCCTTTAAGCTGCTACTGGTACCTCACTTTCAGTAGCTGAACAGCCTTTTCACTGATCTGATAGAAGCTGTATGGAACAGCCTACGGAAAAATTCTTTTAATGAAACCCATGCTGCCATAGTACCACTGAATTCTAGTTAAAGCTACTGTGCTCGTGTTGCAAGAATGTAGTGAAAGTTTAGGGGTTTTCTTAAATTGCTACACAAAACTATGTCCCTACTTTTTTTTTTTTTTTTTTTTTTTTAAGTATCTTTGTTGTATTATACGAACTAGTGGATATGGTGTTTGTACTAGAATGTTTTTTAGGGTTTCTGAGACTTTATTTTTTTGTTTCATCTCATAGGTTTTTTTACATAAATCAGTAGTTCTCACAAATATTGGGAAATATTTTTCTATGTTCTATAAAGTACTAGACAAGACTGTTTAGCACCTACTTAAGAGAACATAAAGTTTCATTCATGAAGTTAAGAATTTGGGATCTCTCTCAATTCATAAAAGTTTTGAGGTTATACTTGCAATTAAAGTTGACATTTCTTCCATTAAAATTGGAATAGTATTAAGTACCCAGACAGAGTCATGATATCTCAATTTAAGGCCCTTATTTGAAACAAAGTCTAAATACTGTTTTATATGTGATTTACTTTTGCAATTGAGAAGGAAAAGTCGTCATTCTTTTTAAGTCTTCCAAAGCTTATGACTTTTCAAAATGGCTTTCTTGTGTTTTATTAAGCTGTTCCTTGTTGTTTCCATTTATTCTGTGCCACACTTCACTGTGCAGTAATGCTAGATTCCCCCTCTGTAAAGCATTATTATGTTAAATTAGTTATGGATGGCAAGCATGTACTTCAGGGGTTTTAGATTAATAATGCTATGAAATTTCATTGTCTGAATGTGATCTTGTAAGGTATCTTATTGACTTAATTACAATTTTTACAATGTATTTTTAGGCTCTAAATCAGGTGGTCCTTTGGGACAAGATCATGTTGAGAGGAGATAACCCAAGGCTGTCCCTAAAAGACATGAAGTCAAAGTACTTTTTCTTTGATGATGGAAATGGTCTCAAGTAAGTTAATCCTTTTTTTATTAATCTTATTCATGGTATCTTGATTTACTTGCATACTTTGCATTTTATATGTGTGTCTATTGGTGTGGTAAGGTACCTATATTCTATCTGATGCTGTCAGCCTGTTGCATCTTCTGGATTTCTGCTTTTGATATTCTTGTCTGTGACGCACTCACCTCCAAAGGAGTTAAATAAAAAAAAAACAAACAAAAAAGTAGGTATTACTTCATGAAGTAACTACATAAATTAAAAAGCTTATTGTTTCTGGACCAGGAAAACAATCTGTGTCTTAATGTGTTTATTGTTAGTAACTATTAATTAAATTGGTTGAGTATTTGTGCTGATAGTCTTTCTTGCTTTTGCAGGGGAAACAGGAACATCACTTTGACTCTTTCCTGGAATGTTGTACCAAATGCTGGCATTCTACCTCTTGTAACAGGATCAGGACATGTGTCTGTACCTTTTCCAGATACCTATGAAACGACAAAAAGTTATTAAATTATAGTACTGAATCATAAGCAAGATATTTTTATACTTGTATATTGTGAATACATTTTATTGCGGTTTCTTCTCACATCCCATGCAACTTTTCAGTGAAAGGAACTTAATTTCCTCAGGTCTAACAGCATAGAAAAAGGAAATGAAAGTTTGGGTTTGGGTTTTTTTAAATAAAACATTGAAGCTGAAACTTAAGAGAAAGGTAAATTGCAGGGCAATGGTTTTGAAAGGTGGGGTGGGGGGAAACAGGATTTTTTAATTTTTTTTTTCCTGGCCATCCTGGTATAGGTCTCCTTTTCTTTTAAATAAATATTTTTAAACCAGAAGATAGTCTTCCTGTGTTTGGGCTTTTTTAAAGTACTATGATAGCCATTTATTATGTACAGAACTCAAATACACCTTCTGGAGTCAGTTTCTGGGAGAGCCTGAAGGAAGCAGCTATTCTGTTTCACAGCATTTTGCTAAATGCATGCTTAGCATGTTACAGTAGGATAAGTTTGGTCCTTTCTAGGACTGCCAACAGCTACATGGAAAACTGATAGTTCATTATCTCTCAGTCAGCCTGCAGATCTTGTTTGGAGTGCCACTGATGTAGCCCACATCCAGTTCTATATTACAGGTCATTTTAGTAGCTGCTTATAATGCAGCAAACTGAAAGAATAAAAAGAAATCTATTCAGTACAAGTCTGAAGACTTTCAGCATAAGACATAAGCATAAGTCAGTAAGAAAAGTAAAAGTATTAGGTAAAGAAAGTCTGTCTACAAAGGAATCTCTTGATTTTTATTGGGATGTGCTCAGCAGAAAGAATGAGTATGCATTTTTCAGAAGAGGCCAGGACAACTGATACTAGAGGGGACCTTCCATAGTAAGGAATGGGACAGATGTTGCCCAGAACAGTCTGGGAAAACATTTACAAAATAGAGGATTTCCCCATGTTAAGATAGAGTAATTGAGACAGATTTACCAGCTTGACCATCAACATGAGTCTACCTGCAAGTCTTCCTGGTTTGCACCTCTGCTGAAAAAGTGGCCTCTGTGTGGCTGCACATCCTACTCTGTATCCTCCTTCACTCAGCTGCATCTGGGAATGCTCGTCATAGTTGGGAGGACGGAAGGAGCAGGGTATCACGGTTGCCTCGTGGCCATAATGATGGTTTCTACCAAATGATCAGCTAGTGGGTTTAGATCATTGTACGTCCACAAGGAGCACTCACTGCAATCACCTTCCTGGCCTAGTTTTTGATGTACACATACACTTTCAAACAAAGTATGACAGAAGTTAATTTATTGCCAGACCTGAAATGTTCTGAATGCACTGGCAACTTTGAAAAAGAGAAAACTAAGTCTGAAATTAAAACTGAGGGTTTTAATACTGTAAATTAGAAAAAAATAATAGGAAAAATGATGAGAATTGCAGTGTGACAAACATTGCAAAAGACTGGAGCAGAATCTCCCACTTTGAGTTCACCTAAGAGCTGATGGATTTTGAAGGAACTAATTTGCTTTTAAAAAGATATCTTGAATATTTGTGAATTATCCCTGACTATTTAGTATATTCATAATGTTGGTGTGTCAAAGAGGTGTTGAAAAAATTTCCCAAAAGTGCTTTGTCTTTACAAACAAAATTTTGTGTGACAAAAGTAAAACATTTTCACAGGAATATTTTAGGACAATTTTTCATTTGTATCCAGCATATTTAGCTGAATTTCAGTTCTCTGAACTTGGGCTGTTTTCCACAGACTAGCATAATCAGCACACTGAAATACATACTATTTTTTTTGTACTTTGATATCAAATGGATATATTGCTCTACAAGGTGTTATAGAGAACTTAAACCTCATACAGAAGGAAAACAAAATATTTCTAGGGATAATTTGGCAAAGTTGTGGAGCTGTTTTGTTAATTGCCAAATACAGAGTTGTTTTTTAATTGCCAAATACATGGTCGGTTTATTCATAAGTTATATTCCTGAAATGTTTACTGAAACATTTCTTGTGGCTTGGCATTCAACCCATTCCCTGCATTCCTTTGGCTGTACTCTTCCAATGGAAATACTAGCTTTCTATTAAAGAGAAGCTTTAACTACAGAGACAAGGATCTGCTATCAAAAAACATTGGGGAGAAATTTTCTTCTTTGCTCCAAGTTGGTGTATTCCTCTCAGCAGACAGTACCAGAATTTTAAGACACTAAAACCATAGCTGTCAAATGTGATGCTTGAGGCTTTACTAGCTTTTCCCAGTGAAGAGAAATTATGTTTGAGGTAAGCATTTTAGAAGGATGAAGAAGAAACCATCAAGGAGCTCAGATTCTCAAAGAGAAGAACTTGGGTTTATCCTGAGGGAAAAGCCAGCATAAATGAGCACTTAATGATGCTGTAATAGCTTGCTCTTCACTTCTGAGCCACGAAGCAGGACAGGCTTATCTCCTCTCTTCTGGGGTCAGGGTGCAAGGAGGCGAATTCCTCAGATGTTCTCTATAAAAAAGTAAAAAGCCGTTCAAAAAGTAAAGTGGCTACTGTATTTTGTTGTGAAAATTATCGAAGCATTTATAAAAAGAACACGCTTTTATGGAAAAAAATGTCATTTACTTCCTCTTGTCTATTTATTCACCTTATAAAACGAAGTAATATTGTTGGCAGCTGATTGTTCTCTCTGATGTGTTGCTAACTAAATATGGGTGGTTTATGTGGTGATGTGTACAAATAAGGTATTCCCTGGGAAGTAATGTACTTAATGAGAAAAGGCTTGAAATACTTTTGTGGTAGTTTGAACTGAAAACACTTATGATGCATTGCAGGTAGCAATTTTTTATTGAGATTCTGGAGACAGGAGTTCTTGTATAAGGACTGAAAAATGGAAATTCTTAAAGTAGCCTTGGCTTCCGTTTGCCATCAAAATCATGCAACACAACACTGAAAGCCCTATGCAGGAAAGGAAAATGGTTTGTAAAAATCTATATTTAGAGCTCTGCTTCCCTGCACATACAGCCTTATTTATGGGTTGGCACAGTAGATACTGAAAATAGAAACACATTGAGAAAATAAATTACTTCTAAGTATTAGTTGTTTATTTTAATAAGTTGCTTCTGAACAATGAAATTAAAGCTAGCTACTATATTGCTTGGCAGCCAGATTCAAATAGAGTTCCAAATGTTGAAAATGTTTCACTCCTGAAAACTATTTCAAGATGATAGGTTTTGCAGGAACAAATGAAAGCTATTTAGAAAGGTCAGGTACTGGAGAACAGTCTTACTCCAAATTTGTGTCAGAAAATACATGGAAAATAATTATTTGTAACTTTAAGAAAAGTTCTGGTTTATTTGGCATCTTTTATGTTGAGAGAAAGTTTATATTTTTTTTTCATTAGAACAGTTAAAAACTTTTTAAAACATTTTAACTTCATTCAAACAAGCCAATTTACATATACCCTATATACTGAAGAGTCCTGTTCTATGCATACTGGTGAATGCTCATACAGTAATCACATCAGGAATATTTTTATCAAACAAGAATCCAAAACTTAGCTTGAACAAGCCAAACGGCTACTGTGTCGTATTCTGGTGCCTTCCACCACTTCCCTGGGACCATTTTTGTGAATTGGCACATGATTGAAGACATTATTGAAGATGAGACATGGGTAAAGATGAAGTGGGTGTTCTGTTAAAGTTTTTGTTTCCTTTAATATTGTGTCACAGTAATAATCAGTTGGCCATCTAGTCCAACACCCCTGAAATAAGCAGGGACAGCTTCAACCAGATCAGGCTGCTGAGAGCCCCATCCAGCCTGACTGTGAGTATTCCCAGGGATGGTGCATCTAACACCTGCCTGAACAGCCTGTTCCAGTCATTCACCACCCTCACTGTAGAAAACATCTTCCTTATATCCAATCTAAATCAACCCTCCTCCAGTTTAAAACCATTATCCCATGTCCTATTACAACAAGCTTTGGTAAAATGATGTACCCATCTTTCATATAGGCCCCCTTCAAGTGCTGAAAGGCATTTAGATCTCCCTGGAGCCTTTTCTCCAGGCTGAACAACCCAATTCTCAGCCATCCCTCTAACCATCTGCGTGTCTAAAATGGCCATATCATCTCACGGTCAGAATTTTCCTCTCCATCTCTCTCCCTCTCCACATCCACTTTATCTCCCCTTCTTCCCTCCCCCTTCCACCCCCTTTATTCCAGACTTCAACACAGTTGCTTTTTTCAAACATTAATGGTCTAAAAATTAAATTATAAATCCTCTATGCATAAACTACTAGAGAAAATAAAAAAAGCAAAAAAAAACAACTCAGGGCTAATCACAGGCACTGAACTCACCTGGGACTCTCTGCTTTCCAGCTGTATTCCCTTGTGCTCCTTAATGGTGCTCACATAAATTTTGAGCAAATAGCTGGCACTCCTTTAAAATTATAAAACTGGCAGAAATGGATTAGAGAGAATATACATATTTCTAGCACTAAAGGATAATGACAGTGAGCAAAGACTTTTGTAATTTGAAGACTTGTTTATATTATACCCATAACTTTGTTAATAGCAGGTGTCATGTGTTTTGCAGCTGTAGTCCAAATATTTCCAAGTGCTTTACAAGAAAAATGCTAACATTTTTAAGTGATACTGGAAGTGCTTTTGCAAGTGACCTCAAAAATACTACCCTCAGGGAACTAGAATTGCCTGTGTGGCATGTGATAAACCAACCACAGGTTCTACCAGCTGGCTGCACAGGTGGTCAGCAGGCAAAAGGGATAATTGAAAACTCCTAAGTGGGGCCTCCTTCTGCAGAACCAGGCTTGGGATGCCACATGCGGTGTTTTGCTTCTGTGTTGCAACAGGTACAGTGCTATTTGTCCAGTCTGCTTCTTGTTTGGTGTTTCCTCTTGCTTTGTGAGGCTTTGGTTTTTGTTTTCCAATGAGGTGTTATGGTCCTGTGTGTTCGTGCTGAGGGGAATGGGTTGGATTTGGTACACAAGTGAGGTTTCAGAGTGTGGTGGTAGGAGCTATGATGAGAAAAAGAGTAGGGTTGGGGATGGCTGTGGAAGACCAGCTCAGAAATTATTGTAAAAAACATTTGCATGTAAGAACGTTTGGTGTTAAATGTAGTTATGAGAGGTGGACAAGGAACTTCTTTTTATGTGTGAAGTAGTAATGGAAGATTAAGGTAACACTAGCTTAACTTGATCTTTTTGGGTCCCTTCCAGCTCAGAATATTCCGTGATTTGGAAGTAACACTGATGAGATTGTCTGTGGCTGCTAAAGTCTTTCTGGGTTTTCAGTGGGGCTTATATGTTTGTTTGTTTGTGTTTTTCTTTAAATTTTGTTTTATTTTACTTCCAAAAGGTAAATTTGTTCCTGCTCTATTTCTCTCTCCCTCCTAATTCTGGAAAAAAGAGAAGGCCAGAGTTTCTTGTTCTTCCCTGCCCTTCCAGCCCCCATCTCTCATTATATAAAAATGCATACTTTTTTTCTTTAGAAAGTGGCATAGTAAGAAACAGAGGACACTAGTGCCTGCAGTCTAACTGCACATATGGCAACAGCCAACACTAGCAGTCTTCTTTTAAAGACTGCGTAGTGGGTTTGTTTTAATATTTGCAAATGCCAAGATGAAGAAGTAAAATGACAGTTTCAAACTGTAATTAAATAATTTTAAAATTGTATATCTGATCGGATATATTATCTGAACTCACTGTAAGGATTGGATTGTCTCATTTCACAAGCTTTGATACACATGAGCGGTGAACTTGGCCTCACTGTCAACTGTCTGTATTGTCAAGTGTCACTCATAAAATAAGTATCTCCTTAGGACTCACTTTTTCAAATGCATTTAAGAAGAAAATGGCTTTGAAGAATTAGTCCAAGGAACATCCCTAGAAACAGTGAACAGTGTATCAAGATATTTTGATTGAAATAAAGCCTTTGACGCTGTGTTTTGTGCTGTTAATGAGCTTTGGAGGAAAGATCCCAAAAGGAGAAAATACTTGAAGACAGGTGTAAAACTATCTGGAAGGTTATGCACAGTTAGTAGCTTAAGTTTGTCAATATCAGACTGGAAGACAGGTTGGGCTTCATGATTTAGAGGTGGAGTGGTTTGGGGTTTTTTGTCATTTATAATTTCTGTCTCTCATGTTATTCACTACTCTTAAGCTATAATAATTCTTTGGGGACAGAGTGTTATTTGCCAAATACAGTCTTAGGACCACAGAAATGGTAGCAGTAGCTCTAGACACTAAGAAATGTTAAACTAAATCTCTAACCAAAGTATTATTATGTTTTGGCTTGGGTTAACTAGGGAAGAAGAATATATGAAGGGATTATCACCCAGAGACTTAATATTTTTGGAGTTATTGCTATTTAGATTTCTTTCAATTGTGTATGCATGAAGAGCAGAATGTAATATCAGATAACAAAAACAAGTTTATGTAGTACTTGTAATTGAATATTTACTTCTGATTTCCCACCATACCATCCAATTAATCTTTATTAGAAACCTAAGTACTAAGGTCTCGAAATTCTGATTAAACGAAGGACTTAAAGATGACTGTGGCTTTTTTATAGCCTTTGTGATTCTTAATGGTAAAATGTTGATACCAAAAATTCCTCAGATTTTTGCAAAAGAATAGTGCATCATATGAAAGGGTGAAAAACCAAAGGCCTTCAGTTCCTTTTGCTGCTTTTTCTAGAGCAACATCCTTTGTATTCTCCCATGTATACCCTGGCTATGAAGAAATTGTTCTTAAATTTAGCATTCTACAAAGGCTACGTGCTTTGTAGCCTTTGTCACAGATGGTACTTTTGCAAGTCAGTATTTTAATGGTCATTCCTTTGGTTTCAACCAGCAATTATATTTTCTGGTAGCATGATTGAAATATTACAGAACAGTGTAGAAATGGCTTTCTGAAAAATGTTCAATCTAAAAAAAATGCCAGTGCAATAACACTAGAATTGCTTCTGCTAATTTAATTTTAAAAATGAACACAAAAATCATATTGGGGAAACATTTTTTTTGTGTACTTGATTTGATCGGTCCCGCAGGGAAATTTTGCAAGAATTTCTAAGTCACTCACTATCTTGAATATTACAAGTAAAAGCAGTTCAGTTTTGAAACCTCATTACAGCATGATTGTACTAATTTTACTTTCTTATATGAATAAATCATATATTCTAAAGCATCTTCCTTAGTCTAGAAACTAAAGACAGTTTAATTCAACAACATACAGTTTGTGTATTTACCAGCAGATGTCAGGCATTCACTGTAGAAAAGAACTGAGCTTGAAAAGTGTCCACTTTCACAGTAGGATATATAAGAATTTTTTATTTTAAATTTAGATATATAATGCTATTGTGCAGTTTGTTACCTATCAGACTTCAGAGATTTTAATTTAAAGAATGACTTTTCAGGATGTTTTGAACTAGACAATAGTGGACTTAATTCTAATGTGACATATTTTTTTATTTTTTTTTATATTTGACATATTTATGAATGCCATATATAATACAGTGAAAAAAATGAGTCAATTATGTACATGTGTATACAAGTGACATCCTTGCATTTGTCTTCTCTAGACAGCAAATGTCTGGTGACATTTAAGGTATTGCTGTTTGGTTTATCCCTGGGACTTGACCAGTCTTCTGTTGCAAATGAGACAATCCTTCAGTTAAAGTCTTTGACAGGCTCAGGACTCTGGGATGTTATTCTTGGCTCCTCTACAGATCTTTCATGGACCAGACAAGAAGCTGCAGATGACAAAAATGTCAGTGAGAGTTTTAAAATATATAGGAATTGGTTGTCTCACGCACACTTTGAAACCTAATTTATTGAGAATATAAATTAAATTTTCCAACCTTGAATAGTATGGGCAGGGTTGCTGTAGGGAATGACAAGACTGGGCAACATCATCTTTCTGAAGCTCTGTTGTTGCAGTGAATATATTTAAGGCAATTTTCAGTGCATCTATTAACTGCCTGTTAAGTGTTTCCTGTTGGAAACAAAATAAAAATATTTTTTGTAAATATTTGGGCAGTGGAGCAGGAATAGCTGTCCTTTGAAGTGGGGTGGTATTTTTATACAGATAACCACATTGACCCCGTTCTTTAAGGTACACGTCTGTGTTCTGAGCATCTACCCCTGCTAAGTGGGAACAGCTGCTTCCCAAGGAGACAAGATACAAGTCAGCAGCCTTGGTTAAAAACAACAGAGGGTTGAGCATGAAATAAGAACTGCTCCTTTGGCATTTCTCACTCTAGTAGAAACAAACAACAATTTTTATCCTCTCCCTACAGAACTTTAGCCCCCACAAATAAAAAGGACCAAAATAACTTTCATAAGAAAATATAATATTTTTATATATATGTGTGTGTGTGTGCGTGTGTGAAAGAAAAAAGGAGGACTATATCTATTGGGCTTTTCTTGTACCTTTTCCAGAATGTTCTGAGGTTTTCCCTCAAGTGTAAGCACTGGGAAAGTGTTTTTGATTAAAAAAAAAAAAAAAAACAAAGGAAAGACAAAGACTTGATTTGTATAAATAGGAATCAGTAGTGTTCATAAACTTCTTTGAAAGTGTTTCAAATTGAAAGTGCTCAAATAAGATATGAAGATGAGAGAGAATGACTTTGTGTAAAGGTAAGAGACTTGAAACAAAAATCACACATTTTTCTTCCCCCTCTCGTATCTTGGGTCAAGAGTTAGTGCTTCTGTTGCAAGTTTAAAGAGCTTACTGATCCACCATTTTTTTTGGTGAGTGAATAAAGTATAATTACTCATTTAGTTAGGAACAGAGAATCAGCATCTGTTTATCTTTGGACTTAGCAGCTTGTGCTGGTCAGTATTACTTTCTTGCCAGGGGTTGGGTTTCCATTTCTTTCATCTGAACCTCATTCACTCATCTCTGAACTACAAGAAGTCCAGTTAAATGGACTAAATGGCTAAAACAACTCAGGGCACGTGCAAAATTACTTCTGGAGTGTAGCAATATTTCAAAGATTGTTTGGATCATATCATACAATAAGAGGCAGGTAATTTTAACCCTGTCAACCAATTCTTTGTGTAAACTATCACAGGTCCTTTGGAAATGGCCTCTTTTGGGCCCCTCTTTTGGATTTTTAGCTATAAACTTGTTATAAGACTGGCCAGAGGCAGTGCAGTGCAATCTCCCCAGAGCTGGGAGGGCTGAGGTGCACACCACGGATTGTAAAGCTAAAGGGGAGACCATGCCAAGGTTATTGTCAGTTTGGGGTTTGACTGCATCTCTAGAGTTTTTATTGCTTTAGCAAGATGGTGCTGAAGCAGCTTCTGTTGTTCAGCCCTGTTCCAGGAGATTTGCAGTGTCACAGTGAGGTGAGGCTGTGGCACCCTGGTTCACCTGACCCGCTGGGATGAATTTCTGCTTGAGAGAAGACTGTAACCCAACAGCGGGTGTTTGTTTCTGATCTTTAACACAAACTCATTCATTTTTGTCTTAAGTCTGGCTTAATTTAGGCTCTCAGTTCTTATGTTTATTGTATGAAAAATGCCTGGTATTGATAAGGTGATGACATGTGAGATGTAGCAGAAGGTTCAGTTTTAAATGTCAAACCAGTAAAAATGTATATGACTATTCAGACCACTAGCAACAAGGTTTGCAAGCACTCAAATAGTCCTCCATGATCTCTTTCTGAAAGGCAAATACTAACTTCCACTTCCTACTAATATAAAGGTCTTTTCCATTAACAATATTAAAAGGTACCAACCAGACTGCTGAAGAGCTAATCACGGAGATGCAAACACACAGTGAGAAATATTCTGAAATCAATCAAATAATAAAATTTCCTTTATTATTAAACTACATTAATGGTTTGAATAATCTTTTATTAACACTAAGCTAATACACTGAGCTAGACTTCATTAGGGGAAAAGTGATTGAGAATAGATGGTTAGCAGAAAATACCCTTGTAGTGTGTCACTAGATGGCAATGTTACACATGGCACCACCGAGGGAAGGGGTGAGGGGGGGGTTTTGTTTAACTGTACAAGCAAATTTTTAACATGGACAGAAAGCAGCTTTCTGAGGCAGTTTTCATGGATAAAAGTAAAGCACATGGGAGGCTAGACAGTCATGTCACAAGGCTGTAACCTAGAAACCATATATTTATAATTTTGAAATGAGAGAAGTGTTAATAATGTTTGTGTTTGAGGAGCATCAGCAGATATGGTGAAACAAAAATTGTACTAGGTATCTATCTAGTCAGAGTTTGTGTCATGGTGCTCCTTCATGAAAGGACAGCTGGAAAGTTCTTGTCATCTGCTGTCCTCCTTGGTAGCTCGGTAACACTATGTCTAGGCTACAACTTGTTAAATCTTACATATGTTTAGTGAAACTAGGCTATTCCTCTTATTTTCATGGGGTTTTTTTGTTTGGTTGATGGGGGTTTGTTTGGTTTTTAACCTCCAATCCCATTATTAGGAAAGACCCAATAACAGTGCTGTACTCATGCCATTCTCAGGAGTTCTGCTGGTATCAGACGCAGTTCCACAGGAATAACATATGAAGGGCCCAAAACACAAAGATTGCATGCAATGAATTATAGAGAGGAAACTAAGCTTTCCAGTCTCCCTCGCTTATCCCAGTGTGCCTGGCCATTGCACAACAGATGGGGTCGAGTGACCTCTTAATGTACATACAGACTAGTTCCCATTAATCTTGAAAGGAGGTAAAATTTCATGGTATGTAAGGACTTTTTGGGTTTGGGGTTTTTTGGTTTTGTTTTTGTTTCTTTTTTTTTTTCCCCCTTGTGCTGAAATACAGAGACGCTAAGGGGAAATGAAGCCTTGATGATGCATTGCCTTTACAGAAATGGCATATTATTTTAAGATTAAAATCACATTCCCTTTCCTTTTTATTGTAATGGACCATAAAACAAAGTTGCACAAGATGGATACATTTTATTTGCTCTTAAGGGATTGCATGGCTACAAAGTTTAAATAAGTTCACAGTAAATGAGGAAACAAATTTCTTAATTCCTGTCTACAACCCTAAAAATCAGCAACTAGAATTAAATGTTAACTTTTTGTTGTCAGGACAGTTGAAAATCTATCACAATAGTTTTCTCAGTCTTTACCAAAGGTATGTTTCCATTAGTGTTGTTCATTCATGAGAACAGGGGAAGTGATGCAGGATGAGCTGGTGAGAAAATTTAAAGGAAACAATAGTAATGACTCACAACTGAAGTCTGTGTTTTAGAAATTCCCACCTTTCAAAGGTCTGCAAAAGAAAACTCAAAGTAATGTTCTAGTCAGGTCAAAATTATATTGAAGTAACACTATGACATGCAAAGTATTGTTTTCAGAGAGACAACCGTAATCTGTTCACACTTTTGATCTGAACTTTTTTTGGTTAATGGCATGCTAAAAATTGCTTGCCCAATCCATTGTCTTCAGAGACTGCCCTTTCTTTGAAGACTTACAGGAGTTGAATTCTGCCAAGAGCTGATTTTTCTCTGTAATTCTTTGGAGCTGTCTTATTGAAGTGCTTAGCAGAGTATGTTTAATACTTCAAAAGGCTATAATACTACAAAATACTAGTAAGATTTAATACTACAAAGGCTTAGGTCTTTAAAATGTTAAATTCAGTGTAACAATATTGTGAAAGCTAGCACTAAAACAGGAACACAATGATCAAAAGAAGAATATGTATAGCAATGTGATAAGTCACAGACGGTGATGAATTTTTATGATTTAATTTTTATGCAATTTACATGTTTTCCATGAGGGAGTGATGTTTTCAAAACAAATCTCTCTCCCTTCAAGTCCTTTTGTAAATGTCATTTTCTTAGCTAGTGTGTGCAGCCCCACTGGAGTTTGTTTCCCCAGTACTCCTCTTTGTGACTACACCTGGGATCAAACTAAGTCACATAGCATACATACATGATTTTACTATGTGAGAAACACGAATCGTGCTTCTCCTGGAAAATTAAACAGAATCGTGCCTTGGGGAAATTGAGTTTAGTGTTGTAAGACTTTTATCTGCTGCTGGTATGTGTCTCTGTATATGGCTTTTGTTACATGACTGCTTTAGAAGACTTACTTTCTCATGAATGCTTGTAGCTGTCATGTTAAAGGAGTCTTGTTTATCTAGGAGTCGAAGTTAAAATTACAGAAATCGTATTTTTAGTGCTGATTTGATGTGTATATGGCACAGGGAACACTAATAGGCTAAAGTTGTCTGTTAATCCACTAAACAGAAAACATACTGTGCCATATAGAGTCATTTTCATGTTAATTTATTAGTGCTCCCTAACTACATCTGGCAAACTCTTTAAACTCTCATCTGGAAGAGTTGTTTCTGAATGTGTATGCGTTCTGACTTATTTTCATAGTAAAAAAACTTACTAAGTTTTTGTGTTTGTTTGTTTGTTTGTTTTGGGGTTTTTTTGAGTATGCTACCAAGCTACAAGATATTTAAGTGGTTGTGTACTTTTCAAGATCTTGGAATGTGTTAGAGTGAGTAATTTAATAAAAAACACAACCTCAAGCCATGCACAGATGAAATAAAAGGCAATGCATGCAAATTCACAGAGAAATATTATCTAAATATATAAACATACCACCATATTTATCAGGTGGTGGAGTGGGTCACTAAAACAAGATGATTTCTGAGAGAGTAGCTATATGGCTGACTTCTGTGAACATTTAATTTTTGCATACTGATATGTTTGGGGGGTTTTTAGCCTTTGCTTTAATCATTATGATAGGTCTTCTTTACAATTTCTTTGCCCTGCCTGCCCCTTACAGCTAGTCCTATACACCAAGCTCTCTAATCAAACACCTAAACTCAACTCAATAGATTAGTGCAGTTTGGTAAAGGTTGTACAGCAGACCCTAAAGAGGGATATCAATATCTTCCCATCTTTCCCTTTTTTTTTTTTCATTTCAAATTTTCATTATGAGAGGGATGTGGAAGGTAAGTATGACTGTATTTTCCCTTAATTCTGCATTATATAAATAAAATAATAATGGGAGGTAGAAAATTAGCTTTTTCCCTTAAGAACAGTGCCCTCAAGTGAGACCCAGTATTTATTTTTAAAGATGATGTACTTCCATTTCCATTCCTATGTGCTACATGTGATATTGTGTAGCTCTCCTTATCCAATAGTCTGTTGTGGTTCCATCAAGCTTTTCATCATGTCACTCACTTGTGACAATTGTCTGGTCATATTTTACTGATAAATTATTTAAGTAATCAAACTATTTTTCTACCTGCTTGGCCATTACTTGCTGCTGAGAGTTGCTCTTTCTTAAATGCATCACTTATATGCTTCCTTCTTTTGTACTGTTTTTCTTAACCTGGAATGATGCTCTCATGCCCTAAAAACTGACCTCTGCAGCAAGAATTTTTTTGAGTCTTCTCTCTACTAATTACTTTGTGCCGATGTGCTTGTTCTGCTGTTCTGGATCCAGCTTGAGGATCTCATTGCTGTATTACACAGTACAGTATATACATCATTCTATTCCCTTGTGAGATTTTTCTGTGAATCTGAGCTGAATGTGCTAGCTGGAAGCAGTAACAGGCTAATCTGCAATCTGAACCATTAAGTAGAGTGGGAAAGAATCTCTTTAAACTGAATATATAAACATGGAAACTGGTACTCTGTTTCTGGAACTACTGATTTCTCTCTGTGGTTTCAGACCAGCTATTTATTTACTATCTTTATTTACTCATCTGTGAAAGAAGGATGATAATTATTTACCTCACTGGAAGTTTTAATGGTTCATTAGCTTGTTTTCAAAGAGCTTCATGACAACTGAGGCAGACCAGCATATACACATATACAAATTTCCAGTGACCAGGACCCAGCAGCTTGGTTATGTTGATCTTGGCCAAACAGCCACCTCCACTTCTTCAGCAGAGAAGCTAAGGGTGGCTTCAAGATGTCCTATCTTTCTTCTCTGTGACTGCCTTAGATTTTTATATTTATATACATTTCCTCCCCTCACCTCCGAAACCTGTTCTATGATGTCTTTTATAAGAGTTCCTGAAAACCTAACCAACTGAAAAAAGAAGATACATAGACTTTTGATCACTATAGGATGGTGGTCCCAGGCACAAATTACTTTTTAAACAGTTAAAGAACTGAGGAAGCAGGATGGCTTAGGAAACTGATGATTCGGGTTTCATAGGAAAAACATGGAAGTTTGATCTGCTTGGAGAGAGGGAACAACTACCAGCAATGGTATATAGAAGGTGAACAATGGGGAGGTACAGTTACCAGAATCATAATACTAACATCATTTTCTGGCAAAAGTGATCCGAAAGTCACAAAAAGGCCTAGGTGAGGCCTGTTTCACTACTTATGCACATGAAAATATAAGCTGTGTTGTGTTAGCAAACTGGGCAGTGTCTGCCTGGTGCTTGGAAATGCAGGTTTTGCATGTAGGGCATAGAAGTTCTCTTGACGTCGTACAGGAGCCTGTTTCTTGCTTGTCAGAGACTACCAAAAAGCTCTGAGGGTACTAAATTAAAACTGCCTTTGCTTGTCAGATAATGGACATGTGTTATATCTTAAAATATACAGTTACAGAAGATCTGAAATGAATTAAGGATTTGTGTATTTTTTGGTACATGTTGTGTTTTGTTTGGGTTTTTTTTTTTCATTTTGCAAACAGGACTATAAATAAGAAAATAGCCACTGAGGGATATTTTTCCTGCTACAAAAAAGTTGGAAATGTTTGTTTTTCTAACTAAACATGTTTAGTTTTGCCAGTAAATTGGCAAAAGATGCCTCAAGGAGTTAGATATGCCTGTATATGAAAAAGTCAATTCTCACAATAAGCAATAAATCATGAGACATTCTGTATTGATTAAATCGTGGTAACAAAGTGAAGCTGATTTGAGATAAATAAGGGAAATCATTACTCACTGCTGACATAATGGACCAGATGCTTAGTTGTCCCTTAAAGATTATTTAATGAAGTAGTTGTGGTTACAAACAATCTAAAAGCTGCTGAAATGTTTGTATACAAAGGATAATGTTTTAATTTAATTCTTCTGTCCTGTTTAAGCAGCCCTTAGGTTATTCCAGACATGATAAAGATGTGAATTAGTGTTGCAAATTCTTGCAACCAAGACTGCTTTGTTTTTCATGCAAAAGCTAAAACCAGAAGTTCTCTGATTCTGTCTTCTTTAACCCAATTGCTCAGGTAATATGAAATAAGGTTCCATCTTCCCCCATGTTTTTGGGGTTCTTTTCTCCATGATTTTAAGGTCTTAGCATTCCAAAATGGGAGTCCAGAATTGTGTCTCAGTGTCAGCTCTGAACCTCTTGACCAGAATCTTCCATCTATTTTTCACCTCTGAAGTATTTTTAGTTTATTTGGGTATTCTTCATAGCGGTAGCAGGAAAAACAGGTAAAAAACTACAAACTATGATTACAACAGTTTGGAAAATAATATCCTAAGCTTTCTACTGGCAGTGTTTTGCCATGGCACCCAATTATACGTTATTTTTAAACAAGAAGTTTCTGGCTGCTAATCTTGTATGGAATAGACTTAGGATATTATCTGCCACTTATTATATATAAAAATAGCAGAAGAGTCTGTAGTGACAACATGCATATTTGAAATAATGAAAGGCCTTCTGGTTAAGAAGTAAAGAGTTATTATTTTTTAACCATAAGACATTCATAATTAGTCTTCTTCCCTGTAAGACCAAATTTTAGCCTTCTTTTTCTTTGTGTAAGCAAATGTTATTCTTTAAGCCTTCTTATGAGCATAATATAGAGTTATTTTCCCTTGATATTCTGACTTTTAGAAATAATTCTGTCACTGTTCTTTTGTTTCTTATGCTGATGAAGCCTCTGCAAGTTCAGAGTCAATGATGCTTTAGAGATATTTCAGCTGTAAGCTGCTTCCAGGACTATTTGCAGAACAAGGGCTACATTCATGAATGAAACGAAAAATATTTGCTTGAGTTCAGGGGGGCCCAAATACTTGAAAGAGAGATCTATGCAGAATTACTAAACAAAAGTAATATATTAGTCTTGGCATAATGTTTGAGATGAAAAAAATAGATGAGATTCTTACTTGCACAACTTCAAGTATACTTGTACAGTTCTTGCTTTTTCCATTGTTGGTAATCAAGGTGCTTGCCTATATGGACCCTTGGTTTCAGCTGATATTTCCTTTATGGTTTGCCATTTATGTTCTTACACACCTTTTTGCTTATGATTCTTTGTGTAATTTAAGAAACTCTGGGTACAACCACACAGAAAGCCACTTTTGCTGCCAATCACAGCTGAGCTATGTGTTTCTGAGCAGTTGGTACTTTCAAATACTAGGTCTTCCTCTGTCTTCCTTTGGCAGGGTACGTGCTACAGCCCCTGAAGCCACAGGCAGTGGCTGAGGGTGACAGAAAGATGGCCTCTGTTTCCTCTCATGTATTCTCTGACCATTTTCCTGCCAGGCAGTGTTGAAGGAGGGATTCAGCCCTTGGGATGACATTTCCTACTCATCCTTCCTGCTGGCTTCAGAGTGGGTGCTGGGTCCCCTGGAATAGTCCCTTGGGCTATACATGGCTCCTCTACTTTGTGCCTTGGTTGCTGAACCTTTCTCAACTAGTTTAGTGATGGTGCATGGTTTTTTAATAATGTTTCTTCACTGTTGCTTTCCTCACAGGATATATTTTGTTAAAAATAGGTATTGCTGTATGACGAACACTCATGCAACATGCAGGTATATAAAGAAGGATGTGTATTTTCAGTTCAAGCCCTGCTGTTATTGAATGCTGTACATATTATGCTATTATTGGATTAGTTCTATATGTACGTTGAATGTTGAGGTAAAGCCAATGCTTTTATGCTTAGGAAATATTTTGCAAGTGTTTCAATTGCTTTATGAAATTTGAATTGTAATCCACTCATTTTGTTAAAACTTGGACAAGGATTTTACAAGTGACTGCATGTAAAATGCAGTTTGGTCATCCTTGCTGTTGGGATTTGTTTCAGATTTTTTGGCAATTAAATATTTATGTTCTCTTTTTTTTTTAATTCAACCTCATTCAGTTGAGTGAGAAACTACATATAAAATCATCTAGATTTCAAGTCCAGTGTTCGATATGTAGACTATCTGCATTAAAAAAAAAAAAAAAAAGCTTGTTTATTTGTTTTTGTAATCAAGTTAGGTTAGTAGGACTAATATTTACTTCATATTTACTTCCTGCAAGCTCCTTATCTGGTTATCACTTATAAGCTGAGCCCTGAAAAACACTTCAGCAAAGCAAAACAGCAGCATTCAGTACTGGAGAACATAAGCGTATGGGTAAAATAGTTCCTTTTATTAATCACGCAAAAGTACTTTTAGAGGCTTCCATGGGTAAGATATTTGTTGGTGTTGGGTTTGGTATTTGATAGGATTTACAGGAAGTAAGAGAGCATGACTTATTTTTTGTTATTCACATTATTCATGTCCTTTCCTCGTGTTAGATGTGTTGAGATTCCCTTCCTTACAGAATAGTGCAGATCATAGTGGATGAAACAGTTGAACTCTGTTTTAAATTTTATGTCTATACATTATATCATGGGATAAAAATATGTACAGTCACCCTCTACATGCTTATTATAGAAGAAACAGTTCTGTCTTTGCTATACAAATTTAGTTTTAAAATGCAGACTACAGTTATAGAAGTAACCTTAATGTAAGAAGTTGTATAGCATCTTATTCATGGCCCAAAGCTTTTCTCAGAGTAGTAGAAAAGGGATTTTCGTCCGTTCTTCTTTTTTTTTTTTTTTTGAATTCTAAGGCAAAAATTCTAAGGCAAATTGTGTTTCAGTGTTGTGGGTACCCCTGAAGACCTCTTCATCCTGAAAAGATTATATCAAAGACTTGCACAAAGCAAAATTGTCTTTCTTCTGGCCCTGGTTCTGTCTCTATAGAGAGCCTTTGAATAAAAGTATTAACATTTAAAATTCATGCTGATGAACAGAAAACTGGCTGATACTTGCATGAATACTTGTTTCCCTTATATGTTTCCTGTGTTATATTTTTTTTCAACTGTAGCTAAGGATTGAACATTGCAGTTATTTTTTGTTCCAAACTGTGTAACTGAATTCACTTATTTCTCTAGTAACTCTTGAACTTCATTTAAAAAGGCTGTATTTCATAATAAATTAAATTTATCTGCTGTTATATTTAGTCATTAAATATTCAAAAGTTTGCAATTGAGCAGAAAATTTCATAAGCTAGAGTTTCCATGTTTGTTTGATGCAGATAAATAACCAGTGCTACGGCATGGTATGTTGTACACAGAGGGGGTGACTGTGTAGTGGGGGAAGGATACTTATTCTGTTATCTTCCTTAGTACAATGAGTATTATAGACTTTTGAAATAGCCATGGAATCTGTCTCTCTAACCACATAAACTTTTGCAAATCTTAGTGTGGAAACATTTAATTTCACTTTGTTTCCTGAGGTGACCTCAAACTTTGGTGGTAACCTGCCCAGCTACTGCCAGGAAGTGTTTAGGAGATGGCTGGGTTTACAAAGATTCCCCTTGACACAGCACTGATCTTTTAGATACAAAATGTGTTATGCAAACGTGACACAATTATCACTCACTTGTTCTCATGAGTAAAGACAACAGAAGCGGCCACAATCTGAAATTGGTATAATTTGCTGCTGTTGTTATGTAGCATGACAAATGAATGGATGGAGGTGAGGAAAAAACAGGAAAAAAGAAAAAAAGACTACTAATTGAGGATACATTCTTTTTTTTTTTTAAAATTTTCTAGAATTTCTGAAGTTAATCTTCTAATCTCAAATTTAGGATGATTTGGGAACTTGAATGAAATTTAGGGTTGTATGCATAGTTATTTACATTTGTTACTGAAATTATTGATAAATCTACAGATCTTCATACAATCTGAGACAGCTAATAAGGCATACTAGACTCTTGGGCTGGGTTTTGTGAATTTGTTACTGTATTAAGGATTTCTAAAGATGTTTACTAACAAAATTAATCTCTTTCCCACCCAATGCAAAAATCCAGATTTATCAGTTTTACTTCCATCCCCAAATAAATGATAAATATTTTCCTTGAAAATTTCAAAGACCTCATTTTCAATTCAGAGCCACTTATTAATCAAAATTTCAGTTAGAATAAAACCAAAGTATTCAATTACATTAGAATACTTCTTTTCATGAATTTTTATGACTTTAAATTTTGATGCTAATTTGCAAAAAGGAAGACACTGAGATAATAAGTACTAAGAGAAACTTCATCTTCATTTCAGTCTAAATGGGGTAACATTTCTTAACGAGTAGGCCTTAAATATTACAGTACTGGAATCAGGAATCTCACTTTCTGTGTCTTGGCACTTTACAGTACACAGTACACTTTACAGTACACAGAAACATGTATACATGGTCACTGTCATGCAAGATTTTGAGGCCCCCTTAACAGCTGTCAAATTTCGGAACTTTTGGATCAATACATGCTTTTGCAAGGGCACCTTAAAAGGACTCTTGAATATGGTTGTGGGAATTACTGAATTCTCACAGATCACAGTCTGGAAGCTGCTGCTAAATATAGTGTCCATTGTTTCTCCTTGCATAGGAGGATGTGAAATAGGCAGAGAAAAACTGAAATCTCTGAAATTTATCTACCTGTAAAATGGGTTAATGACATTTCCTTCCTTTTTATTTAAAGTACTTTGGGATCCCTTGGTGTATGATGTATAAGAAGAGAATAGTATTGCCACTTGTTACTTCTATCTTATAAAGAAATATAATTAATTTTGCTTAAGTTGTATTAGCTCCAACCTCTCATTGTGAAGGATAATCAAGATAAGAAAGCCAGAAACATTACATTTTTTTTACAAGTTACTGCTCAGACCTTTCTCTTTGTAATTAAATAATCACAAGACCATGGGTTAAATATGATTTTCTACCAAGAGTCAAAATGATAAATGCTATAATTTTGACTATTACATTTATGGTCTAGTGTGAGTTGAATTTTTTTCCATAAGGCATGTGATGCTTCATGGCTAGCAGAATTTCACAAAGTCTAGTAATGCTGTAATGTATTATTTTTGACGGTAGGTTTTGGTGCCTGACTCTTTCCTCTTTCCTTTTTTTTTTTTTTTTTTTTTTTTTTTTTTTTTTTTTTTTTTTT
>JAWWTY010000123.1:37985560-38026221 GCA_035222235.1 Margarornis squamiger
TAGCTCCAACCTCTCATTGTGAAGGATAATCAAGATAAGAAAGCCAGAAACATTACATTTTTTTTACAAGTTACTGCCCAGACCTTTCTCTTTTAAATTAAATAATCACAAGACCATGGGTTAAATATGATTTTCTACCAAGAGACAAAATGATAAATGCTATAATTTTGGCTATTACATTTATGGTCTAGTGTGAGTTGAATTTTTTTCCAGAAGGCATGTGATGCTTCATGGCTAGCAGAATTTCACAAAGTCTAGTAATGCTGTAATGTATTATTTTTGAAGGTAGGTTTTGGTGCCTGACTCTTTCCTTCTTTTTTTTGAGTCAACTAGAAATAAAGCAGCTAACCAGCTCAGGATTTACTTCTTTATTTAAGAAATCATTAAGTTTTATATTTACTCTAATATGTAAATCTGTTTGTATAGTTGTAGTAACATGTATTAATTAGGACTAATCTTCTGAGTGGTAAGCTGAATCTCATTTACTAATAGAATAATCCCTTGAAGAGTATGTTGTTTACAGAGCAGTTAGGGATTAGGACTATTTAGTTATGTACTGTAAGTTTGAAGAGACTTAAATGCACCTATTAAGACTGGAAAAGCACTGACCTGGCTTTAGAATTAGTCCATGTACTTATGAGAATGGTGGGGAAAAAAGTGTTGCTGTTGAGGTACTTTGGTTTTTTAAAGCTTTCTATAAATGGCAAACCATGTATAAGTAATACCTGGATCATTAAAACTGCAAAAAATTAGATTTTATTGGGGGCTGGACTAAATGATCTCAAGAGATTCCTTTCAGCCTAAGCAACTCTGTGATTTCTGTGCCTTAGGAGCTTGCTGTCTTGGTGCAATAATAGTGTCATCTTCAAGTCATGGAATGCCTGAATAATTAAAGGATAAGGAGAATTCAGGAGGCCCAAAGCAGGGCCACCTCTGACTTTAGTTCAGGTGGTTTCAGGTGACCCATGGTAGGGCAGACTCTCACCAGCCAGGGATATCCCACTGCCTGCCCAGGGGCAGCTCAAGCACGTCCTTTGATGTCAGCCTGTGGGTGGGGGTCAGGATTGGGCACCATGAGGGGAACCAGTCAGGCAAGTCCCTGTGATGGTGGGACCGGACTGTGGGAAAGGATTCTGGCTGGTTGGGTCGGGGCTCGTTGTCCCTCATGGTTCAGGTGCCAGTGGTCACTGCGTAGGCTCTGATCCAAGGTGGCTGGTGAATGCTGGGACTGGCTCTCTGCCCGATTTTCCTTGGCTGTGCTTTGTTGTCTGCCCCATGTCAGCAGCCAGAGAAGGGTGCTTGGGGCCCCAGCAAGGGTCTTGCTCAGCTGGCTCATGTTGTGGTACTTTCAAGAGGACTCCACAGCCTTGGTGGCACTCCTTGTTTGCATCTACATGGCACTGGTTTGTTTTAAGTAGCAATTCTTAACAATTGTCTTTCAAAATAAGCTCCTTAGGCTCCAAGATATTGCCAAGGCATAAATATGTTTCCTGTCTACACCAAAGGTGTTATTTAACATGATGCTGCAAACTATTAAATAAGGCTTATAGCTCAGTTGATGGCACCTGATCCCAAATTGACGAGTTTTCCTTTTACAAAATTGTGCTGTCCAAGCTTATTTGTATTTGGGCTGATTTTCTTAAAACAAAAACTGTAATTTGCTATTTGAGCTCAAATTGCAGTAATAGCGGTTACATACACAGTACCTTCTGTCCCTGACTGATTAAGCTATCTAGTTTGGACTGCTATATTCTAAATCTTAAAGTTTTTATTATAATGAATACAGACTCCCTTGAAGCACTTCAGGTTCTTGTGGCTGAAATGAAAATTGTATGGTTACTCCAAGCGATTTCAGTTTCTTGTCTGTGTTGGTGCACATGTTGTGAATTTTAAACTCCAGTTTGCTTTAGCAGTTAGTTACTATGGTGACTTTGTCTATCCCACAGTCTGTCTTAATCTCTTTCCATATAACACCTGCCACTTTGTCACCTCTGAAGAGACCGAAGGTGACTTGTGATGTGTATTGTGTCCAAGGCAGTTGTTCTTCCACCCGTTTAGCTATTTTGTAGCCCACATCAGCCCTATCTGCTCATATTGAAAGTCAATTTCCTGCTTGCTGGTCCCACAGGTTGCTATGACCAGTTATAATGGGGAGTCATGGTGGCTTATCATAGTGGCTCATCATGAGGGAAGGATGCTGATAAGGCAATGTCAAAGAAAAACAAAAATCTAGCCAGCAAAAGTTTTTAAAGTCTTTTGCACATATGTCAAAGAAATAGTTCAAGTTGTTAGAAATCCGTAAGGTGATCTTAACAGTGACTTGCAATCAGAGGAAGGTGAGGTGGTTGCAAAGGCCAGGACTGGCATCCTTATGCAGGGGCTGTTATGGTGTAACTATGAATTGCATCAGCTTTAGCCCTCTGCATACCTAGTGCACTTTAAAGGAAGTCTATGAAGAAACTTGAAACTTCTGATGATGTCACACAGAGACTGAGAGAGAAAACAATGTGGTCTGTGTTTCATTTTAGAGACTTAAACAGGGTATGCAAACATATCAACATCAACAGATTCTTGTGAAAGTACTCCAAAGTACTCTTCTGCCTCATACGTCATACAGTTGTGACTGTGCAGGATCAAAGATGTAGTTTTGGTTTGTAGAATCCTCAAATATACTGGTGATACCAGTGTTATCAGTGTCTGTGATACGTCACTGAATGCATTGCCTATGCTTTGGAATTATTTTCTGGAAAACTTTCAGAAAAGATGATGATTATAATTGTCCCTTTTGTTATCTCCAGTGTTAAATATTTTATTTTTATAGCATGTGATCAGTGCAATTCTGCATTATTTTCCAATTCTGTCCATAATTTTTGCTGGAAAGTTGCTGATCAAGTAGCCTGGTCCTGTAAAGGTGGCATGCCTGTGCTGTTCGGTGAGTCTTGTCTATTCATCTCTTTAACAGTGAATATTTGTGTCTTGAATAATAATAAAAAAAAAAACAAAAAAAAAAAAAACAAAAGGAAACCAACAAAAAAACCCCAAACAAACAAACAAAAAAAAAAAAACAAAAAGAAAACCCAAACATTTTAATATCTTTTCTTGTGAAAGCAAGTAAATGAAGAATGTTTTCATTTCTCATTCAGATTGCAGGTTATATTTTCTCTTTATACTAACTCATTACATCAAGGGAAGGCTAATGCTGTCATGTATGTGTCGTTAAGAACAAGCCAAAGAAAATCAAACTGCAAAGGCATATTTCCAGGACTAAGATGGTAGAATAAATGTTAGTTTTGGTAAAAGTACATGAAAATCACAGTATGTAATTAGTGATTTGGTTTTTATTTGGATTTGTGGGGTTGAAGTTTACCATTTTTTTGCTATATTACTGGTAAACATATATTTGTTATTAAAACCTTTTTTAAAAAAAAATCTTAGATTGCTTCAGAATTTGTAAAATCATCTTCAGAATTTCTATCCTTCAAATTAAGGTTACTGCTTTTTAAAAAACAAATGACAGTGGAATGCAATTTCTGTGTATACTTAAAACTAAGTAGGTTAATGTTATTAACTTTTGAAGGACTGAAGTCTAAATTTAAAACTCTGCACTACATATTTGGCATGGAAAACATTTTTGAAAAAAATCATAAACATCATCAAGATGTCTAGGACAATTTTAAAGGTTTTTGTACAAATGAAGCCTTCTGGTCTTTTCCAAATCTGCAACAGAAGAATATCATTTGCTCATATGTTTATAACCAAAAAGATTAAATATTTTTCTTTCAATATCTGTAGTTTTTCTGTTCAGAGTACTACTGCCCATGGAAAAGTACACTTTCTCATGCTTGCTTAAACACTTTTAATATAGTTAAGGTGCAGCCTTCAGTGATTAGCATGGTATTTCTCGTTTCCTAGAGACCAAGTGCTAAGTCTATTAGACGTTTCCTGCTATTCTTTTGAATTGTAAATACTATTCTTGTAAATTGAAAAGGCCAGTGTAGGGAGATATTCATGCAATTTCCTATCTTTTAAAGACGTAGATTTGAGAATGAAGACATAATAAAATGCAGCTTTTTGTAGAAAATAAGACACACAGTAAAGATGGAATTCACTCTCAAGCAGTCACCCGGAGCAAATATTTGGAATGCCAGCATCAATTATTTTCTTTTCCTCATCATTTGTTTGAAGCAAATATCAGCACTAACTAAAGCAAATGGTCAAATCATGATCAGTGTGATCCTGAAATAAAGTTTCTACCAACTCTATTTAACATCAGTGAAGTTATTCAGTGGCATCAGTGAGCTCAGAATTTGGCCTCCTGCTTTATCTGTTTAAAAAGTCCTTCAGTATACAAATGCAGATGTTGTAATTCCTAAATTAAGCTATTTGGCTAGCATTGGGAATGGCAGCCAGTAGGAACACAGAGAGCTTACAATATACACAGAGCAATGTACGCTGTTTGTAAGAATTTATGTTTATAGCCGGATACAGCTGATTTGGAGGCAGGGGGCAGGAGAGAATGGAGGGAAAAGGAGGAGGAGAAGGGAAAAAAAAGAAAAAAATTCAGGAGGGAGAGGTGGGGGAATGAAATCACACAACCTACTGAATGTTAGCTCTGTGTGTCAGCCTGAAGAGGAAGAGGACCACCCATGGGGAGGACAAGTGAGCCTAACCTTTTCTTAAATTTCTGGCTGCCTTTGAAATGTACCATTCTACAAAGCAGCTGCAGCAAGAAGTATTAACCAGGCTCAAGTGCAGGTATAAACTTCATGCTATCCAGACTTCAAATGCATCCTGTCAGCTGTGTTTGTATATGTTGATCTAGAACACCTGACATGCATTTGACTTGGTTAATCTTTGATGGTGTAGGAGAGCTCAGAATTGCATGGTCCTGCTGTATTTCTGGAGGGCAGGTGGTAGCTGCGTTATTTCTTGAGGATTCTGCCAGGAAAGAATGGAATTTCATTACAGCTGAGATTGTGCAGAAATAGTTTATGAATATGCCCATATTTATCTGCTTTTTGAACAGGGAGCCCCAGATACTTTTACACGGATGCTTACAACATCTGGTGTGATGTTTTTTCCCCTTATTTCTAGTTGGACTTTAAAGTTATTCCCTTCTCTAGGCAGAGTTTAGAACCCTTTGCATCATTATACATTTGTGGCTGGAGAGACCACAGTAATTGAAATTGACTTCAGATGGTTTGCCCAGAAACTTTAAGGCAAAGAGTACAGGATTTGGCTCCATGCCAGAGGAAGCATGACTATAGCATAAGCACACAAGGATATACCTGTATTGTACTCAGCCTCTTACTCTCTTGCAGTACTGCCTTCATTATAATTATTTCTAAATAACTCACTTTAGTCAGGATCCTTTTCTGTTGCCAGTGGTTTTGCAATATCCCAAAATATTTTGGGATAGCATCAACACTCAGCATTCTTTACATCTGTTTTGTTCTTAAAGAAAAAAATCTAGGAGTAATGATAGCTTTGCTCTTCCTCATGCACGAGGATTCAGCCTATTTTACACCTTTGGCTTCTAGGCAGTCCTTAAGAAAGGGTAGGGCTAGGCTTGTGCTGCAGCAAATAAAGATTGCAGGTGCAGCTGTGTTTTCCTTTCAAGAGTTTTGACAGTGAAAGCAAACCATTTCTCTCTCTTATTCACGATGGGTGTGCTTCGTTCTTAGAAATAAATGTTGTCCAGTTTACAGATTAAGAATGTTGTTTTCTTTTTTTCCAGAGACTAGCTGTGAGGTCTGGTTCAATGATGTCAATAGCTCTGTCTTCAAAAGCTCTTCCTTTGCTGGAAGTGGTGAAATGGTGTCTTTTTGTAGCTCCCCTCTGCTCTGGGGGGAGAGGGGAAAGAAAGGGGATGGCATTCAAGGAGAATCCCTTTTTTCATTGACAGAAGTGCTTTGCTGTGTGACTGGTAAAAGCCCTATCTATAGGCCTATGGGTTTTAACTCACAGTTTCTTTCTTTCACAGTACGGCACACTTTAAAATAATATGCTTTGCACTTATTAGTAATGTTTTGCATGCACAAGAAGGATACACAAGCTCTATAAGCCAGTTAGTTACTTTAGAAAATAGGCAATGCAGACACAAAGGGAAAAATATTTCAATGTGTAGTATCAGAACTCCAGTGTATGTAATCCAAATAATCATTTGGATTATTTCTTTATTTGAAAGTACATGAGTTTTCATCCAAAGATTTTGTTGGAGGGTAAAGTATGACATGGATAAACTCTTGCCAAGGGTATCTTGATGAATTTGCAACTGCTATACTATGACTAGTTTTTATATTAAATAACATTTTTTATAATAACAAGTCACATAACTTGTACCAAGTAACATATGAAATCTGAAAATAGTAATACTTGTGTTAGCACCAGGGTGAAAAAAAAACCCAAACAAACATAAAACACTAAAACATTATGAGTAGAAAATTGTGATTTATTATGCCTCACCCTTTGAGCTATCCATAAACTTTTTTTATTATAAAAATCTGTGTAGGCTGAAGGGTATGCTGATTAAGTTCACTCAAGAAAAATCAAAGGCAAAGATGGCTTCCTCTGGCTCAGGAAGTCACTAAGTTTCAAGTTAGCTGGAGACTGGGAGAGTATTCAAGGGAAATATCACTATATACTTGCTTTATTTATTTACTCTTCCCTGTCATTTTGTTCATTCTGAAAAAAGAGGATGCTTCACTACAGCATCCTTTGGCCTGAGCCTGTACCCTTCTTTCTAAAGATCCTAGACAGAAAAGTCATGTAAATCAAAAAGAAGTTCTGGGGTTTTAAACCATCTGTTTTTGCAAGTTCAACAGAAAATGTTATGACTGGAAATTACAATAGAGCACTTTTATTATGGCATGTTGGAAAAAGTGGATGAATAAACATTTGTATAGACTGTGTGTTCTTGTAAATGTTTGGGGTTGTATTTGAAGTGGAAAATACAGTCTTGAATAGTTCCTGCAACAAATCTAGTCCTAATAAATCAGTGCTATGAGTGACACATAATTCAAATTTAGAGCAGCTGGATGTAAGCTAGCATGGACTACTTCTCAGCCTTTGCTCAGTAAAGACATCTGGTCCCGTACCATCCCCCCTCAACTTGTTCTCACAAAAGCCCTTTAAATTTTTAATTTTATTTTTTCTTTTATTTTTTATTTGGAGAATGGGAACAGTGTTATGGGGTTACTTGTCAGTAACAATGTCACAGAAAAAAAAGAAAAACAAAATTACAACATCATTTCTGTAAAAAACCAGAACAGTTTATTTCCCCATTTTTAAAATAATCTTACTGTGGTTTTTCCAAGCCTTTGAAAGACTTTTCACTTTCTGGCACCGGATGTGTTCAGAGCAACTGTGTTTTGTATTACTGTCTTGCACTGGGATATCCTGCTGTTAAAGAATATTTTCCTTTCCCTGTAGATGCCAGCCAAGACATGCTGGGGGTAGAAGAACTATTATTATGTGAAAATTATCAGCTATTGTGTTTCATAGATATTATTCCTGTCCGATAATATGTAACTGTGTGCCTATTGAGAGGAATCATTCACATACATGACCTATTTCAAACAGATAGCTCTATGAGATCATTCATTTGTGTGACTCCTCCTGCTCTATACTGACCCTGATAACTACAAGAAAGTTATCACTTGTATAATTAAGAGTTTGTATAGATGACATTAGGTGCAAGTGGGAAGGTAAGGCAGCTTGCAAGCAATTATGGAAGATGGTTAAGACAAGGACCTACACTACTAGATATTTGAAAGGATAAAATAAAAGCTTAGTATATAAGCTGTGTTACAGCAATGATATTCCAAAATCCTTTTACAAAGACATTTGTTGAGAATATGTATGTATGCTTCCCCTCTCCTCCCTTTTTCTTTCTTTTTCTTTTACATTTTTTTTTTCCTAACAATTGGGTGCATTTTTTCTCTAGAAAGGTAAAAAAATGTGGTGCAAACTTAATAGGGCTAACATGATCAAGAATGAAGCTGCATAACTATTCACCTATACAGAGAAATGCAAAATAATCAGGTCTTGCATAGGTAAGTAGATCTAGATGAGAGAGAATAACAGAAGAAAGCCAGTGTAAAAAAATGAGGCTGAGATGTTCCCTTCCTTCTTTCCAGTAAGAAGTGAATAGAGAGGAAGAGGAGGTTTAGCCATCTCTAGCTGAAGATGAGCGGAACACACATTCTGCTGCCACAGTGTAGTTTAATTACTATGTTTATTTAAAGCACTTCATAAAGGTGTGCCATAAGAACTGTTGAGATTTAGATTTTCCTGTCCAAGTTCGCTTTGAAAATAAAATGCCTTGGTTATATAGTATATGCATCTCTATCTCTAATATTATTATTTCTATTTGGATGTAAATCTGTCATGTTTATTCCTGCTTTGGGGGGGTGGGGGGGGGAAGAAATTGTTCATTTGTCTGCTTTAAGCAAGCTGATTATTCTACTGCTAAACAGGAATTGTACAGCCTAATTCCCCAAATGGGTACTTTAAAAATTTATAGGAAGTGATTGAATAAAGTAAAAACTTTTTCTTCACTTGTTTCTTGATAATTGTTGTGGAAAGTAAAACCTCCAAGAAAGCAATGAATGACATTCTCATGCCTGACATCTGGAACAAAAACATGATGAAATGATGGAATACTGGGGTCCTGCTACTGAACTCAGTGAAGCCTCACTCCCCTTTCCTGTGGGCTGCACTCTGTGCTAGGAGGCAAACTAAAACTGTTTAGTAGAAAGAATTATATAACTTAATATTTTTGGTATCTCTGAGTTATGTTTGAGGCCCTAGAGTTAGCTGCAGTAGTTTAAGAATAGTAAAAGCTTAAGAGCAGTTAAAGCCTCGATGTTGATCTGGGACAGGAGGCCTGTTTGCATCTGTAGCTTGCTATTTTAATTGTTATGGTTCTGTAGTTTTAGAAGCCTTGTGAGAAATATATATAGGTTTGTTCCAGCAGTCAGCCCTGTTCATAAGCAGATTTCTAGCTTTATTTGTTATATTCAGGTATATTAAACTTATCTAATTCAAAACCTTTCCATGAAGAAAAATAGCACATCTACATAAAAGAAGAGCATCACATAACACATCTACATAAAAGAAGAGCATCAACAGCTAGATATTTTCAGTTCTATATTGATTACTTAGAGCTTTCAAGGCTGATATACAGTTATTTTCTTTCTAAAGATTTTTAACTCTAAGAAAAAAGAAAACATGTTGTAATGGTTTTGTGTCTGTCATGGATTTGAAATTTCTGCATAACCATTTTCTGGTTGTGATGAAAGCACTGATATGTTCAGTGGCTGTGTGTCCTTTTTGTTAGCTTGGCTAGATTACCGTGTCCTTCCAGATGCTGTCTACCTTCTCAGTTTGATGTAGAACCTGCTCAGTTTTTCTGTCAGGATCCAGCTGTGCTTGCACATGTTTTCTGTTTCATTTAGGAAACAGGAAGAAACCCGACACACTGTTGATCAGAAATGGTTGCTTTTAATGTTCAGGACGTTAGTAGGCAAATCCAGTTTGATTTCAAGATATTTTGTTCTGAAAAATGCAAGTTACATTGACAAATTTCTTTTTACATTTTTTTTTTTTTAAGACAGCATAATTTTATGGGTTTTTTTACTGTGATTTAACTATGCTTTGCTTATTTTGACAAAGGCAAGATTCTTTCCCCAAACTTGTTTTAAATTGAAGAACAGTTTAGTTTGTAGCTGAATGGGATTATGGCTGGTTTCGAGTGGCTTCAGGGGCTTTCAGACTTCACTGTCTGTAGTACAGCCACTCATGTTTTCCTCCTTCATTCTGTATCTGCATTTGGGCACTCCTTTGGGGTGAAGGAGCATGAAGAACAAACTCTCTCTGTCATCTGCAGAAGGTAGTGGTTGTAACTCATGATAGAGGTCCCTGGTGGGACAAAAGGTTTGTATTGTGTCCTCTTTTCCTGCTGTCAGTCATTTACTTTCTATAGGCATCAAAATGTTACAATAAAAAAGCTTGTACATTTTAACCACTTCCTTTGATGAAGTATACAAATGCTATTTGAAACAAAGTAAACTAATCCTATGGTTGATTTAGATTAAACATTCCACTAGAGTAGCTTTATGTTAGGACTTGATTCATTTGCATCACAGCTTTAACTGCCATTTTGACTGATTTTACTATTAACAAAACACAACTGACAGTTCCCATGTTGCCCTTTAGAAAAGGCCTGAGATGAGCCTACTAAATGTGTTCATTTTAGAAAGGCTGCTTTTCTTAAATGACTGGACACAGAACCTTATTCTTGTAGGTGTATCAATAGTGAAATAGTCTTTGATGAAAGTTGTGACTTAGTTTCGAACAACATTGGAGGTCCTTTACTAGCCCTGTATTCTATGAATATGAAGACAAACATATAGTCAAGTGTATTTTCTAAGCTTGTTCTTCCTTAATTTTTGTTGTGATTAAACACATCTTTTGTTAATTCTTTTTGTCTGTGCTAGGTCTCATGGGATGGAATAAATTTTCTTCATACAGCCCATATAGTGCTATGTTTTATATTTGTGACCAAAATAGTGTTCATATCACCAATACTTTTGCTATCACTTATTCATGTTCAGAGCATCAGGGCCTTCTCTGCTTGTCACTCTGTCCCTACCGGGAGTAGGTTGAGTGTGGGAAAGAAGGGGGGACAGCACTGGGACAGCTGACACAAACTGACCAGAGAGTTATTCTATGCCATATAACATCATACTCAGCAGTGAAATTGGCAGTGGATAGTTTTTCCAAGATAGCCTTTTCCATGGGACTGGCTGGTGGTTTTTCTGCTGGTGGGAGGTGGTGAGTGAGTGCTTTTGCATTACCTGTGGTTTGGTAGGGAGTTTTTGTGTGTTTATGTATGTTTCTTTGCTTTTGCTCTTTGGTTGGTGGGGGGTTTTTGTTTGTTTTGTTTTTCTTGGTGTGTTGTGGTTTTTGTTGTTGGGTTTTTCTGGTGTTGGTTGGTTTTGGTTATCTTCACTTCTTAGACTGTCTTTATCTTCACCCATGAGCTTTTCTCACTTTTGCTCTTCCAGCTCTCTCTCCATCACACTAGGAGGGAGTAAGAAAACAATTGGATGAGGGTTCAGCTGCTAGATGGGGTCAACTTCCCACAGTGTATGTCAATTAAAACTTGTGCATTCTGTTTTTTTAAGGATTCTAGAATTTTGACATTATATTGTAGCTTAAAATTTATAGAGTTTTGACCTTTATACAGAGGGAGAAAGAGTCCAATTATAGTAATTAATGTAAACTCTCTTTTCTTGTGCCAAATCTGAAATCCCTTGATATGGGAAATTTCTTTATGTGGGTAGAAAGAAGTAGTGTCAGCTGCAAAAATATTGAAAGCTTTTGAAAAACTGGGGACCTCCCCAGAAACTTCACTCTGTTTAGGTGAAAACTGTTATTTGCCAACTGAAATATACATAGGGTATACTTTATTTCTTCATTAATGTATATACATACATATAAGCCAAGATTAATTCTGTCAGTCAGTTTGGATTTAGTGTAAAACAAACACAGGCTCTGAAACTAGTCTAGTGCTTGTGCTTTCACATTATACCAAGTTCAAACACTTTCAAGCTTTGGAATGATGCAATTTTAAATGAGAGGTGTTTGAAATACTAATCCAAATTAATTCTTGCTTCCTTATCTCTCTGCTGAAGAGTTCAGTGGAAAATGTAATTTAATAAGAAAAATGTGCTGTTATAGAGTTAAGCAAAAGTAATAACTTTGGTGGGATCTCCGAAGAACTCAGGTTAGAGCAGAACCTTTGGAACTTCAGTGTGTCTATCACTAAACGTATTGAAGTGTGGCAAGTTAAGAGTGTCAGCTACTAGTGCTGGTAGTTGTTGCAAATGTAACTACTGCTGCTCCTACTGCTGGAAGAGTTTTGTCAACTTCTGAATGGGTATATAAGGCTACAGAATACATTCAATAAAAACTGCTGGGCATATTAAATGGTAAATAGACCTGTGAGACTGAGAGGCATTAAAACCAAAGAGATAAAAGTTAATATTCCAGAGATCTAAAACTAATTAGTGGGGCTTTGGCTATATTTCTGTAAGTAACTTACAGCAGGGGTTCTCAGATACAGCAAGCTTATAAAAATTAAAGAAAAAAAATCTGTTATAATCATAATATCACTAACAGAGGCAGAGGGGGTGGACCTATTTGCTATGAAATTTTTTTACTGTTTGCAAAAAAATTGATTTAATCAATGGAATAATTTCACCTGTGACAAATGGGCATCAGACAAAGCTTCATAGGTCATGCTTAGCATTCTCCTAAGCATAAAAGAGCTACAAGATATCTACTAAAACATTTTTTTTTTTTCCCCTTGGTATGATCTGTTTAAATTACAGCTGTAATTTAACACCTTATATGACAAAGGGAGTTCTGTATTATGGCAAAAATTAGAATATATTAAGCATCAGGATACAAATTATTTGAAATTCAGTGCTTTAATAATGATATCAATATGCTGGTTTTGTGCTCTTGCTTCTGTTTTGTCTCTTGATGTTGATGATTTATATGATAATCTGGACCATGTCAATTGTTTTCTGATCTGTTAACTGTAATTTGTTACTTTGTTTCTCTTTAAATTTCTTTTCCCAGAATTTTAATGTGCATTGCTTTGGTTATTATGATTATATAAATAAGGTTTGCAGTTTGGTGTTTAATATTTTCTGATATAGAATCAGTTTTGTAATTCTGGGACGTAATTAGACTTTCCACCAGAGGATTAGTTTGTGCAGGTTGCCTCCAATTTCAGTTTTTTCTCTCCATCCCTGCTTGCTCTTTGCTGTGTTTTACCCCTACCTTCTTTTTGGTAGGTCTTTTTAGCCAGATTATTTAATGGTTATGTGTTAGAGACCAGTTGCACAAGTAGTTATGGTTGCTGGAGCTCAGAAAGCAGCAGCCAAACCCAGCATACCTGTTAAGAAAAATGTCTGGATTTTCCCAATCAAAATGGTTTTTTTCCCCTGTATCTTCCCATATCAAAGGTTAGAAGCGTGAAAAATCTATACCATGAAGCATAAATGACATAATGCAAACAACTTCTCAGTTTCAGAACAAGGCTCCGTGGCACTTGCACATGATTTAATACCATACAAACTCTTTTTTATTTTTTTTCTACTAGACTCAGTAGAATAGGGTTTGCTCTAAGGAATAATAAAATCTGTATAAAACTCTATTACTGTATACCCATACAACATTGTGATCATATATAATGGAAAATTGTTGCTTCCTAAGGTTTAGAAAAATGCTTTGAATTTTGCCCACTTCTCATATTTTCTTAAATCAGATGCAGCCTCTCAGTATATTTAACTGGATGCATAGAAAGTGTCACAGACCATCCTCAGGTTCGAACCTGCAGGTGTCACAGTGAAATGGTGAGGACAGTAGGGCTCCATTTTCATTTCTGTTGTTCTGTTGACAGATTAGCCAGGGCTTGTCATGGTTATGTGCCAAGTAATGTCTTTTGAATCTGATTCCAAAAAAACCAGCAGACTGTCTGATTGATGAAAGACTTAAAGGGATTCTTTCTGGTTGTTACAGAAACTCAGGCACCTAAAAATGTACACACTGGTGTGTGCAGTGTAATTTAAATTTTGTGTGAAACATGTAAAATAGTTTGATATAATATGTTGCTTTCATTAGAGAAACTTTCTCCAATGTTATTAAAATTAATGTTCTTAATATGGTGATATTCTATGCAGGTACTTAAGGAGGAAGGCATGTTTCAGATCTGTATGAAGGAGGTTGCTACAGAAACTGTGGGGTTTTGTTTGTCAGATTTTGATCTTGAATGACCAAAAGTTTGTTGCTCTCTTTGCCTTTGTCCAGGGCTGGACTTTTCCTTAATGGTATTCCAGAAGCCAAAGTTGACCCTTCCAAGTAAAGTCTGACTGGAGCTGGGGACAGTGAATCTTTGAAATCATTGGCTTATCTGAGTCAAATAAAAGTGGTTTATGATTGTGGTGATGGTTTGGGTATTTTGGTTTGGTTTGGTTTGGTTTTCCTCTGCTGGGTCATCTGTCAAGTGATTTTTGCATCTTTCAGTAGTGCATTATATATTTATGTCTGGTATTGCCTCTCAGCCTCTTGCTGGCTAAAATAGACAGCATAAACAATTTAAAAATGAAAGCCAAAAAGTGATTTGGCTCCAGGAATTTAAAGACAGTTTAATGGCAGTTGGTTTCCCTTCTGAAATGTGCCAAGAAAATGTTGGCAGGCTGTTTTAGAAAGGTATATGATGAAGTTGTAGAACTTCATAGCCATGTGAGTTATATCACCTTAGAGAAACTGCTGCCTTTATGAGTCCAACTAATAAAAATTACGATTTTTTTTTATCCCGATGTTTTGGCACAAAAGTCTTTATTCATAGACAAAGATGAGTCTGCAAATTTCAGTTTAAGAGGAGAGCAATTGCAGGCAAGCTGGGAGTATCTGTGAGTCTTCTTAACAGGAGGGGGTACAGATTGCTTACCTCTGAAATCAGGTGGGGGGAGTTTAATGCTTGGATAAATGAGGAAATAATAATACATGAGGACATTAGTATTGGGCACTGTATTTTCCCTGGTGTTTCTGTATGGCAGTGAGAATACTCGGAACTGAAATAGCAATATTTCTTACTTGAATTAGAATGGAATTTGATAGTATAAGTTTCAGTAAGTGCATATAGTACTAACATTTATTTTCCAACAGATCTTGTTAGTATAATTCTATCAAATACTGTATTTTTAAGTGGAGGTTATAGCTAAGTGTAGTTTTGCTACTGTTTTATGGGTCTTAAGTTCTTTTATTTTTATCCTTATGAAACTTTTGACTAATATGATAAAAAGAACTGAGAATTTGAAGCTGCTTTTTGCAAGTTGAATCAATATTATGTTGCAAATTGCCTTCAACCAGTGAAGCATTTTGGTGGGGGATTCTGTTTGCAATGTCTAAATATAGTGCAAGTTACTAAAATGGTATCATTCCTGGGTGAATTTTTAGACTATGTATATTCTTAAAAGTTTATTTCTAAATGAATGTAATTTCATATTGTCAGATTATTGTTAATTGTTTAAAATGTTGATATTCTGTTAAATTTGAGCTTTTAACTCGATGCTGCAATTAATTTTCAGCATTAATCCGCCTCTCTTGTAATTAACTATACTCAAAAAATTAAACACTTGAAACAACTTAAGAAAGGAACTTGCTTAAAATACTTAATGAATGTGAATGTGGTCCAATTTGGCAACCATAACTAAATTAAGAAACAGTCTTGTAACTGCTACCCCTCTTCTCCATTAACTGTGACTAAGAGGGAGTGTTTTCTGCTTCACAATAAGAGGAAATCTCATTTGTTACATGGCAACTTTTAATGTTATCTCTGTAAGCACTGTTTAAACACAAATTACAATACCAAACACTGATTTAATGGAAAAAACATGTATTGAACATGGGAAAAATGTATACTTTGGTCATATGAAAATTTCTCAGGGTTTTTTGTTAGGTAACCTGTTCTATATTAAAAACAAAAAACTTGAAAAAATATTTTTTTCTTTCATGTCCTCGAAGTGTTTTCAACAGATGTTCTAGATTTCATTTTGTAAGAGAGACTTTAAAGCTATCTGTGATTTTGTAAAGGCTGGGGACAGTAACAGAAAATTTAAGCCTTAATTTTAAATGTTGGGAAGATGATATTGGAACTAGTCCTGCTTTCTGTATTAGTAATCCAATAACAGTTTGTCACTGGTTTTAATAAGTTTTGAACAAAGCCTTGAGTCTCCAGTCAGTGCATCCAAAAACCACACTTAGTTAACTATGGTACCTTAGGAAAAATAAAGATATGTAACACTTCTTAATATCAATAATTAATGTATGTACTTCCATATTAATCATTCTTTATGAAAAATTATATTGAATGATATGGTAAATAAGTGTCAATACAGAAGCTTGCTTTTGTAGATCATATGTAATAATTGTTTTAATCTGAATTTCTGATCCTATATTCTGATTCTGAGCCTGTGGAAATATTTAGACAGTCTTTTATAATATATAAATTTTTTAGTTATATTAATGTTAACTGCATTCCTAGTTCTTTTTTGAGCTTTACTGTGTTCTGCCAATGGCAAATCATTTAGTCTCTGGTCCTATTTCTGGAATATGAAGGGTCTTATTCTTTCAACAACACATAGGTTTATAAAAATAAATATTATCCCTTCTATGAATATAGTTTTGTATAAGATTCAAGTGCTCTTTTCAGTTTTTTTTACTTTCTTAAATTAGTTTATGACATATTCTGTAAGATGTAGAGACACATAGGAGCTTTCACTTGAAGAAAGTAAAACAAAAGATATCTTTAGAAAATAGAAGCTGAAGTAAAAAGACTGTAATGTCAGTGCAGCATAGAACAGATCTGTGATCATGATCCAGAAGTTATTTCAGTACATTACTGTGTATTTCTTTCCTTTATGTATTTAGAATTTTTTCAGTGTAAATTTTACTTTGAATGTTCTTGCTTTGTAATATTAGACTGCAAAGCAAGTTCACATCCATGTAACATTTTTATTCCTCTTGCAATTGCTGATGCACACCCTTAAACTTAACATTCCTCAACAAAAGAATCTATGTTGAAATATTGAAATAATACGGAGTTTTGCTGTATGGATTTAACACTGTTTAAATTTGCAGTCAGCAATTAATAGAAGTAAAATAAAACATTTGGTTTGAACTTTGCAATTTTAGTCAGTGAAATATTGTTTCACAGAGTCCACTAAAGTAAATAGATGTAAAATGAAATTAATGTCTCAAACACTGTCTGATTGCTGAGGAGATCTTCAATTAGCAACAGGAGTCTAGAGAGAGAGAAGAACCTTTGACACTTTTTTTTTTGGCTATATTCTCTAAAAGGTAACAGAAAATATAGGTAAATATTGCCAGAGACTTACAGGTCCTCTCAGATAATTGTATTGCTCTATTGAGCTATGTTAGAAATGGTGCAAATGGGCACATGATTCACACAACTAGAAAAAGAACCTGAGAAATGGACTTCCAGGGGTGAACCCAAATAAACTACAGCAGTAAAGTAGATTTATTCTTTGGTGACCAGTAAAACTTGTTTTTCTGCTACTTGCAACTGAGTCAGAACCAGTCTTTATTTTTAATTTTTAAAGGAATTTACTTTATAACAGAAATCATAGAAAGATGTAGAAATAGGACCTTCAAAGCATGTCCACAGTTTTAGTTCATTCTCTTACCCCAAAGCAGTAGCATTAATATATATCTTCTTTAGTGAATACTTAAGATCTATCTGGGCAGAGAACTCCAGCAGCCCTAAAGAGTTTATTCCTGTGCTTTGCTATTCGTGCTGCTAGAAACCACCTTTTTGAAACTCAAATCCTGCTGACTTATCTTTTATTTACAATCTTCTATAAAATGCTCTTACAATTTACTTGACCATCCTTGGATCATTCAATTTTTATAAGAGATCTCAAAGGCAGCTGCTTTGATGTATTTGAAGAACATTATGTTGGCTAAGTGATGCTTCTTGTTCCAGCTTGTTTCCATGAATTTCAGTTCTTTCAGTCTTAGTTTCCAGTGTTTTCACTTTGATCCCTCTTGCTGTTAATGAGCAGAACACAGGCTCCCTGTGACGCCTCTCTGTAAAACCTACAAGATTTGCTACCGCTGTTCGTTGTTCAACACAACTGAAATATTTTAAGAAACCCTAAATTATTTAAAGGGTCTAGAAGAAAATTGACTTTTTCAAACAGAAGCTTGTTGATGTCAGTATCATAGGAAACAGAAGAGTGGTTTGCTGTGTATGGCATTACATTATTTAGCTAGCCATGATAACAGTGCTTGGTTAAGACTGGTAGGGCTTCAGACAAATAATATCTCTAAATACAAGGAATAAGGATTGCTATGAATTCAGGAAACTGGGAAATATGCTATCTATCAGACTACTGTTCTAAAGGATGAGATCCTTTAAAGATCTTAGCATTCTTAGCTAAGAATCTGTTTTCCAAAGGGGAAAAGTGGTTGATATTCATTGTTTAGACAGAATAGTAGAAACAAGCATTCTTTACCCTAGATTCTCCTTTTGCATTAACAGACAGGTAGGCAGTAAGGTATTTCTTGTGTTCTTTGTAAGATGACGCTCCACAACTTCATTTTGCAGTTTTTTCATTAGTAAAGGTTCAGAAAACCATGTCACAATGACACTTGCTTTTGTAGATTGTTATCCACTTGGATATAATCGAAACGTCACAGGCCTATTCAGCCCTTGATCTTAAAACAACAATTATTGTACTAGATCTCTGGCATTATATGCAAATTAAATGTTGTTTTACTGCTGTTTGAAATAGGTATTTTTTGGAATTATTAGGTACCTATGCTATAATCAAATGCAATTGTTCTTTAACTAGCTTTATTTTTAGCCTATCAAGCCAGTCTGAATTAAAATCCTCTTCCTGTTTTTTTGTAAAATAAAGTGCCTAATATATGGTAAATTAGAGGTTTTTAGATTTCTACACTATTCGTGTTTTCATTAATAGGTGAATGATTAGGAAACAAATTCACAGGGGAGGAAACAAATCTATGGGTTTATGAAAAGGAAAAATTATTGCCTAGATTTAATGAGTGAGAATGATGGCGTGTTTTGTGCAGTAATTGCAACTTGTTTTATGAAATCATATGGTACATAAATGGGAGTCTTCTATTAAATGCTATGCCAAAACAAACTGGTCAAAGCGGATGTCTATTCCCCTTCAGATTTATTTCATCTGAAACTGAGATAACAAATTGTTGAAATAAGGCCAGAAAGACAATCAAGATAAATCACCAGACCTGAAAAATTTACATTCCTCTACTGGACAGAAACATTCATTTTACTGATTAAATAATTTCAATGTCTTTTAATGTTTTATTCACACTATGCCTTTCATTAGGCTGTACTGGCACTATTAAATGCTTTGACAGTGTCGTACTTAAATGATGACTTGAATACCAATAAAGATTAAAACACAGGAACAACTAAGTCTTATTTCTGGTTAACCACAGTATAGCAGTTTTTTCCCTTAAATTTTAAATCCAGTAATTAGTTTTGGTTTTTGCACAAGATGATTATAATCAGCCATCTTTGCAGGTTATAAAGTAGTAGCTATGTTTTGATATTCAGGGAGTTATCTCTTAGATAGCAAGCCAAAACCTTATTAGTGCAGTAGCAAATTTTTTTTTAATAGTTTCCATGAGCTATATTGCTCTTTGAAAAATTCACAAAAATATATAATAATGTTAGAGATACTGCATGTAAAGTGTAAGAAGATTGATTCTTACATTTTATCCAGAAAATCACTGATATTGTTCCTAAACATAATAAAGACAGCTGTTTCTTGAGACACAGAAAGATTTATGTTCTCTCATTTTGCACTGTTGAAGCTGAATGGATTTCTAGGACTCCCTGTTTTTTTCAATTGAAGAAAAAGGCTGGGATGTTCAAAGTACAGTTTCTATTGGGTGATAAATATAAGGCTTTAATTTGAAATTTTGACTTCAGAAACTGGATCTAAATTTAGCAGCCCCTAAGTATAAACTTAAACTTTCTCTAAGTATAAAAATATAGCTAATATGATACTGGATTAAAAGTGTTTGGGTTCACAGGATCTTCTTACTGAAACTCAAGAATTATGTAATGTTAAAATCATTGCAGGAGTTACAGCTGGGTAGGTTTTGACAGCCTGAAACTGAACTGGAGCTTGTAAAGATAGAGATCTATATTTTCTGTATCTAAGAAATACCATCACTTCTCTTTGAAATGTTTATCAAAATAAGCTAAAATGTTAAAAATGCTGGCTGAAATATGATCTTTTTGTCAGGATGTCAGGATACTCATGACGACTATCATGTGATGTTCATCTATCTGGTACTTAAATGTGTCAATATATTGCACTTCAGTAGATGCTGAAAATACCTTCCTTTCTTTTATGTCCAAACAGTAGTTGGGAAACCATGATACTGGATAGTCTAAATTTGATGGTAGGGAGAGTTGAGCCTAGTAAGTCTTCTCTACCTACTGACAGCCTGTGTAACAAATGACCAAAAGAATTGTGAAGAGGACATTAAAATCTCTATCCAGGGTTAAATTGTTTCAGCTGATTTATTTTCTTTTGACCTTGACCTTTTCAAATTACCGTTTTTTGTAAGAGACAAAAATCTGTTTATTAAAATGAAAATTTCATGAGTTTTCTGATTAATTTCTTTCTCTATTATGTAGGAATACCCAATATCGTATTCATGCTGGGTAGCAACTAAGCACTGCCTTACAAAGAAGTTGCTGCCAACTCACCAATAGCAGAAAAAAGAGGTGATGTTTTAGTGGACACATGTTCCAAGCCCATATTATCACTAGTTACCAAGAAAACAATTTTGAGAAATTTTGAAGCATAACTCCATGTTGCAACAAACCTGGCTCTTCAGCCTGCTTCTTAAAATCGCCATGTATTTTCTGGCTTTTGAGGCTGTTGGTAATGAAGGCAGAAACACAAATGACTATACTGCAAGGATTCTTCTTCATAAACACTCATCCCTAAAGCTTCATCTGAAAGTAATTGTTTTTCTTCTCTAGGAGGACTCCTTACAATCCACACAGTATGGGAATCTGGTCTTAAATCAGACCAATTAATAGTTTTTAGACTGTCATAAGCATGTTAAGGATTGCCAAATTCACATAAATTAAAATATAATTTATTTAAGAAAGGCATTTTTTATAACTCACTGTCTCACACACACCCATGCTTTTCATTGTATTTATTGAATGAGGTGTCACTTGTAGATATTGCAGCACAGTCTCTATAAAACGTCAGTCTATACCCTTAAAACAATATTTGAATATTCAACAATACTCTGGCTACTATAGCATTTTAAATCATGGCTACAATTTCTCAATGCCAAAGTTTACTTTACATAGAGTTGTTTCACTTAGTATCTCTAAAAAAATCAAATAAAACGGAACATTTTTAAATGTTTTAAAACTCTTTTTAGAGTTTGAAAGGAAACATGAAAAGAAGGCTAGCTAGCATTCAGGATTGTAAATCATACAACACTTTATTTGTTTAGGTAGGCAAGCAGAGTTATGTGATAGGGTGGAGACAGGATATCCTAATCATCATAAATTTTCCCCCTATAATTATGAAACCTAATCAACATTTTGTGTGATCTTTTCTTTTTCCTTGTGCAAACACCCACATAAGTTGCTAGTACCATTTATGTAGACTAAAATGCTATAATTTGTCTGTGTTGCAAAGGCCTGGCCAGATTGAAGAGCAGTATCTGGATTCATGCACATAGCCTGTTTTCTTAAATTTATTCAATTGAACCATGATGAAATGAAAAAGGTTTTATCTGTTTTTCTCCAGCTCTTGTTCTAACTTGTCTTAACTGCATACAGAAATCCAGAAGTATGCTCCAAACCATGCATTATAGCTATACTACTGCTTTTGTGACCTTGACCCACATAGACTTCCAGCATACTTGCTGACTGCCCATGAAGTTAAATCTTTATTTATGGGAGAGAGGGCCTTGAAGTCCTCCTACTTCAAGGACTGGTCACAGATGAGAAAGCTGGCTGAGATGAACTGGTGCTTCCCCTCATTTGTGAAGTGCAGTGCACAGAATGGCAAAACCACTCAGAAGCACCTATGGAGTTTAAGATCTCACCAGTCCCAGATAAGCATGGAGACACTCTGAGAGTCTGTGTCCTGTTTCCTGCACACCATGTAGTTGGCAGAACCTCAGCTGTAAAGCAGAGACCTGTTTCGATAGAGAGTGATGCCTGCCTGCATAAATACTTTAACTATTTGTTGTTTTAGCTATCCTTTATATAGAGGTCAGTAATACCTCAGTGGTGGTATTGTATCGTATTGATTGGTACTGTCTTCTGTTGCCAAGCTGCATCTAGTGCCTACATTTGGAGAGGGCAACCTAAATTGTGAATGGACCAGAACAGAGTAGAGAATTTCTCACAAATGGAGACGGGGATGAGCTGAATGCAGGAGCTTCAAAACTAATCAATAAGGGGTTGAAAAGTTTCCAAAATGGAAAAACAAGCAATTCTATGGTGATAGCAGAATGAATAAGCAGTAACAGTACAATTTATTTGCTTGGCCTAATGGCTTTTCAAAGTAAGAAGACAAATTAGCCCAGCTAATTAGCTAAAGTAGCTTAGCTAAACTTAGGAAATATCTGAGTAGCCCTGAAAAGATGTATGGAGATAATTCTTAATACATTGCAGTCTCAGAATGATGAAAGAATTTTTCTTTTCAAAGGCAATGAAGTAAAAACATGGGTCAGATACATCTTTTAAGTTGAAATTGTGAAGACAATTTTAAACTCAAAATTTGTATGCAAGTTCTTCATGTGTACCTGACAAGTAGTTGTCATCGACAACGGCAATCAAATAACACTTACTTGGTGGCTTAGGTATCTATTTAGATATCTAGCTTTTATTTTATTTGGACTTGATACTGAGATCCTTACCAGTGTTTAAGAATAATATTATGAAATATCAGATACATAACTGAACTTGTCAAAGGACTGGCCTGAGAGTTATTTTCTAGAAAAGTTTTGTCTTAATATACATTAGCATTGGTGTTGCTCAGATGCTCCTTTGAAGGCTACAGTCTTTTTCTTTGTGTAATATTGGGGATTTTTTACTCTTGTTTTGGTTATTTTTTTCCATGGTTATTTGGTTATTCTTTTCCAAGCTCATCTCTAGCATTGTTGCTGAAGTTATGAGTAAAGTGGAACTTACTAAAGAATTACTTTGTAGAAGTGCACTCAGTTTTAGTAACTGTCATGCCATTAGCAGCAAATTAATGGTTGAGTCAGCTGGAAGGAAGACCGGGCCATGTTCATCAGCCTGTTCTAGAAAGGTTCCAGCAATGATGTGAATGATTTTGTGGTTTATATTTTTAATATAGAAACCTCATTTTGTTTGAGGACACCACTGGTACTTCTCAGTTGACAGAGCCAGATACTGTGAGATTTTCTTGTTCAGTCACTTTTTGTGATCAAGAAGCAGCAAAAGTATAGACTCAGCTAAACAGCAGAAAGATAAATTGTGTTTGAATGTTCAGGGGTATGCTTGCAGGTGTTTTCATATGTTATTAATATTAAAAGTATTTTTAACTTTATGATATTTTTTTTCCTCTCAGGTTTATTTCTATAGAAATTGAGAATTTTTTTTTTTTAATAATCTTTGTGAACAAAACCTAGTAATTTTCACAGATATGTTACACATTTGTTTAAAGGAAAGACATTCTCACACAAAACCCCACCCCTTGTGTATTTTATAAAACATATATCTTTTTTTACTTGATGATCTTGTTTTACAACCAGCTGTGAGCTGGAATTTATCTTAGGCTGAATTTATTAAATAAAATATGAAAGCAATAAGTTTCTATAAATATTCTATATAAATCAGGTTTATTTCTAAATAATTATTTAACCAAAACCAACTGTGTCTTCTGATGCCTGATCAGCCAGAGACTAATAGATGAAAACTAAAACTTGAATATAATCAAATGTGAATGTGTAGAAAAATCACCCTTTTAAAGTCCGTGCTTGTTTGCAAGAATATGTCAGATTACAATAAAAATCAGACTTCAAAATTTTTCCAGAGTAAATCAATATTTAATTATTTACAGCTCCAAAATCACATATAATGAGGGTTTTTTTCCTAATTCAAAAAAGAACAGTAGTCATTTGTATATAAATGAAAATAAGAGCAAAGCATATCAAAACAATTCTGAAATGGCAGATCCCAAGGAAGGCAATAAATTTTGAGAAGAAAAATCATCTGGAAATTGCATAGGACAGAAATACCTATATATAGTGTTGACTGTTGATTTAGACTTCAACCATTTGTTCTGTAGAAATAAAGTTCTGAGTTTTAAGGTTCTGTTCTGAAAAAGTTGGGCTTTTTGTTATTTAGTGGACTTGTATCCATGCTTTCTCTCTACCTTGTTCGTGCACCCTTTCTGGAATTGCTATATTATACATACACTATATACAATGTATTCTATGTGCTACACATTGTGTCATATCTTTATTCCCATATGTATATTTGTATAGTGTTGCAACTAACAAAGTTCTACTTTTTCTGTTACTATTTCTTTTTCCTGTATGTTTTCACAGGATGTATAGTAGTTACTGTAAGAGACATTGAGACATCAACTAATTTAAAAAAATAAAATAATAAAAAATAAGCTAGACGTAGCTAATTCATAATTTCAGTCCTGATTCACCTTGGTCTCTTTTATTTCATTAGGATCTTTCACTGTAACAGCTTCAGTAGTTGATATATATATATATATATTTATATTTGTATATATATAACAGCTGAAGTAATTGATAACGTTTGGGTTTCTCCAGTTCCTTTCTTTTTATAAATGTAAAAGCAAAACAAATTTTCTATTAAAATAATTAAAATTTAATATATTTATGTAATTACACATAATAAACATGCTTATAGCATATATTATTATATGCAATTTAACACATATGTATATATTTCTTTAAATATAGTCTATGTATTCTACAATACTTTTTTGTCCCATCTCAAATATAGACAACCTCGATGCTGCTCTGATATCTGTGACTTGTTAGATAGGTGAATTTAGTCTTATTGTGGGGTTTGGTTTTGGTTTTTCGTTTGTGTTTTTTTTTTTTTTTTGTTTTGTTTTTGGGTTTTTTGTTTGTTTGTCTTTTTGTCTTCTATACACACTTCTCATCAGAGGAAGAAAAAAAACAAACACAAAAAACCACAAAAAACCAAACTCTACCAAACTACTTTGATAAACACTGTTGCTGTTCCACATTTTTGCATTATTGGAAACCATTGATTACACTTGACTGGCTTATGATCTTTTCTTGAGGTACCTAGCAGTCTAGCTGGCATGACAGACTTGGACAGACTTTGATTAGTATGCGCAACTAAATATGGCAACTCAATGCCTTTTGTCCTGGGTTTTTATATGCAATTTATTGAATGATTTATATTTTTCCAGAACATTTTTTGTTATCTTTTTCCCAGTGGTAAATATTGGTACAGTTTCTCAAAGTCAGTTGCCACTCAAGTTGGATAAGCTAACCTGGTGATGTTATGGCACCTGAAAGAGTGAGATAGTAAGAGTGGGTGTTTTGTTTTTTTTTGTTGGTTAGTGGATTGATTGGGGATTTTTTTGTTGTTTTTGTTTGTTTGTTTGGGGATTTTTTTAAGGCTGTGTTTCTGAATGAGACAGTCCCAAAGTATACTGCACCGGTTAAACTGACTGTACTAAGCAAAATTATTAGGAAAACCAAGGCTTAGTACGTAAATTGGCTGAGATCTCATTTAATTTCCTTTGTATCCCTGTAGACCTCTACTCTCAGGAACTGAGCTGTAGGTTGTACTTGTTAGAGTAGAAGGAAATGGGATGTCATATTCTCTTGTCCTCAGGGCTTGAAGGGAGTTCACCTGCAAATTGTTTGGTCTAAAATGTTTAAGTCCTGTTGCAAGACATTTTAAAGTAGAGAAAGAACACTGTATATAGAGCGTGTCTTCCTTCCATTGCTTCCTGAGAGTCATTAGCAGCCTTGTAAAATCCTGTGCTTTATCAGATTTCATTTATCTGCGTTAAGGATGACCCCAGCATGTTTGCCCATTGTCTGCTTGCTCGTACATTAACCCACAGCTGTCAAACAAGTAATAGGTGGAGGTCCAGTGGGCTGGTACTTCCTGCCCACTTCCAGATGCACTGATAAAAGAGTCTTTGCATACATGTCTCTCAGGGTTTGAGGAGCTGTCAGGCTAAGGCTGAAGGGCTGGTTTTCTACCTCACATATCTTAAACATATATACACACACATATCTCCATATCACCAGTGTGAAAGAAAAACTCCCAAATACAAGCTTGTTTTGATATGTGTTTTCAGTCAGCGTTTCTTCTCCTTAACAAAAAGTAGTTTTTATGTCCTTTTTTTTTAATGAAATATCTAATCAGAGGCAACAGAAATAGTTCTGAGTGGCAAAAGCTTGCTGTTCTTATGCACATCATCATGGCTGAACAAAAAAGTAAATTGAGGACCCCCTATTCTATTCAACAAATGTTTTCTCTTTGATAATAATACTATAAAGCATTACAATGCTGGAATATAGTATGTTATTTCAGAAAATTCTTTCAATACAGATGATTTGAAAATTATTTAATAGACAAAGGCCATTAATTACAGAAGCTACAGAATATTCCATGTTGGAAAGGACTGACAAGGATCAGTGAGTTAATCTCTTAAGTGAATGGCCCATACTGGGATCCAACCAGACACAGAGTCATCTGAATGATAATGAGAAAAAGTGATGCTTTGTATATATTGACTTGATTCAAATTCTCAAGTAATTTAAAACCTTCAGATTCAGAAAATGCTGTATTAGCTCTTACATTGAAATTGGATGTAGTATATGTGTTTATCTAGCTTGTGCTGTAGTAGAAAATAATTTTAGAGTAATCTTGGCTCTGGAATACTGTAGTGGAACTTGGCAGCTCTCTCTGGCTATTGTGACATTTGAATTGAGCAGTTCAATCCCCACTAGGGTGTCAACCAACTTTATCCATAAATAAATTGACAAATTATAGGTAATTATAAATGCACAGAGTTGGCTCTATATATCTCTAAATTTCTATGTTTGGAAGTCTATTGTCAAATTCTTTTTCTAGCAATTAGAGGGTGGGGTGTTTAGTGCTTCAAAAGTAAATAAATAAGAAAGGAAAAGGGTGTGGTGTTCCTTTATCAATTGCAAGTCCAAGTTGGTAAATTGAGACTTTTATACACTTAGATGTTTGCAATGGATTGACTAGCTGAGTATAGTTAGGGGGAAATGCTAAATACTTCATGCTTGACTGGAAATTTTCCCCGAATATATTGATCTTGCAAGGTGTAATGTGCCTTCTACTTAAATAGATGTCTATCAGTGGTAATAACATTTGGGAGAGTCTCTCATTAAATTCTGCATTTAACAGTAGGAAAAAAGTGAACTTCTGTTAACCTTTTTACAGCACACTCATGACCAGATATTTACATTTTGGAAAAGTACACCAATAAAGAAAATAGAGTCTTACTTGGTATAAAATTATGTTTTCCATTACTGATGCTTATTACAGCAATGAAGACATTCTAGCCAACTTTATCCTGGAATGTCAGTGTTGTTGGTATTGCCCTGTGGGATGGAGAGATTCTGATTGGCATGTTGGGTAGTCCGGTGCTGAAGTGCATCTGAAGAAGAGAAGGCAAATGTTGGCTCAGTAGATAAAAAGGCAAGGCAGGGAGGGCGAAGCTGTGTAGTTAGGTACAGATCAGAAATAGGGCTACAGTCTAAGCTTAAAATTGAGAAAAATGGTCTTGGAAAATAAAGGTTTTATTGATTATAAAACATTTTTCCTATATATAAATTGTAAAATCTTTTAAGCAAAAACTACTTTAAAGGTTTGGTTTTTTGCAGAATATTACTCCTGAGTTGCAGAAAGTATTTAAAAAGCATGTATTGACTTAGGAAAACTTGTCTGAGATTTACAGATCTCTTGATACGTACTTTTTTTTTTTTTGTTAGAACTGAAATATCAGATACAGATAAGAATGCAAGTCAGAACTTGCACAATGGTTGTATTCAGCAAGAAATTCCTGTTTTTGAAAAATATCCATTGATTTTGGGGTATTAGAATTAGTGAAAAGTGATCTGTAAGACCTTCAGAAGTATTCTTCTTACATTTTCATGGTACGAATCAAATATTTTTTTAGATATTTTTTTAAATGAGTGTGTGTCTGAGTCTAGTTGACAGATAAGTATGCAGGTGTCCTTTAAAATGAAGCCTGTAGTAGTTTATCAGGGTAGAAGAAAATAGCAAAAAATAGTTCTTTGATTGTTGTATATTCTAGATCCTCTTTGTAAAAATGGATGTTACCAAATATTAATCAGCTTTCATTCCTTATGTGGCTCATGAGAAATTATGAAAAATATCTGGACCTACTCTTTTCATCAAGTATATATATTTTCTTGAGGGAAGGATTAAAGAGCAAACATCCTTAAATAAATCCAGTCAATTACTGATAGATATCAGTTATTACTTAATAATTAGATTTTACTGAATGGCAAGAAGAATTAAGTATTTAGAACAAAATTAAACTGCAATGAGATTTAATTTGTAATGGTTTTTCCCTGTTTCTTTATGGCATCTGACAGAAGAACTAGATTCTGGGATATGTAGAACTATCTAAAGAGGGTTGCTCTTTAACGTTCTGTAGGGAGAATTTTAAACAAATTTGGTGACTGTTTTAAAGATGGAGAGCAAAATATAAAATGCAGATATTTCTTTTAATTTATTCCTAGGATAAAACAGTAGTCTTTTTCATTTTGAAATGTCCATTCCCACTTTAAAAGTCAACATGTTAAAAAAAAAGGAAGAAAAGGGGAAAAATTAAATGAATCAAACGAAAAATTTCATTGAAATGTTACACCTTGAATTAAGTCAAATATTTCAGGTAGATTAAAATAATTTTTTCCTTCTCGTCCCCATTTAGACATATCTTTTTTGGACCTGAAAGATGTTTTTTCCTTATGTCAACCCCACCAACCAGAAACTGCTGTTACTGTGATTTTGACAGTTCTGGTGAAGAAATAAAGGCTCTAATATAGTTCCATTTATTTCTCTTTGAGACATTGCAGAAGATGGTTTGCAGACAGTTACTTTTCTCCTTCCAAAAGTTACAAACTTTGAAATATTCACAACAGACATAATTTTTTATATTGGGAGTGGGTGGGTTTTTTTATTTTTATTTTTTTTCTTTTAATAAGTATTTTCTTTTCAATTACGGCAACAGATCTATGGATGGATATGAGTCGACATTACCATGGGTTGTCATTAGTATTTCTAAAGTTTGTTTTGTTTTGTTTCTTCTTCTGCTGGAACTGTTGCCTTCCTTTACATTTGGCTGATTACAAGCCATGGACTAAGGCCATCTGGCTTAGTTGCAACCCAGAGAAGTTTGGCAAGGCAGAATCTTTTGAGCAAACGGCAATATCTGTAGCTTCTCCCTTGACTGCAAGTCTGCCTGCAAGCTGGTCAAACTGCCATACAGTAGTTTAACTTTTTCAGTGTCGTTTTCCTCTTACTGAAGATACAGCTTTTCATTTTTTTATCTCTTATGGTGTTTTTTTACTCTTGATTAACAAGTGGCTGAAAAAGAGATGCCTTAGGTCACTTCTCTGACAGCTCATTGGGCAGTCAACCACTAGAAAAAGACTGAACTTATTTTATTGATAAATTTATTCTAAAGAATAAATAATTTGGTAAATAACACCCCTTGTGGAATTAACTCAAGGTTTTGGGGGAAAAAAAGCTGTGTCCCTCATAATCATGAGGTTATTGTTTCATAAGAAGCAACCTGGTTTTGACTCACGTTTGTATTGCCATTTTGTTTTAATGTAATTTTTTTGCTGCTTCTTTCATTGTTTTCAGTCTTAGTAAGCTTGGTTTAAGGGTTATTCTTGTAATATTTGATTGCAATAGTACTTTTTAGTTTTTAAATTTTCTTGTTTTCTATAAAACTCTCATATACCCTAGGGAAACTTTTCACAGCAATGTTCACATGCCCAGCAGGTCAAATTCACTTTCCACTGATAACATTTTCAAGCTTTATTTCCAAATATACTTAGCTTCTTTTACACAATAAGAATCACAATATTAAGTAAAAACATATTTTAGCAGGTACTTAGCAAGTCTTCACAGATGATCATTCTTTCAGCAATGCAGCCAAACAGTTTAAAAAAGAGGGCTTGAGGGAAAAAATAGGTTATATAGTAAAGAGAGAGAAACAATTACATCCTTAGTTGCCAACATATGTTTATACTGGGTGGGCTATTGGCGCTGAGCATTTCTATTAAGTGCATTTTTCCTATATGTACCCTGTAGCATGTTATATTTTAGTTGATACTGTACCTAAGCTGCCTCTAAGGCAACTATTCTTGCTTTTTTGTCTTCTAAGAGGGAAAATCATAAGACAGATACAGTAGGAAAAGAGACATCTGTAAGGAATTTAAATACTACCCACAGACTTTTCATTCCTATGCTACCGTCTGATTCTCCTTGCTTATATGTGGGGTCCATTCTTGTAGATCTGACTTGGGTGAATATACTAGTCATACGGGTGAAGACTTTATCAAATGATTCTACAGAAACATATGCGAGGGAAAGAAGGTGAAATGAAACAGGCATTTTAAATACTCTAAACCAGGTAACCTAAAGGTCTCAGAATTTGAAGGAGATAACTAAGGGGTTGAACCAAGACAGAACAACTATTACCTAGAGAAAATGTCATGGGGTTACACTGGAAAAATCTGAAAGCTCAAAGGCATCAGCAAAAACCTGGTGTTAAGATGGAAAAGGTGTTAGGTGAACAAGTAGTGTATTGTAATTTTAAGGCCTCTTGGAGCAATGGTCGAATTTCTTACAAGTAAGTAATTGTATGATATGATTTTTTTTTAGAATGTAACTTTTCACTTGTAGTTTTACTTTGTTTTATCACATGGATGCAAAGTAAGGGCATTTGTGTCAGGCACTTAGATCAGGCAACTTTTCCAGCATGTTCTAATAGAAAATTAGGAGGAAGAGCTTGAAACACTAAGCTAGTCTGGAGGTTTTATTGTATTTATGTCATCTTCAAAAAAAACAACTATTTTCTGAGGTGTTGGGTGCTGGCAAATTGGAGGATGGTAAATTTATAGAGTAGGTGAGTTTTCCTTGATGCAACTTTCCTGCAGAAACAAGTGCCATCAAGGAAATGTGGTACTAAACTTCTCTGTTAAACAACTAAGAATTTCACATACTAAAGCGAGAAAGTCATGATAATAATTATAGCAATCATAAGAAAAATCATTAAACAATAACTGGGCAAACAACGTAGCTTTTGCATATTCACAGTGAAAGCTGCTGCCATGTAGTAATTATATTTCAGTGCAACCCAGTCTATCCTCTTTCTATTGAGAAGGTTACTTTCCTGCCTCTCATATCTGAGAAGTGAAGAATAGTTTAAGAGGAGAAGTTTAATTTTTAATTTAAACTTTATTTGTTCCCCATGAAAAGTTTAGCTGAGATTCAAAGACTAGACATCTGGTGGAAAAAGGCTCAAAGAAAGGGGTTTTTAAATTACATTTAATGGTTAATTTATTTTTAATGAATACAATTGAAGAAAAATTGGGGCCTTAGCTTTTCTTATAATATGACACTATAATACACTACTGCTGTATACTGCCAAGTTTCTGAACTTACAAGTGATCTTTGTGTTCATGGCTCAATGGAAAAAAATTTGATTTCATGCCATATGATGACATATAAATAGGAAGGCCTGTTTCCTTGGAGGATAGAATTTGCTTTTAACTTGAGAGACTATTTTATCATCACAGTATCCCAAATAACTCTAAATGTTATCTTGCACTTCACGTCTGTTTCTTTGTTTTTGTCTTCTGCCTTTTTTTGATAAATATGTTCTTCAGGGCTTGTTGTCTGTATTCATCTCATTTATGCATGGCAAAAATTGCTGTTAGATTTTAATTTTGATTGTACAACTGTTTTCAGTCTTTAGTTTGATTTCCTTTGAATGATTCATTGCTTTTATTTATTTGGCGCCTTGCCACAAGCCAGATATTTCTGTAATCCATATAAAAGAAAAGTACTAATATATGATTAGGATATGTTCCACCCTTTTATATCATCACATAGTCTACAGGCATGTTAATTTATATAATATTTCCACATGGGTATAACTGTATTTTTTTATCTCTCCATTCTTCCTACACCTCAACAACTACTCATGTATCCAATGAAAGGTATTTTCTTATTATTTATGAATTGTTGCCTACCTAATTCTGAACATTTGGGATTATTAACGATTATTAACCTACTTAGTACTCACTTCAGACAATTCCTTTCCTCAAAATCATTAATTAAAATTTGGATAGCAATGTAGATAAAAGAAAAATTTTGCCTTAAAAAGCTATTTTTCCTAAACATCACAATATTTGAAATTATATTGCTGTTCGAAACCCTTGTATTTGTCAGGTTCAAAACTTGAGGATGTTTTTCATCCCATTTCCCAAAATACATTGGCTTTCTTTTGCTGAGGTGTGCTTTTTTCCTTGTTTCTCTTTTATTTCCCCCCCTTGGGAGAATATTCCCTCATGTTTGGACCAGTAGTTTCAAAAATGTTTGGAGACTAAAAGATTCAGTATTGATGGACTGTTGAAGTCGATCTCTTAACTTTTATACATATATTTCTAATCAAACTAGGCAATTTAGTTATCTTTTAATGAGGGCAAGGTATTGCTGTTTAATTAGTCTTGTGATCCTTTAAATTAATCATGGTAGCACAAAAGTAACATGCCAATAATATTGACATATATAATATTGTCAATAAAACATGGTATATGCAGTTTCCAGAGACCATACTTAAAGAGAAAAGAACAACTTACTTCCACTACAGATTCAAACTGGTATTTCTAAGGCACATTAATAATGTATAAGGCGAAAGTAATGGTTAAGATATTTTGCTCCAAAGTCACGGATGTTGTCAAGTATATTTTCAAGACTCCTGTAAGAATGGCAAAATGAGTAAAGACAATTGGTCTGGGATGTAACTGACTGAAGGCAGATGTGAGCATACTACTCTGCATAAAATAATACATGGTTCTATTTTGTTGCTAAGAATAAAATGTAATTAGATTTTTGTTTTATAATTTACTTTTTTTTCTTTTTTTTTTTTTTTGACATGCCAATCTTCTTGTCCAATAAAAAACCCCAAGGGCAACTCTTCATGGACTTCTTAGAATCCTTTCTTAAAATTTGAATGACAAATACTATTATAATTCTAATTCTGTGTTCCTGGTAGGTTATGAGGTTCAGGAATGTTTTAGCTTGCTAATATAAATTTTGGAAATGTATAAAAGGTTTTGCAATAAAGCATGTAACAGCTTGGTAGAATACTGTTGCTCCAGCAATTTATGATCTGTGGTGAAAAATAAGTAATGCAGGTAAAACTGATTGTGATGAGTGTAACTACAGTCAGGTTTTCAGTTTTCCCTTTATATATCCGGACTGTTGTTAGTCTTTATTCAAGATTTAATAAATAGCATACAGTTATTCTTGAGAAAGTTGAAGAACTTCAGCTTTGTATCTTTATGATGAAGTAAATTCCATGGGACAAAGGAAACTGCATCTCTAACTCCTTCATAAACCATTCTTGGGAGTAATTTACTTAGAGGCCTTGAGCATAAGTGCGCAAGGGACACAGTGAACAAAAAAAGACCTCAGAGCTTCCCATGGGAAATGTCTTTCTTGTTAGGTCACAGAATCAGACTGTCTCTTGTGCATTAAATATTTGAATCTTTTCAGCACAGAGGCACATTTACCAAAGAGGGGAAGGAGACCGATCCCATTATAGTCCACTCATAGCTTATCAGTTAGGAGGATATGTTATTTCCTGGAAAGGTGCTCTAATCAGAAGGTGATTGCACAAAGATAGGTAGTTCCTGCCATTTGCAACTGGTTTTGCCCTTCTTCAAGGCAAACCCTCTAATCTAGAAATCTGACTGCCTTTGTCTTCAAGGTTTGAACAGTGCACGGTAAAAGCAAAGCTCTACATAATGAACTATTTCTCCTTACAGTCTTTTTTTGAACAGCAGTCAGTTATGTTCAGCAGTAAACTCACTGTATGAGACAGGAGTGTAATCTCATACAGGCATAGGCATACTCCCTCTTGCAATGGCATAGGTTAGTCTAGGTGATTTCAAGTTTGCATGTGCATATTAGATTTTAGTGGATCTTTTCAACTTCTCAAGTTTTAAATATATTGAAATAGTACATAAACAAATATGTTGTGGAATGCTTGAGTGGGCTGAGGTTTTCCACTTCTTCAGATCATTCTCTTTGATGAGAAGCAGACAAAAAAACCACACCAGTACATCCATTTCAAATTTGAAAGTAATTGAGTGGTATGACTGAACTGTGATCTCACAAATTCAGAAGCTTGTTCAATCACCGTGTCTGTTCTTCCTTTTTAATTCTAGTGTTGTTTTTCCTTCTTGATAAATAAGTAAATAGATAACCTACTTTCCCTACCAAATGTTCCACTGTCCTCCCCTAGCAATCAGAGAAAAAGATTATGAAAGACAGTTTATCATTATCAAGTATCATATTGAAGTGTGTTCAGGGTTGTCTAGGAATATCCTGTTCATCAGTGGGGAAAAAACCTTAAACGATTAATTGCTTAACATAAAGTTTATTCTGTAGTTGCTCAGAATGCTCAGGATAAATAGAAAGAAGAGGGTGTTCTTCACTTCTTGAGAAGTCTGAAAACCTGGAGAGCACAAGTTTGGCTGTTTATGAGGGTAGTCAGTCCTCCTGCTGTGCCATTTTAGTTTCTGAAGACAGGCTTCTCCTTCCATGCCAGAAGAATTATGTTCATTTCCTTAAAAAAAGGGTTAAGGGAAAAGGTCTTGTAGACTCTTTCATTAGGAAATGAAATAAGTGATTTCTTGGCATCTGGAGTGGGAATGATTTGGTGGAGTCAAATCAATGAATTGAATGAAACTCAGACTGCAGTTTTATAAAACAAATTGCAAAAATCATGAAAAACAAAATGAGAGTGACTTGGTTTCAATTCCAAAGGCAAACATAAATCAAAAATAAAAAGGCATCTTTTAGGAGCATTTCCAGGGCACACTAGGTGGTGCTGTAATTCCAACAGCAATAGCTGAACGTGTTTTACTTGTGCTTTTCTGTCAAGATAAAATTTGCTGCAGTTAGCTTTTTAGCTTTTCATAGATTTCCTAACAATTTTGAAATTTTAAATTTTTAAAGTGTATTTTTAAGATCTTTTATTTTGGAAGAACAACAATTAATCCTTTTATTTTTCATGTTTTGATTTTTGGTATGGTGAAATGAAGTCCAAAAGTTTTTGACCTTTATTGTACTTAGAACCCAGGTTTTAGACGTGGAATGTGGAATATTTTTGGGAAAATTCAGGATGTCACGCTCAAAAACTGCTACTGAAGAATGCTATAATCTGTGCCTGCATCTGTACTGCCAGTTTGCCAATGCCAGTAACAGTGAAACACATTGCATATAGTCTGGAACAGGCATATCAGAAATGCAGGAGAACATACCCGATTTAGATTCCCACTCCCTTCCATGTTAAGGTTACGCAGACTTGTAGCCTCATACATAAAGTGTTGCCATTACTAGAAAAATGCCACTGGTCTTTGAGTTAAGCTATCAGCATGAAATTCAGGTTTATCAGGCTCTGCCTGGACCTTGTCTCGGTGTTCCTGGAAGTTTGTTTTGGCTTGTTTAGCTGTAACAGCAATTACCTAATGAGAAGATTACCGTGAATGACTTGTTCTGTCTTTTGCTTAGCTTTGTGCAGTTTTGTGCAATTTTGTGGTATGGTGCTTATTGTTACATAAATTTTTCAATAACAGGCAATAATGTAATGAAGTTATTCTATGTAGAATGAACTATGTGTGACCCTCGAACAAAATGTAGGGTAGAGTAGACAGGCAATGACAGTAAAGCCTTTTAAATTATGCTAGAGGCTCTGGTGCTATAAACCACTCTGTGTGGTCAGTCACTGGTCACCACAGAAATGCAGCCTTGAGACTGGTCAAAACCAGTGTTGGGGATTGCAAGGAGAACAGAGAAGTATCCAGTGTGATAAAACATGCTGTGTATAGCCAATTTGGTTGTAGCGTGGAATTGTAAAGAAGTGACATGAGCAATGTGCACAGCATGTTAGAAAGCACATTAGAGGGGACAAAGAAAACCAAATCACACTCCTCCTTGAGAAGAAAGCAGTCATCAGCTTACATCATAAGCCTTTGTCTTCTCCCAAGGGAAGGGTGTGATAAGAGCAAAAATAAGGTGTAAATACTAGAAAATGTGTAGACCTAAGTTTAGCTAGTACTTTGCAAGCTTTTTCTCGAATAACAGTTTTTCTTTGATTTTTTTCTTCCCCCTCCCCGTAATAAGCAGATTTGGGTTAATAATAATTCCTTGATTAGACAAAAACATTATTACAAAACCGAGTTTTTAAACTGTAAGGTCGGGGGGTTTTAACCCATGTAAACTGTTGTAGCTTAACAAACTGATGGGCAGCTTAGATTGTGATCTGGCAGCAACATTTCCAGCATTTTGGCAGCAACATTTCCAGCATTTTGGCAGCACTGTGCTTTATTTCCCCTCCTTGGAGATCATTGCATGAGCTGGGAAAAGAAGATAAAGAAAATATTTAAGTAGGAAGTAGTAGGATGAGAGAATGAGACTTCATAGATGCTATGTATGTTTACAGATCATGTAATGTTTAGGAACTCTTCCCTAGCGCTTTCCCACTCTTCAGTAATCTGAGTGTGTGTATTTAAGAAAACATTAGTAGGGTACCATTGGCACACCTAATGTAGCTAATTTCATTGTTAGTAAGAAGAGTGAAAATTAAGTATAACTTCCAAAACAAAAAAAAAAAAAAGGCATTGCAGGGCTGAATGAAATTATCTTGGAAATATTACCTGTACTTCTTTTTATATGTATGGCTAAGAAAATAATATGCATTCACAGTGGTCCTATTAACGTATCAGTAACAGCTGGAAAAACTCTTCAGTCTTAATGTGAATTGGGAAATGTGTGGAGCATTGTGAGAGCACTTCAGTTCAACATGTAGATTAACATTTTCAGACCATTTGAAGCCATACCCTACGAAGAAATCAAAATACATATGGATTTTTTTTAGTTCTACACAAATCATAGGTTGCTTTATTGTATCAGGTTGTTTAAATAGAGTCCTTCTCTTGTCAAGTGTCCTGCATTAAACTATAGATACATGTTGACATCCATTGAGAAGGAAAGATTTTATCACACGCTTGCTATCATGTCGGAAAGACTTTGCTTTGGGTAGGCAAATATTGCAGAAATTAACTCAGCTTAATTAAATCTAAAAATATCGATGATTTGAGAGTATACTTTTTATACAGCACTTTGCATGCTGTCAACACTGATTATTTTTGAATTCTCCTAATTGATTTAAACACAAAACCCACCAACCTCTGCATTCAGAAAATCTTTGCTACTACTTTTGCTTTTCAGTTCTCTATTTGCAAACTTGTTGTATTCAGCTTTATCTATTACCTTTATTTATTAAGGTATTTTTCAATTCACCTTTCTAATGGCACTTTCACCTTGTAAATTCCTTAATTTCTGAAGAAAAAAAAAAGTCTTTTAATTTATGTTTGAAGTGCAAAATTATACACAGTTAACTCAAAATAGGTGTCTATTTTCAAAGTTCAACCAGAAATGGAGACAGGTATTCCATTTTATTAATTTTTTTTCATTCTATTCAGAGAGTAATTCTGCAGCATCAGTTGTTATGTTATTTGAAACTCCATGTTAAAAAAGATATTAAAATTTCCAGTCAAGCTTGCTCTCCTTTCTGAACCAATTGGCCTACTCCAACTGATTTTGAAAGTATGAAAGAAGTCTCAAGGCTTTTAAATGAAATTTAACCCAATCTCGTTTATGTATGACGCTTCCTGGGCAGAATGCTGTGGTATGAGGTTAGCCAGAGAAATCCTGTGAGACTTATGATTTATCTATAGGAAAACCTCAACTCACTAGATACCTGAATATTTAACCAGGTGACCCCTAGCAATAAGAATCTAAGTGTCCAGAGTTCAAATACTTTTTTTTAAAAAATGCCAGCAATATGTCAAAGATTATTATTTTTTTACCTTCTACAGTGAAGAGGGTGGGAGCAGATATACGAAATTCCATATTAATAAATCAGTAGAAAGCAAGCATTTTTCCCAGCATGCTCTCTCCTACCTGCAAAGCTGCTTCTGCTTGAAACTAAAATCTTTACATCAGCATCTCTGACACAAAATGTGTACTTTCTGTGTGCCACAAAACCCTAATATCTTTCTTTTGGAATCAGTCTAAAATTGGCTTTCTTAACCCATTGTGGTGCTTCATGAAAGTTGAAATCATGTATCTCATGCTTTTACTATGTCTGTTTGCCAAAGCCTCTAGGCTTTGTACTCTGTGGGTCACCATGATCACAGTGAAGATGCTTCATTATAATGACTCAGGGAAAGAGACAATTGCTGTGGCACCAAGTTAGTTACATATATATATATATAAAAATATATACACACACATAGATAGTGTATATATATATATTATGCATTTTTAAAAAAAAATTAATCTCTTTTTATGAAGTAGACTTTATAAGGTATATAAAGAATTTTTTTTTAAAATTCCATATAAAGGCCAAAACAAAACTCCAAAACCCAAAACCTTCCCAAACACAAACCCCCCCAAACCCCCAAAATGTCAAATTTCCTCTTATCTCTACAGCAGAGAGACCTCTTGTCTTCTCATTCTATGGCTTATTAAAGGATACCTTTACAGTTCTGAGTAGTATCCAGTAACTATAAAGTTTCTTTTTTTTTTTTTTTTTAATTACATCTTCAGGCTAATTTCAGTAAATGAGAAAAATTAGATAACTTGTTATAATTTGAATGAGATGGATTGTTACATCATGTAATATAGTATGCCAGGGTAAGGAAATGCCATTTCCCCATAGGAAATTAAAACAATGAACACCTATTTTGAGATGAGAGAGATGCTATCAGTTTATGTAGACAAAAGATCATCATATCTCATAATTTCATGATTACACAATAAATATCACTAAAGATAAAACACTATCTTGTAGATAGTACTTTTTACTGGTACACTGCTAACAGCTCAAAAAAACTATAAGCACTCTGGAAAAGTTTATATTGCATCCCCCCTTTTCCCATAATTGTTTTCTGTGAAATGTGATTTTTGCCCAAACCTTTTTAGCTTTAGTTTCAAATTCTGTATGTACTTTTCACTCAGTTAATACAAGATGTTACCTAACACAGTAAGGTTTGGGAAGACCCAACATTTATAGGAGTTTGACTAGATATATGGAATTCTTTGTGCCAAAGATGATGATATTCAGTCATTTTCAACATTCAGTAAAAACTACCAAATGTGGTTTTGATTATTTCCTTAGCATACGTGAAGGAAAACCTGCTAAGGTTGCACATAAGCAAAACCAGAAAAAATTAGGTGCAGCCAATTTTTAACCTTCTCTGCCTGCCTTTGCCCTTCCCCCAGAATTATATAAGACAAAATTACTGATATCAAGGTGCCTTAAATATTAGCCAGCCTTATCCTCTACCTTACAGATATTTGAAAGTTTTAGTTTCCTCCTTTTAGGTTTTTTATTGAAGTTACTGATAAACTTGCAGTAGTAATGCACGATTGTGTTAACTTTTTAAAATTATTATTATTTAAATGTTTTCCAATCTCTTTAGCAGTTCTCAGGTTTTGGAAAACTAGAACCACCTTGAATTCTCTAAAAGAGAAGAATTAACTTTTCATTTATTTCAGTGAGATGGGGAATAGGCTCTAGGGAATTTATTCCTGCAGAAAACAAATAATGTAGAGAAAATATGCAAATATATTCATTCTGTTAACAGATAGAGCTTGGGAGTTTTAAAACTTTCATGGAGCAACTTGTAAGAGCAGCTTAGATCTGAATTGTGGCCAATTTGCCACTTCTTATTGTAGTGACCCTTTGAGTGTTTTACAGTAATTTAGTTTATTTTTAAGGTGCCAGATAGACAGGATTGAAAGACTTTTATTTCTGTGGAAGTGATGGTTAGGTATTCATTTTATAAAGAAAAATAAGAAGGCTTATGAAAACTAAGAAGAAAATTTATTTGAATAAAACATGTAATATTGCTTTGAATAAATACTAGTCTTAAGTCTTTCAAGTTCTGAAGGCCAGAAAGTAACTCACACGATCAGTTTAACTCCTCAAAATATGTTAATGGAGGGTAAGCATAGAATAGATACAAGCACAGAAGGAATCAAATAAATACAAATAAGTATTTGCATTTATGTCTGTGGCACTGAATTGAAACTGATAAATGCAAGGTGAATTAAGCTTTTCTGCTTATTCATGAGGATTAAGGATGGACCTTGCATAAATTGGCCTGTCATATTTTAGGACAAAATTACTATTTTTCTCTTTAATTTATTCTGTCCTGTCAAGTTCTCTAAGAGCATCACCAAAGCAGAACAGGCTGTGGCTCATTTTTTGAAGAGTTTTCTGATCTGTGCAATAGAACTGCAATGATAATAGCTGTAACTATTTGCTGATTTGAAATGTAACCCTGTTAAATATCAACCAAAGGCTTTCACAGAAGGCTGCTGTCTTCTGCTGATGCGTGACTTAGTTGTTTACAGAAAACTGACTGGATGTTTCTGCCTGTTTACAAAGTGACTCTGAAGGTTTATTTAGCAGTGGTCTGCTTTCAACAAAGTTTTGTGCACTATTTCCAACAGTTTTTCATTGTTTCTTTTTTTTGTTTGTTTGGTTGGTTTGTTTTTTTTTTTTTTTTTTTTTTTTTTTTTTTTTTTTTTTTTTTTTTTGTTTTTTTTTTGTTTTTTTTTTTTTTTATTTTTTTTT
>JAWWTY010000123.1:38026321-38042758 GCA_035222235.1 Margarornis squamiger
CTGTGTCACCTGCTCCAGGTGCCCCTGCCTGGGCAGGGGGCGGGCTGGGGCACCCCCAGAGGTCCCTTCCAGCCCCAGATATTCTGGGATCCTGTGATAACATGAGAGTGAGGGCCAGGAGATGGAGGTTCCAGGAGAAGCAGGTGAGGTGCAAACAGAGCACATCAATACTGAGCCAACACCTGTCCAACCACTCCACAGTTCGAAGTCTAAATTCAAAGAATGTAACTTCTAACAAGAAAGAATTGAGTCCTTTCCCGAATTCCCAGGGTTTAGCTGCTCCAGGTTCCCAACAAGACAGGATCCAAAGCAGAGCCAGCCGAAATGTCTCGGTTTCACTCTCTGCTTCACTGGCTGTAGCAGATGCTCAGCAGCTGGGCAGGAGCTGCTAGGAATCCACAGGGATATGACTGAAAGCCTTGATCTCACTCAGACTGCAAGTCAGTGTTGTGTAAACAGCAGAGCCTGGGCTCTGGAATGGGCCCAACAGCCACGAGCCATCGTGGCACTGAAACCAATTCTCAGAGTTCCAAGAACTGCTGATATTTTCTATCAGGTGTTAAAGTCATGGGCTTTTTAGAAATATAAATATTGGGTCATTGTACACAACCATCTTCTGGAGTTTTCTCCTAGTAGGGTGGATGGTATCACTGTTTTTTGTTGTTCACCTTTTAGCACACCATAGAATCATGGAGTCATGGAATCATTAAGGTTGAAAAAGACCTTGAAGTTCCTCAAGTCCAGCTGTCAGTGGCTCACCACCATGTTCATCACTAACCCCTGTCCCCAAGTGCCACATTCACATGTCCTCTTAATACCCCTCCTGTCCTGACCATCCCATTGTCCCAGTTTTCAGGCATTAATACCTTTTCTCTTCTGCCCACTCCCTGCTGGCTGGTGCTGTCACCCTGTGGAGGGGTGCAGAGGGCTGTGCTCCAGCTCTGATCCCCTTCTCCTCTCCAGTTCCTCACTGGGAGTGTCAATAATGACCATCCTGGTGGGGCTGAGAAGATTCCCCTTCTCAGCCATCTCTGAGAGGGAAAGAGTTTTCCATCAGACAGACTCCAGGAGCACCGATGTGCCTGGGGAGGTGTGGCTGGGGAGGGCACCTGGGGCACAGCAGGACACTCAGCCCCAGGCCCTGGGGAACAGCCCCGTGTGGGGATCACTTTCCCTCATCACTCAGCACGGGAGGATGTGTTATCATTGCCTTCTCTTCCTTTTCCTTCCCATCTTCCCTACAAATCAAGGGATTGTTCACGTCTGTCTCCCTGGGATTTGTGCTCATCTCCAGAACAGTGAATTGGGTATTGAAGGGAATTAGAGACAGAAATAACACATATTTATAGATCAAAAAATCGAAGCTCTAGAAAAGAGACAATAAATTACATTTAAGTGTTTTTCTATTTCTCAGATATTAAAAAAAGACCATAACCCTTAGAGGTGTTTGGATGACCATTCTCAGGTCCAAATGACACTGCAGTACTTCCCCAAACTGTGTTTTCTGACGAATGAATGTGAGCAGAAGGGAAAATTAGAAATGTGGCAATCTCATGCCAGCAGTGTTAATTTTCTACGGCTTTGTCATTTACTTGTAAGAAACTTAATATATTTCTTCTATAGCTTTATCATTACCTTTTCTATCAAAGCTCTACAGACTGTAATATTCTGCTCAGTGAACTGAAATATCTGTCAATATAAAAACATCTCCTCATAAAAGCATTGGAGCTGTAACGGGTGTTGTTATGCACCAGTATTACCTGAGGAAACACTGAAAGGGCTGAAGAATAGATTTTTTTTTTTTTTTTTTTTTTTTTTGCATACTATGAGAATATTAGGCAAAACGAAAGAGTCAGGGAGCAGGATCAAAGCCAAGTTGAACATTACTGTTTAGCATAGAAAGTCGGTATTAGGATAAATAAGCAAACTGGAAATCATGATAGAACGTAAGTGCTCATTCTGGGCAAAGTAATTATTAGGACACATTTTTTAAAAATTGAAGGTTCACAGACAACAATTCATTAAGGAAAGGACAAAAAGATAGAAATGTTATGGAAGAGCAGCTGCCACTCTACCGATAGATTATTTCTGTTCGACTAGTTGGTTGAAATTCATTAACCTGTTGAAACTTGTGAAAGGAAACTCCGTGATGACCCAAGTATCCTAATTAAGTTTGCATACTTTGAAAATAGACTTTCCAAGGACAAAGGATTTCAATAACTGTTGGAAAAAAATCACTTTGTTCCAGTACTAAAACTTCAATTTATCACAATATTGTTTTTAGAAACATTGAATTTTTGATGGAAAGCAGATTTTGACAATAGCAAAATTGTTTCCTAAACTAATTTTCTCCATGGAAACTTTGAGCTGTTGAAAACCAAAATCTTTATTTTGTTATAAGTAAATGTATCTCAAAGTACTTTTTGTGTGTACATGATATGGTACTGATTGATGTAGTTTAATCTCCTCCTTTATTATTCTCCTTTATATACAAAGCACTGCTCTCAGACAATTCATTTCTGAGGAAATTACTTTAAATAAGAAAACCATGATAAATCAAAGATAATCTTACTAGACAACCCAATGTTTAGATGAAAAAAGGCAGCTACATTTTCTACTAAATACTGAATAGAAATTACACATGATGTTTGATTTAGCTATTTCCTCCAGAAAGTTGAAATTTTGGTCTCATTAACATAAATAACAGAGAGAACTTCTTTTCTAACAAGCTTCTGTTAAATCATAATTTACTGACTCTGTTAATGTATATTTGCAGAAAGTGATGATTTTATATTTATATACTGAAGACCACATATTACTTGCAGTGCTGTTAACATTTCTTTCTTGAGAGCCACATGGTAGATCACAGCTATTGAGAATGTAGCAGACACTGGTGTGTGGATCAGTGTTACCTAGAAAGGTTCCCACAGAAGAAAGACAACTTTCTTTGTCTGGGGAAAATTAGCATAGACACTGGAGTCCAAAATTCAATCCAAAATTGTTGACATTCAGTAGCTTTTTTGATGTCCATGTACTAACAACAGCCAAACATTTTTCTTGATCAATACTCGGTTAAGAAAGTAGACCTTTCTTTCTGAAAATAGAGGAAACTCTTTCAATTACATAATCTTCACTGATGTATTTATGAGTAAAAAGTTCAATCTACAGGTATTTTGTTACATTCCTAAGTAGTGGGATGATTACTGATAGGTATTTTCAATGTGTGTGGCAACCCAAATGTTCATGAAATGTGAAATGAATACAAAATGACAATTCAGTGGGATGTACAGATGCTATTTTATTCTGTTTAAAGAGCTTCTGGCAGTAAATCAGAAAGAAGAAAAAACACCTTGAGATTCAGGTGATCAGTCACACCTACCAGGAGAAATGGATAGCAAGAAGGTGTATTTCAAAGTTCATCCAGCTCCTAATTTACTGTTAGTAGGAATATTCTGCTACGTTCACAAAGTGTTTGGAAATTTGCTGAACCATTTGACATAAATTAGCTGAACTATTAATGTCTTAGTCATTGACTCATTACTGTACTACTTTGGCTCAATAAAGAGTTCAATATTTATAAAATGTGGCAGAGCACAACAAAACAGGGGAGACATCATCAGTGTTCATGGTTTTTCCTACAATGCAAGAACCCAGTGTTTTACCAACCTCACTGAAGTCTTACAGACCATTAGGAAGTGTAAGCTGGATCTATTTTTTCCACAGATTTGGCTAGAAATCGTCATCTGCACCTAAGAAATACTTTTCCAATGAAAATGTTCTTCCAAAAAAAGGTTTTATTTTTGCCAAAATTAAAATTTCTTATGGGAAAAATATGAACATGTTCCCAAACAGTTTTAGAGGTGATTCATGCCAATAAAATGCACTTGCACTGAGGACAAAGATGAGCTCTTAACTTGAATGGCTTAAGCAGCTGAAGTAGCAGGCTGAATGTTTACGAGCATTATTTCAGAAATACTTAGAGACTGACATAATGTTTCTTACCATCGTGAATCAATTTTGAGTGAAAGTCACTAGTCAGACACAGGACTGTCTTCCTTATGGATTGTTCTATCATATACAGCCTGTGAGAGTGAACTGTTGGGAGCCTGACAAAATATAAAGAAAATCCCCAAAACAGGACTATGCACATAACTTCTTTAACAACTGAAAAGTGATATGAGATAAAGTGTTGAAAAAACTTTAACTTGGCCTTCAACTTTGCCAGAAACTCATTAGCTGGAATAAATTTTCAGCAACTTTCTTACTGAGTGAAATAAAACTTTTAGAGTATTGTGATAATCTTTTTTTCTGCCATCTGAGCACTCTTTTGTCCTTTTTTCTCTACCTCCTCTTTTGCTGTACCACTTTTCTCTCTCTTCTGTCACTGTTTGTTAGTTATAACAGTTCAATTATTTCTACAATGTTTATTTAGTCAATACCCAGCAGTAGAAAGTGAACACAAAGAGGTTACTCTGTTAGAGATCTGAATAAGACAGTGACTTAAAAGATACAACCAGCATCAATGAAAACAATCTAGAACATGAAAAAATCTTTTGCTTTAGTAGTATGATGGGGCTGACATCAGAGCTTTAGCTACAGGAAAGGAGTAAGAAAGTTAACAACATGATAACTAAATGATGAATTAGGGAATGAGAAGGTTGATGAAACAATTTGGCCAGGGAACTGATATTTTGGGGCTACTGAAAAATGTTCATATACATGCCAATGACCCTCAAATCCCCTTACACTGCATAAGTGCTTTATGTATCCTTAACTTGGCTTTCATTAGCCTGAGGGTATGAACAAGATTATTTCACCATACATAAATAAATAGTATTTATTTAGCATAGTCACTTAATCATTCTTGAACAAACTCCATGAAACTTTTAAACATGTGAAATCTTCCATGGCATTTCATTCTGGCACGGAGATATATTTACAGGCATTCTGACAAGTCTTTGACACTGGGGTGAAATTTTGGCATCACTGAAGGTAATGGCACACCTCCCACAGGTTTCTAAAAATACAGTTAATAATATGTAATGTAAATATAAATATACACACACACATGGAGTTCAAAACCAGATGTTTTTTAATATAGTTTTGGGTAAAAATAATAATTTTCGTTCTGTGATATTGCAACTTATTTCTAATCTCCTCTAGCCATTGGGACATTACAGAATATCATATATGCTTCCTAAATAGCATAAATTATGTGACCTATAAGGAGATTGCCCATATATGTTCTTTTGGCACATTGTTCCTGAAACAGTACATAAGTTTTATGCTTATGACATATTGCCAATTTCACCATAATGAACCAACTTTATAGTATTTATTATCAGGTTTTTCCTTGCCACGATGGATTTTGCATTTATTTGGTGTGAATCTAAACTGAAAACTGAAACGTGAAAAAACTCCACTGAATTTTGGAACAGTGTAAACACAGTAGAGCTAAGATTGGATGAATGTTGAGAAAACAAAATATTTCAATAAGCCATCTGTGATTCTGAAAACTCAGTAAGCAGGCCAGCACTTCAGCTGGTATAAATCAGTGAAAAACCATTGAAGTAATCGGAGTTACGTTAATCTATTAGATAGAGATTTGATCTCCATTCTCTTCTGCTGCTTCCATCTCACTCGGAATGAATTTCAAAGTCCATTATTAAACAGAATTTTAATGTATATTTTATTTTCACTACACTTGAATAAATTACTGGAGTTAGCGACTTCATACAGACTCTCAACGATCAGAAAAATCTGCATGATTTAGTAGCATAAATTGGGCTATGGTAATTTTAAACCAACTGCCATTTGCAGGCAGGTTGTGCTTCCAGAATAGAAGAGTTTAAACTTAGCTTACAGTATAATTATTTTGTTAAAATTTTAGAATAGACTTCTTGTTTCTCTGATATGGCCTCAGCTGAACATCAGAAAAGCAATACCAACAAAGTAGTAAAAATCACATTAAAGAGGAATAAATTAATTTATGTTTTAGGCCCTGTTCCCCTAAAATTGCAATTCTGTCTGAATTGCAATGCTGTCTGAAAACCCTCAAATACTGGTAGGTGATTGCAGTGTGTCCCTGGAAGGCAACCAATAAAAGGGTTTGAGGTCAAAGAGGCAGATACCATACAAAATGTGACAACTTGCTGTGACAAGCAGACTCTCAGCAGGTTTTTCCCCTTTTTTGTTCCATGTCAAGTGACACCGTGGCGGTCTCAGTAAGAAAAAAGGTTTTACAACTCATGCCACCAGACCTCTAACCACTTTGGTCCATTTATGCAACTCCTTAAGGAAACACTGTTTTACTCTGACTATTTAAGCTAATAGAAAGATTGCCAAATAGACTGAAAGAGTTCCTAGTAACATTAAAACTCCCCAAAAGATCAGATGGATAAGACTTATCATTTAGAAAAAACAAGTTCAAACACAATATCTATTTTGATTGCTATAGTATGTTCAACATTACAATACTGAATGGAGAAGAGTAAGCAAAATGTGGAATTTACACCAGAATGTAGAGATGTAGCTAATTTCTTTAGGAGATTTAGGAAGCCTTTTTTTTTTTTTTTTAATACCAGTTCAGGACACAATCTTTTTTTTCCCCATAAAATACAGCATCTAGCTGAACTGGTAAATTAAAAAAGTGCCACTTTAGAAAATACCTAAAAACTAAGCTCCTCCAGGTTTACAGGGTTAAAAAATTTTTTTTCTTTTTTTTCTTTTTTTTTTTTTTTTTTTTTTAATTATTTTCCCTGGTCATTTTGTCAAGTCTATAATAATAAGTGTGAATAGGATTTTGGGAATTTATATGAAAGTCATTATTGTGGCAGGAACATTTTTGATTTATGACCCCATGAATGAATGCAAATTGCAAAAAATAATTTTAGCTGTTAAAAATCTGACTCTAAGATTTTTTTTTCTAAGATTTGTATCGAGCTACCTCAGTAGCTTCTTTTTGAGAATGTTTATAATATGAATAGCTATTAAAAGGGAGAAACTATTAAATATGAAACGGATATTGGATAAGTATTATACTAAAATTAAATATTTTTGTCATTATTGACTGTCTTTCTTGGTTTCCCTTTGTTATTTGCTTACTCTGTGTTTTTCATTACATTTGCTTTTTAGCCCAACATATAGAAAGCATATTTCCTGAATTTTGTTTTATCACAGTCCATAATGACAGCATAGCATGAACTGCAGTACATTACTGCTTTTAGGAAATCCTGTTACAGTTTTCTAGTATAAAAATGATGGTTTCAAACTGCTTACATGACAGTATGAATCACTTACCTTCAGTTACACAGTACATGTGGAAGAAATAAAATTTTAATTTCTTCATTTATTATTAAATAATAATAATAATAATAATAATAATAATAATAATAATAATAATAATAATCTGTTTATTAGATGTAGATGTATCTGTATGCACAACAGCATAGCATTTTATTAGTTTATGAAACCAGTTAGATTTATGGCCATGGTCCAGGTGGCCCTTATATTCAAATACAAATTTTCTCAGTGGAATTCTTAAAGTTACTGACATGGTTGAAGTTTATCACAGTACAAATACTTTGCTAGGTCAGTGCTTATATGACACATGTTGTGAGCCACTCCTTTGTCTCACATGGAGATCCTAAATTACCTAATCTAGGAGTACAACTTCACTTCAGCAAATGATAAATCAGATATAAAGCTTGGCCACTGGAGGAAATGAATTTCAATTACTGTATCCAGTGCGAGGTTGTGTTGCAGGGCAGTCGTAAAGAAAATAGATATATCTCATTTTGACAAGTCAAATAGAATGGTCAAAGAAGAAAACAATACAGCTTGTGCCAATAAGTAAGGTAAATAGAGTGCTCCTTCATATAACTTGGAATGCAGATTTAAAATTGCTATAATCTTTCTCAGTTGCCCAGAAACTATCATAGTATATTAAATTTAAGTTTATCATCTCTACATGAAACTAAGAACATCTGTCCCCGACACAGACTCAAACCTCAGAATTTTCATAAAGTATTCTCCAGAGAAAATAAACTAGCTGCAATTTACTCTTCTAAAAGCTGACAAGATTTCAAAGGAAAGAAAATGTTTATTAACAAAAATTCAGTTATTTTGTCAAACTAGTCCACTGATTAAAAAAAAAAAAAATAAGAAGATACCAAAAATCATTAAAGGTACAGTTAAAAGAGCTATGACTGCAGCTGATTATCAGAGGAAGCCCCTCTTTCACCATAAATATAACATTTATTGTTTTATAGTAAATTTCTATTAACAGAAATAAATTTGCTTTTCAAACAAGCTAAAGTTTCATGTTTCTAGGCATTCACCTCATATCTGTATCTTTAGCCATCAAAACATGCAAATTTTCAATATAAATAAATAAATACATGTACACAGCTTTTCACGTACCTTTCCTGCCTTGGCTCCCAGTAGCTCTACCAGCTTTCTGTTACATATACATCACATAGCTTGTCACACACCCCCTATTTTGGAGAGAGAACTTCTTATTTTAAATTAGTTAAGTTGCTTTCATTAGAATGAGTCCTGCATCAGGAACAGATAACTCTCACTGCTACTGGACTTCAAAAAGAATAGCTGTATCTTGTTTAAACTGCAAGATGTATGCCATAATCATGATATTCTATTTCTGTGCTTGTTTATGTATGCCCTTAGAAAAGAACAGATTCTATTCATTCCTGTTCTGTTTTCCACATCTGTAAAGTAGTCTCACAAACTAAAGAAAAGATGGGAGAAAATTATTGATTTATGATTTTTAAATGAGCATAACTGTTAAGTGACTCAGCTGTCAATCAGAATTAGCTGTATTTCAGTATAACATTTGTTACTTTAAGATTCTTCCTTCTGACTTACATATTCCTATGCAAGTGGGTAATTCTCCTGGCATATCATAGACTTAGGCATTTATGTTAATGTCTCAAACTAGAGTCTCATTCAGACTATGTGCAGCCAGAAAAAAAAAAAACCAAAAACCATATACAGGAATTGCAAAGTTTGTAAGAAATTACATGGAAATCAGTTTTTACTTTTGTTGTTTTATTTCTTTGAAAATTATGAATTATTTTGCTCTTTTAATGTAGCTAAAACTATTTGCTACATTTTAAATCTGCCTCAGAATGTCAGTTATAATATAATTTACAGTATATTTTGTAGGACAAAACATGCAGTGACAATTATCTATATTTGGAAGGTTCTCATTACTGTTGTAATCTATTTTGCAGCACAGGATGACTGGTTCAAAATTTAGAATAATTATAGAATACTGTTTTCTTCCAATGTTATGTGTCTTTGTTCCTGGCTGATGCTAAGATTCTGTTTCTGCACTCTAAAGTTGTAGCAAGAATTGTATTCCCTATTTTTTTTTCATTTAAAGTAACCTTTGGCAGGCTTTCTCTAGCACTGAACTAGATGTATATGGATCATCTTGGATTGGAGGAAATAATTTCTTACAGGAAAGTTGTAAAACTGGGAAATTGTCTTCCAGAAATATGTGAAAATTTACATTTTTTGGCTTGTATTTGGTTTTCTCTTGTTCCGATGAATTTTTCCAGTATTGCACCATATTTTACAAAATTCTGAGTTAAATTCTTTCCATTCAACAGGAAATCATCCAATTCATCCAGCTGATGCTTCACTTGATTACATGTTATCCAGACAATATGACTGTGCTCTCATTTTCAAACACAGAAAAACACTTGTAGTTGTTTTGCTATACTAAAAAAAAAAAAAAAAAAAAAAAAAATTGAAAACTTTTCTATAAATCTATAGAAGAGATGTGGTTGCTTTAGTAGTAGTAACATATGTCTAAGTCTGGGAGGTTATTTCTGAAAATAAAAAATACTGAGGAAAGGTTTCCATTTCTTGAAAGGCAGTCAGCAGGAAATACAGTGCTGGAAATAAGCCATGTTTTCATTAGATGAAATTAAAGGAGTCTGTGAAATCCTGAAACTTTTTTTTTTTCTTAAAATCAATGGATACTAGAATTGTTTCTGATAAAACTTTGCTTGTGTTAGAGTTTCCTAGCAGATATTTGTCAAGTTTCCTACAACTTGCTTATTTTGTCCCTGTATCTTATATCTGTATCCCTAGCTTGCAAATCTCCAAGATTTCAGCAGTCCACACTCTATATTTAGAATAGCCAAAGAAACAGTTTTCATAGCATTAGTGATGTCAAGCCTCCTTCAACTCTTAGCTTATCAACAAATCTGTCTGGAAAATTCTAGTTCATCAAACTTTAATATGGTTTATAAAAATTAACATGATTCAGTGAACCACAAACAGCTCCTCTTATAGTCTTCTGGAAATGCCATACATCTGGCTTGTAAATCACAGACTCACAGAACAGTTGAATTTGGAAGGGATGTCTAGAGGTCATCTGGTCCAAACCTCCTGCTCAAGCAAGACCACCTAGAGCATGTTGCCTAGGACCATGTTCAGACAGCTTTTGAATATCCCCAAGGAGACTCCACAACCTCTCCAGGCAACCTGTGTCAATGTGCATTCACCCTCATAGTAAAGAAGTGCTTCCTGATATGCAGACCAAATCTCTGTTCCAGTTTGCACCTGTCACCTCTTGTCCTGTCACTGGACACCACTGAAAAGAGACTGGCTTCATCTTCATAACTCCCTTCAGGTATGCGTATGCATTGCCAATGTACCCCCTGAGCATTCTCTTCTCCAGTCTGAACAGTTTCAACTCTCTCAGCATTTTCCTATAGAAAACATGCCCTTATCTTAGAGGTCTTTCATTGAACTGTCTCCAGTACGTCCATGTCTCTCTTGTACTGGAAAGCCCAGAAATAGACACAGTACTCCAGTTGTGGCCTCCCCAAGGTGGAGTAGAGGGGAAGGAGCACCTTCCTCAACTGTTCTTCTTAAGCAGCTAGGTGATCAGCTCTCAAAATGTTCTGGTGCATCAGATTGTTTCTTCCCAGATTCAGCACTTTGCACTTCTCTGTGTTGAAATGCATGAGGTTCTTATCAGCCCATTTCTCTAGCCTGCTGAGATCATTCTGGTGACAGCACAACCTGAGGGTGTTTCAGCCACTCCTCCCAGTTTTGCATCATCTGCAAACTTGCTGAGGGTAAAATCTATCAGATCATTCAGATCATTAATGAAGATGTTGAACAATATTGGACACTTTACTGACCCCACTGATACAATGCTAGTTACTGGCTCCAGTTAGACTTTGCACCGCTGATCACAACTCTCTGAGCTTGGCCCTTCAGCCAGTTTTCAGTCCTCACTGTGCTCATGCTTCATCAATACCCACTGCTGCCCCCTCATTTACCAAACCAGTTGTTCATCATAGGTTATCAGGCTGCTCAAGCATGACTTCCATTTTGTGAAGCCATGCTGACTACTCCTAATCACCTTCCTGTCCTTCAAGTGCTCAGAAATTATTACCAGAATTAGTAGTCCCATCAACTAATGGATCAAAGTGAGGCTGAGTAGCCTGTAGTTCCCTAGTTCCTACTTGACGTTTTGAAAAGGTGTTTGAAAGACATGTAGATGTGACATGTAGGAACAGGTTTTAGTGGTGGACTTGGCAATGCTGGGTTAATGGTTGGACTTGATGATCATAAGGGTCTCTTCCAGCCTAAATGATTCTATAATTCTTTAACTTAAAACATATAAGAATATATACAATGAATATAAAAACTTTAATTGTTGAACCATTAAGTTACAAGAAAAGAAACAATGTATTCATTATTTGAATTTGGCATGCTAAATATTATTTTAAAAGAATATTTCCTGATAAACAGTCCTTTGATGGTTTATAAATAATAGATTTTTAAAATAAAGTTACTGAAACTGGATTATATAGTTTTGCACATAAGATAGTTTTAAACATATCAGCAGTCTGAAATCATCTAAATGAGATGTAGTCAATCTGAACAGATGAATATATATTTACGTAAGAAATACAGCAGAAGAGCTTAAATCCAGCCTCAACTGGAATATGTGAACTACCAGGGAACAGGGAACTCGGTGTGTGGGTGTGTGTGTGTGTGGGTGTGTGTGTGTGCGCTCCCTCAATCCCTGGGTCATGTTACTTAAACTCTTCATGGGAATGTTAGGTACATTGCTCTAAAGTAACTGATTGCACAATGCTTATATTCCACTAAAAGTTGAACAGAAGGATGACAGAATTACTTTGAACTCTTTTACAACTCTGAAAGTGAAAATTTAACAGAGTTTGCTTTTTTTGTATGGTTATAGCAGTTATTACTTTGCCGATGCAAGCCATCTCATTTTGCAGAGTTAGCTTGTGTAGCTGACTTCTGTGTGAGATACCTGTGCTATCTCTCAGCTGATTAGCTGTAGTGCAACTTGTAGTGCAGATATTGCAGCTCAGCACTGAGCTGTGCCTGAGCCAGCTTACTTTTGACCCAGTTTTGAAGCTTACATGGGGTTCAGAGTATCACATATTGACTAATTCATCCAGACATTGGTGAAAACTTTGAGAAACACCAGCAAGGATCTACTGGAAGACTAAAGTTTATTTTGAAAAGCATGGTTGTTGGTATCAGTCCAGCCCTATTAAACTTGGTGCCAGAGCCAATGATTCATAACTGTTTGTTCAAGAAATCTTAATCTATGAACAGTGATTACATCAACAAGTTTAAGTTAAAACACAAAATGCAATTTAATCTGATTTATAACTCTGAATTTTTGCTACCACCTGAAGTTAGATTATGATACCCACTCTTTTAATATATCGATAAGCTCTGAGAAATCAAAAAGAACCTAAGCTTTGCTAAAAAAAACTTTGGAGTATTTTTCAGGCAAAACTTCTTAAATAGCTAGCAGAGAAATGAGATGAATTCATGACTAGCAAATATGTGGAAACCATCACATTCTTAGGCATTATAATGACAATAAATAACAAAACCCACCCTTCCTGTATTAAGACCAGTGACTAAAAGAGTAAATTCACACTTGAGGCTCACTGAAAGCCACTTGAGTAAGTTCTAGGAAGGCATCCATGAGTAGGAATCCCAAATAGAATAAAAGAAAAATTGTTTATAATACTATTAAAAGAAATGGGATTAGTAAGTCCAGCTCTTGCTGGGAGTAATGAATCTAGTATCTCTACTGAGACCGTAGAGAGACACATGTTAAAAGAGCACTAAAAAGTGCAAAGATGAGAAGCCATGGAGGTTCAAGCAATGCCTTTCACTGCAGAGTAGGTCAGAGACGCTCAGCATTACCAGCAAATTTGGGTGCATGTGACCACTTCCTTCTTTCCCTACTTGCTACCAGGGCCCTGAGGGCACCTCTGAGCCCTGCCCTCCCTTCTGGTGCTCCTCCACGGACATCAGTGACATCAGTGCCCTGAAGCAGGCCAAGCCGTTCTGCCTTCTGCCTCCCCACAGCCCTGCCCTGCTGGGCTCTCATCCCAGGGAAGTGCCTGATGCCCAGGGCTGGACCTGCTTGCAGCTGCCCCCTGATTGCTCTGTTCACTGGCTGGGGCAGTGGGATGGACTCTGAATGCCAGGCCACGCCTCGCTGCCCCACTGCGAGCCCCCAGCCCATGCAATGCCCTTACAGCAAGCAGGGAGCACAGGATTGGGGCTGAGCTAAAACACGGCTGCTCCACCAGTGGGTCAGGATCTGGGGGACAACTTGCCAAGGCCACTAAGGCACTCAGGGTCCTGGTACCTTCATTTGGTAATGATGTACAATCGAGATCTCATCTTGCCACTCTTAAAACCACATAAATATAGATTGTGCTACAATCTGCAAAGTAGTCAGATGGAAAAATTCCTGATCTCAAATTATCAGAGTCTATTGTGATACACATTTTAATGCCCTATGTTTTCCAAAGGGATAAAAATAAGTTAAAATTGTTTTGATATTATCAGCAACTTCAATGAATGTCCAAATGTGCTGCAGAAGTACAGCTTTACTTATTTTTGCTTTCAGGATGCTACATCAAGAATGCCTTATAATGGCTGTTGTATTTTGTCACAAGCAAAAAAAAACCAAACCAAACCAAACCAAACCAAACCAAAACACAAAAAAACCCCAAAAAACAAAACCTAAGAAAAAAAAAAGCAACAGAATTCTCCATGCTAGCTACCACATTTAAAAACCTAAGAAGACACTCCTGTGTCATTAACTACTTTTCTTTTAGCTGTATCACTGTTGCTATTGTTTTTCTGTTGACTGACTGTACTGTCCTTGGACATTTAAAAATAATTACTATTTTTACCTTTAAAATTATTATAATTAGGGTGGTATTTTCTACATATAATCACACAAATAGTCACAGAAGGGAAACCTTAGCCAAACTTGTATAATATGTCAAGAACGTGGTTTATTAAAGATCCTTTCAAAACATCTACAACTAGAGAGAGGGACAAAAAGTAAAAATTTTCTAGTCATTTTAATTTTGGGAGCATCATAGAACCATACAATCACAGAATGGTTTGGGTTGGAAGAGGACCTTGAACATCATCGAGTTGCAACCCCTTTGCTGTTGGCAGGGACACCTTTAACTACACCAGGTTGCTCAGAGTCCCTTCCAGCCTGGCTTTGAACAACCAGTATTTTGTTATTCACCTTTCAGTCTCATGGTTTCTGATAAAATTTTCATGTCTACTACAGTTACAACAAACTTGCAATAGTTGGAACAGATTTCTGAATAATCCCAGATTTTTCCAGGATTTGAATCAGACTGTAGTTGTTTTGGTTTCTGGACATAAATCGAATCATCTCCAACAGGCTGGATTCGAGCCCAGTGAAAATATCTGTTTGGTACCAAAGAAATGCATCCATCTAAAATCATTAAATCTTTTTGAAAATAATTGCATATGCCTACATGCAGAATAAAAACAGCCAAAAAAAAAAAAGTAATCAAAAACTTACTAAACAGCTTTAATACATACAGCCTAAATTCTCTGGACAATAAGGCATAGATTAATCCACAGCATTGTGACAGGCATTAACAAATTTAAAGAGAGGGGGAATGGAAGCATATGCTTCAGAACTATGCAAGACAGTGAAAACCTAACATTGACTTGATTCTATAAAAGATGCTTTTCAATATTCTCATGAATATTGTGCATATGAATATAGTGTTCTTTAAACAAATATATCTAGTATATATAAAAATACTATTAGTCACTGATTGAAAGAAACTAGGCAGATTGTTTATGAATTTTAATTTGCCATGAATTGTGATGAATGCAATGAAAAGCCATGAAGTATGATACAAAAATAATTTGAACTTTAAAGGACACTGAAGAGCTAAAGAAACATTTGTTGTCAGCTTTCATCTGGTAATGCACAACTAAAAGCATTTGGCACAAGGGACAGAACTCTTCAGAAGGCTCTGTGCAGCAAAATCTGAAGGAAAGCTTCCTAGTTGTTCAGTCTGGTCACTTTAGATTAGGACCACATTTTATTTAGTTATTTGATTACCAGCTGTTGTTGATATAGCTCAAGGACTGTATCTGAAAAATGATTTTGACATCTAAAATCTATGCCCAAAAATGTAGTCCACAATACCATACTTACTGAGCATCTAGTCACTTCTATCCCACTTGATCCCATCTGGGACCCAGTGGGAAGGTGTTTTCTGAGATGCCTGATCTGTCTGCAATGAAAATGCAGACATGCATTTTTTTATGGTGTAAATTGATCACAGAAGGAAATTTTAGCTAACAAGGCAATGGCCAGAGCACTCCCCTGGTCAACAGGAAACTAGAACCAAAACATCTTGCCACCTTAATACCTCCAATAACTGGATTTCAAAATAATTTTTATTCATTACTTTTTTTTTTACTGGTAGAAGGAGCCTTCTCTTGTTGGATTTGTACGCTACAGTATGAGAGGAAGAGAAATTACAGAACCACTTTGATGCACATTTTGAGTTACATTTTACTAAAGTTAAACTCATAATTCACAGAGAGACAAATTAAGCCATTTGTTTTCTTGTGGGTGTATAATCCCTGTAGGAAGTTATTGTTTCTCATAAATTCTGGGAATCTTATGGTTGCCTGACAATCATATATAATTACTAAATTTTATTATCAATGCAGCTCCTACACCAAGCTCCTACACCTTGTTGACATTTCTCACACACACACACACACACACACAGACACACTCTCTCTCTCTCTCTCTCTGCTGCCCAGCCTGGTGTGGTGCCCTGTGTTTCCCCTTTGAAAGGGGAGGGGGAACTCAGAAGAGCTCTGCTTGCAAAGGGCGTTTTTCTCTCTCTTGCCCTCTTAAGGTGGGGGGAGAAGAGGTTTTCCCCTCCCTTGTTCTCCTGGACTGGAACTCAAGAACCTCAAGTCCTGCTTGAAGGAAGAGGAGACTGGTAATGGGAACTGGGTACCAGCATGAGCTGCTGGGGTAGCTGAGCTGCGGGGAAGCAGCTGTAAAAGGGAGTTTCT
>JAWWTY010000123.1:38042858-38203532 GCA_035222235.1 Margarornis squamiger
CTCTTTTATACTCCTTTATATTCTGTACCCCAAAACCCTATAAGTAAAAGAACTCTTCTCTACTTTACCCACATAAACTTGTCTTGGAAAGTTTTTTTCCCCCACCTTATGGCAACAGTTTAGCTGCATGTACAGGACCTCTGAGGAAGAAGTTGTGGGCAGGGTAATAGTTTAGATGTTTGATTCCTATTAAATTATTTTATTGGAAGGGTGTTATTGAACCCCACTAGCACTTTAATAAATGGCCTCTCTGTAATCAGTACAGTATTCCATTCTGGGATGTCTAGCAGTCTATGATAATGTTAAATGATAAAGGTTAGCATACTTATGAATGTTATGCTGTATGTGTAAATATTTTATTTGGATGGCAATGTATAAAAACTATTCCTGGGAGTTGGTCTTATAAAAATTGTAAAATTGTCTGATTTTAAGTTTTATATGACACCAAGTGCATTTTCCCAGCACATAAAATGCATTTTGCTATGCTGCATCAATGTTACATCTGAAACTTTGCACTATATCACTTTATAAATATTTGCTGTGTGAAATTTAGTTCATTTCTAGAAAATTGACTTGAGTTGGGGAGCATTGAAAGCATCAGCTGCATGAATTCAATGTTAATGGCATTCATTGGCCTCAACAACATCTTTCACTGTTGGCAATAAATAAGTCAATTATACTGTAATAATTTCACCTTATTGTAAATATTTCCAGTGGCATGGGACCACTGCTATTTAACAGGAAGGGAGGCACACTTAGGTCAGGAAGAGAGCAGACTATGGGAATTAGGTTGCTGGGGGAGGATGTCTAGGTTTTCTATTGAAGGTTTTGCCCTGGTCCATAATGTGTGAGCTATCAGCATGACATAGATTACATTTCCTTCTTTACTGAAAAAGTTAAGAGGTTACATTAACTTGTAAAGTTTTTCAGATTACTCTGCCAAGTTCTACAGGCAACAACAAAAGTTCTGTGCATTTTTTAAGGCAAAAAAAAAATCTTGTCCCATTAAAATCTTTTCTTGAAGTTGTTTTCTCCCAGAATGGGAGAAAAGATCTGAGTTGTAAGGAACATGGTTGCTTAAAGATGTGAAGGAAATAGTCAAGGGAAATATATTCCAGTGAGCAGAGTAGGAATTTGAGGCTAGCTGGGCAAGCAAACCACAACAAGGAAGTAAGAAAGTGGAAATACAAATTGAATAATGACCTGAAGCACATAACTGTGACTAAGAGGCACTGAAGATAGCCTCTACTGACTGTTAAAAGAAATTAAGAGAAGAGTTGGGATGGAAAGACAGATAACAGGGGCTGAAGAAAAAAACAACTTAGAATATTAAATTGGAAATAGAAAGAGGAAAAAAGATTGTAATGGGAAACTGAGGGAGTAGAACAGCTATTGCAAAGCATTAATAATACAGAAGAAGATGGAAGGAAATTACATGGAAAGAAAGATGACCAAGAGCCAAATGAACCATCTGGTGACTAAAAAGTGGACATACATGGTCAGTGTTCCTGAATCTTATCTGTTCCTGAAATGACTACCAGCATTTATCAAACTCACAGGATACAGAATACAACTTAAATACATCTAAGAATCTGTCAGTACCTTTGCATAATTTTGTATTCTCTCTCCAGTGCTGGAACTCTTGTGCAATGAAATTACAGGTTCTCAACCAACAGTACTAGATAACGGCACTCCTATTCTTGCCTTGTTTCTGAAGAAAACTGAGGTTATACAACTGTATGTCTAACATCTTTTACACCAACTGGTCAATGTCCACCGATGTTTTCAGAGAGGAAGTATCTCATTTTGCTATACATTTTGTAAAGTGCAATGACTTGTCAAGAATACAGATCTCATCAGATCTGCTGGGCAAAAAAAAGAAAATGAAGAGTCTAGTCAGTGGTATTGTGCTTGATACCCAGCTCCTGCTCCTCAGGATACATGGAGCTTTGCATTGTTGAGTATGTTTGCTGATTTTCTAGCCAGGCAGGACATAAAAAGAAGGTAGAGCTACTGGAATTTCATGGAGTGACCTATGCAGAATTGAAATCACCAAAAGGAAGAACCAAACAAGCTAGATATACTGAGGGGCCAGAAACCAAGAACAGCAGTCACAGGATACTAAAGGTAATGGGAAATAATAAGAAGAGGAATCCTTAAAGAGCATTAGCATTCCATATGGTTTTCACTTCAACCCATAAACTTTGAAGGCAAGCTTCATTGAAATCCTGCATCACTGAAAGCTAAAACACTTTTTTTTCTAACTCCCAAGGCTCATATCCACACTCAAAATTGCACAGTGAAGGAATATGGGGTTAGAAAACTTTAGCAGTAGCCTTCTAAACTCAGCTTGTCCCTGTGTACATTGGGCACTAGATGCCTAGTGGCATTCTTAAAATATGTTTGTGCATCCCAACTACCAAGAGAGTTTTGAGATGCAGTTTCTGGTTTTGAAAATATTGTTCATTTTAATTTTAAAATATGGTATTCTGTAGATAAGCAAAGAAATAATAAACCCCTTAAAAGTTTCTCTTCATTGTAAGGAATTGAACTTTTGGTGTTATGCATAAATGTATTCCTTCTCTACATGGTGACTAAAATGTTTTAATATTGTAATTTAAATACTCTGTAGGCTTCCATTAAGAGACTGATAGTTAGGCTTTCAGTAGGTTGCTGTTGGAACTTAACAAGAATTAAGTTATTTCTTGGCAGGAGACTAATAATTTTTTACCCAGTTTCTTTAGAAGACAGCTAGTGAAATAATTTGCTTCCTTTCACATGTATTACAAAGGCTTAAAAACACAATGTAGTAAAAGAGGAGGGTGAACAACAAAAGACAAAAGTACCTAAGTTAGAGAAGCAAATGTAGCCAAATTATTAACAGGTTTTTTCTTAATTTTTCCCAAGATATTGATCTCATACTTAATAAACTGGTTTTCTACTTCTTAGACTTTGTTTGTTTCTTGCTTCTTTCTAGACTAGGATTATAGGGAATGGGATGTTTGGCAGCCCTCCTGTTTTAGTTTATCTCACAGCTTTAGTAATACGTGGTTCTTGGCTAACTGAAAATATGTTTCCCTACAGTTAAGACAGGCATTATGCAAGTTATAGAAAAATCAGCTCTGTGTTCTCCTGTAGTCTTGGAGATCTGTATTGTATTATTTCCAGGAACACAGAGTGATTTGTATCAAATTTATTCATTTCAGACTACCACAGAGTGGAATAAATATTTTTCAACAAAGTATACTTATTTAAAGTTGTCACTTCATAGACTTCTATGTAAACAACAACTGATTTGTTCAAGTATTATTTTACACTGACTGTGCAGGGGTCACATTAAACATCTTTCCTTGCAAAGTGTATATAATTCATATCTGGTGCCTCAACCTTGGGATCTCTTCCATGTACTGCTATGTCTATCATTGGTTTTTTGGCAAAAATCTTTTATTTTACCGGCTTTCAAATTTCAATGCATATTTTTAACATATTATGACAAATATGGACTTTGATTCCTGGCTTGTGCCAAGGTCAGAGAGAAACAGTTAACTGTTGCTCTGTCTTTGACAACCATTTAGAGATTTAGTAGTAAAATTCAGCACCAATAACATTTTGGTTCTTTGCAGGGCATCCATGAAAAATTTTGGAAAATAAACTTACAGGAAATATGTAATTTCTTTCAAGTTAGTAATGTTACCAAATATGGCAGTTTGTATAAATTCTACTTGTAACCCAAGAGACGTGTTTCATTTTCTGGATAGGCCTATCGTGGATACATTCTATGCTATTTTTTAAGGGGAGTATAAACATAGAGTGCTTTAGACATGTATTTACGTGATCCAATAGTGGATCAGATTCTCTCCCAACTCACATATCTGTAATCACTTGCAAATTCAGCCTGAATGGAATGCAAAATGTGGCTATTCTGATTATGTTACAGGTTCTCTGTGAAAATGCAAATGCAAAATGCTGTGTAAGAAACTGGAGAATATTAACTTCCCTTTTATTTAAAATTGTCATAATTTGTTTCATAATTCTTTCTGGTACAAATATGCAAATATATATATATATATATATTTGCCAGTAAAGAGAATGTATTTTTCAGTTAAGTGTTCTGTTAGATTCCTGTTAAGGTCAATATTTCTCATGAGCCTACATTAATCATTTACTTATTTTTCTGGATCAAAGGTTTGCTAGTAGCGAACATGACAGACAGCTAACATTAGACACAGATACAGAGATTAAAATATGTGAAATGACTTTCAGCCAAAAGCTTTAGGTGATCAATGACATAGTTGACAAAACATGATGAATCTTTTTTTATAACGCATGAAGCCAGTTTTGTGCTTCCATGTTCCCTAAGGTTTTGCTTTGATAAGTTGTAAATAACAACTTTTCCAATCTGATTATCCAAATGCTATAATTTTGAAATGTTTCCTTTTTAAAGTCAAACAAATAAATAAATAAATAAAGTTTTGCCACTTGAAAGCATTACTGAAATTTTAGAGTTGAATTATTTTAAAATGAAAAGCTTCTTTTCGAGAAATTCAGCAAAGGATGATGACACAATTGCATTGGTTTGAGTGGCTGTGACCCTTTATTTTTTTTTAAATAGACTATGTCAAATTATCTGGTGTAGCTGGATCAAGTAATTAATCACAAAGCTCAATAACCAGAGAAAATCATCGGCAACAAATACAGACAGAATGATAATTCTTGCAGCTCTTTCAGTAGTCTGGGTAAAAAAGCTGGGTGGAAATAATAAATTTCAGTTCAGTTTAATAAACTAAAACATGTAATACTGTTTCTCTGATCCAAATTTACATAAAAAAATTGAAGAAACAGGCACTCAACTAACTAAAAAAGGGAGAAAGTCAAGACAGACAGGAAAAAATAGGAATTACTCTTGTTATATGCAGTCTTTCCCCTTATCTAAGCTACAGAACACCAATATTTTAAAATTGAAATTGTAATTCTACTATTATTTAGAAGAGACAGAAAATATATTTTCATATCTCAATGCAGTAAGAAAATGTTGGTAGTGTTATTAAACTCATATTACTTTATCACCTACTAATATCCCAATACTGCCAAAAGACTCAAACCAGCTAAAATATGAAAAAACACCCCTTTGCATGAGGAGTATAGAACCTTCCATAATCTTTATTCAGAGAAACAAACAATCCAAGAAAACTGTCTTATAAGTTCCAATTATAACAATTACTCATATATATCTGATAATTGGAAAAACAGATATTTCAGCAGTATCTATGAAGCAAAAAAGTAGGGTTTTTTCCTAAAAATGTGGTATTTAAAATATGTTTGGACCTTCAGGTTTAAGATATTAATAGGTTTTTTTGTGGTTTTTTTATTCATTTCCATCTGGAAAACACTGATCATCTTTCCCTATGTTTTCTATCCTAAACTGAGAGAACTTCCTGTTGAAAGAAGGAATAGAGTTTGGCAAATGATCCCAGGGTGTTTGGAAGCTGTGAGACTTCATCTTTAGAAGTTTAAGACATTATATTATTTCTAGTAAATTGAAATTAAGATGATTTTATACTATTACATTATTGTATAACAGTAAATAAAGCATACTTTTAAAATTAAAATCGTGGGATCAGGTTACTACTCACTACAGAGAAAAAAAAGTCCCACAACTAATTGAACTGTTGGACAAAATCTGTTTTCTTTCCTTACAGTTAAAACGATAAGGAAAAACACAGAAAAGTAAATAAAGTAGGCAAGCTCACTATTTCTGCAAAAGAAAATAATTGTCTTCCATCTACTAAAATTGTTTTTGTGTAAGCTGTTTTCTGTAAAAGCTCAGTAAAGCATGTGTATCCAGTTCATTTAAAATCTAGAAAGGAAAATGGTTTCAGAATATATTCTTTGTATTTGTCACAAAACACAAAATAAAATCCTTTAATTTAGTGTCAAAGTGAATATGTTTCATTTATCCAGAAAAAAACCCAACAACCTGAGTCACAGTTAGACATCTTCCTACAAGTGCCCGACTTAGGTGTCACTACTTCTCCACAGTGGGCTGATCTCTGGTGGAAACCATCACCCAATGATACTAATGTCATAGTAAAATTTTGATGCCTAAGACAAGAGTCTTCATTAGGTAATTGGAATCTGGGAAGTTATGTTTCATTTTACACCACAGTAATGTTATGGTTTTGTATTTCATGGAACTATTACCCTTACTATTTAAGGGCTGGCATTTAACAGACAGAATGAAAGATAATATGCCATGTATTTTTTGTTTACTTATCAACACTATCATTTAGCAAAAAGTAATGGGCTGCTAATAGTAAAACAATAGATAAAAGCTGCTAGTGGATGATTTTTTTTTTTTTTTGTACTGATTTTAAAGCATAAATATGGCACCAAATGTATTTCACATTCAGCGTTCAAATACAATTGGAACGCCTTGTTATACAAAGTGCTTCTGAATTTTTGAGTTCTAGTAGCACAAAAAGCTTTCTGTGCAGACTTACAGGTACTAATGTAATGTGTTTACTTCAAACTATGCTTCAAACATTTCTTAAGTAAACATACAGCTCTCTTGAGAAAATGCTCTAAATAAACCAAGAACAAGCAGCAACAATTCTATACAGTTTCAGCATATTAATGATGGATATCTATACCTTTATAGTTACCAGAGCTTTTCAGGTTGTCTATATCATCAAAGTGCTCCCTGCAAAGGCAGCTTTTCCAGGGGAAAATTAAAAAAAAAAAAAAAAAAAATCTCATCAAGTTAAAAAATGCTAAGCTTATTTTTCACTTGTGGAAGACAAGGAGAACTAAAGACTCAGTAACAATGTGTATTTTAAGTGGATTTTATTACCACATGTGGAATAATTGCAAAATTGTATGTCAATCAAATGGAGGAAAACACTCCTGTGGTCTTTGAAGCAAACTACTTCTGCTTCACAAATGGGTGCTAACCATAACATAACAGCATCAAGGGTATTGTAGCAATCTACTCTCAGATGTAAAGTGATGTTTATGACACTAATTGATTTTTTTATACAAACAGCACTTATTCTTTGGCTTTTCAATATAAATAAGACATAGTAATCCTTGTATTAAGTGCTACAAAGCTCTGGACAAATGCTGCATGTATACATTACCATTTGAAAAGGTAGTTCATGGGGAAAAGGCTTGCTCCAATCTAGCAAATACCTCAAGTAAGTGTTTGACAGATTCAGTGGGCAGTGGATGATTATTCCTGCCAGACTGCTTCACAAAGATGATCCATATCTATTCAGAGCACTGAATTTTGCCATATACATACACCTTGATTGCTTTGCTGATATTGGCACGCAATAATTCAATCTGATTTTATTTTCTATATGGAAAATACAGTAAAGTATCTCAGTACAAATTTTCTTACCAATATTTTCACTTTTCTTACATGAAAGCCTTCAGACTGAAGAAAAAACCCAACATTTTGCTTGGACTAGGGAATGTGGAATGCTTTGGGATTTGGAATAGGAATGCTTTGTGTTAAGGTAGCCCTTTCCTAAGAAGGTGTGATAAAAGTAGTAAGACTTTTATTGCAATCATTGCCTTAGTTAATGTTTGCAAAAACCAAGAAAATTTAGTGCTTTATTCAAGAGTCTCAATATGAAGCAGTCCAAAATTTGGACACTTTTTGCTAATAAAATAATATCTGTTTTCAGTGTAAAGATAGCGATACAGTTTCTACTTACCTTCACTTTGTATCAGCTCAAAGGCAAAAATTTGAAGTGTCCTACTCATTGTGCTGATTTTGGCTGGGATAGAGTTATTCTGTTCACCATAGCTAGTATGGGGCTGTGTTTTGGATTTGTGCTGGAAACAGTGCTGATAACATAGTGATGTTTTCACTGCTGATGAGCAGTGCTTACAGGAAGTAAGGCCTTTTCTGACTCTTGCCCCAGCCCATTGGTGAGGGATGCACAAGGTGCTGGGAGGGGACACAGGCAGGACATCTGACCCCCACTGACCAAAGGGAATGCCATACCATAGTGCTTCAGGCTCAGTATGAAGCTGGGGCAAGAGAAGGAAGGGGAGGGGTGATGTTTGGAGAGATGGTGTTTGTCTTCCCAAGTCACCACTATATCTGATGGAGCCCTGATCACACGAGGATGGCTGAACACCTGCCTGCCCAGGAAGTGGTGAACAAATTCCTTGTTTTGCTTTAATTGTGTGCACAGTTTTTGCTTTCCTGAATAAGTTGTCTTTATCTCAAGCCACAAATTTTCTTACATTTACTCTTTTGATTCTCTCCCCCACCCCACTGGGGAAGTGAGTGAGCAGCTGAGAGGTGCTTAGTTGCCAGGTGGCATTAAATCACGACACTCATAAAGTGACTTATTGAAAATTATTGCAAAAATGCACAATGAATATTACAATTGATTTTGGAGTTCAAGGAGTATTTTCTTCACCAAGAAGTAATCTGTGAGAAGGAATAATTACCACACAGACTGGAATGCCCATCAATCAAAGGTACAAAGCTACTATTTCAAAAAAGCTCAGGACTCTGAGGGAACTACCAGGCCTTATTGCCCCTGTCTGATGTCCCTTACAGCATCCTCCCACACTGCCCACAAGCCCATAAAAATATGATTTTTGGGAGAGTAAATGGTTACATGTGTTTAGGAAACCTCTTAAAAATCATTCCTGTAACTGGATCTACTGCTGTAGTATAGGTGATAATTTTTCCAGGACGTTGCAAACACAGGGCTGAAGTGATCTAGCCAAAGTTAGGTCAGATTCTCATCTGCTGTGATGCAAGAGTCAAAGCTGGCTGTAGATAACATGCAAGAAAATCATCAATACATATAAGAACTTTCAAACAGCAAGCATATCATTGCTTTAAACATATTGTTTTCTTGACAATATATTTGATGGCCAAAGATAATTTGGCTGCTGTATTTTTTGTACTGAAAAAAACAGTAAGTTCCTATAGCTACATAACTTAGCTCAAGTACATGTATTCTCTTAAATATACAAACCAAAGAGGTAGTGCGGGTGATTTTTTTTGTATTCTGAAAGCATCCATTATGTTCTAGTACCCCATCCACTTTTATTTTTCCCCACAAATAATATATAAATAAATTTAAAAAATATATTTGAATTATTTGTAGATGATACAGTCCAAGAATCTGCATTGTCATGGAGTTCTTTGAATAATATGAAGTGAACTCATTGCTCATTTATCCAGAAGAAAAAACAGAATTCTAACAGATTAAAAGATACAGTCTTACCAAACATACAATACAGTTGTGCAAAATATGAGTAAAGAGGAAAATAACCAGTTATATTTTCTAAGTTAAACATTCTTATCATTAATTTAACTAATGCATTGTGTAATTTTGGATTTGACTCAGCTTGTAGGTACTTACCACAAGCTAGAGATGAGCATTTATCCTTGCATTTGGCAAATAGCTGTTCAAAACAAATAAATTCTGCTGCAAATTCATAGAAATTCAGTTCCCTTAGAGGCAAATGAAAGCAGTCTGAATTTTCTGTATACCTGATAAACAGGTATATAAAACAATGTATTTGGTCAGTGGGCTAAAACTGTCTCCCAAACTGTCTCCATCTGTTTTGCGCATCTATTATATTGCTTATAATTCATAGTATTCTATCTTTCCATATGAATCAGTTAATTCAGAAGGCAGTTTAACACCATATATACTTCCATCTATGTTTCCCAGGACTATATTGAATTAGAATTTTTTCTGCACTACTGGTTTCAGAAGTATGTGAAGTTTAGATGATGGCCACAAGGTAACTTATATTACCTTCCATGAGGCAAGTGCTCTATGACTTTTGAAAAAGATAAAAAGGATTTAATTTCTGCCTAGAAATGCAACTGACTAAATGTAAGAATTAGGGCCTTTAAAGTGGGCTGAAAATAATCTAAAATACTCTAACACTGCTAGTTTGGAATATTTTTTTTTTCATCCAGTATGATATACTGAATGCCATTACTTTATTAATAAAAGCTGGAGCCACTTTAAAAATACAAGTTGGAGTTGAAATATTTTGGATGAAGCCCCCAAAATGTTTCTTCTGCCTCATAAAATTAAGTATGCCTGACAGTTAATCGTTCCATGAATTCAATGAAAAAACCTCCCAGATTACTCTTTGTATCATCATCATTAATACCACTCCACAAATACAAGAAAGGACAATCTTAGGTCACAGAGCCAGGATGGATAGTTAGGTTTTTCACCAGTTGTGGGGCATGTTCCTAATGGTACATACTTCAACCATCTTTTCCTATTGAAACACTAACTAAACCTTTATTATTTTCTTATACTGCAAAATCAGACATATTGTTGCTAATAGATTTTGGCAAAAAGCCAATATAGTGCATTTCAATATTGCCTTTATTTTGTGAGGTAACTCTATCACAATGCAGATAACTAAACTGATGACAGAATCTTCTCTTTGAGCTCTGGAAAGCTCTTTGTACAGTAAAACTATTTTCCCATGTTAAGTGTTTCCACTTCATAGGAATTGCTCCATTAGTCCAGTTAGGAGGTCAGCTGGTAGTGTTAAAACTACATTGTGTAAACTGAGTAGCCCGTAGGGCATAATATATGTCATAATATATGTTCACACAGTTCAGGAAACAGTGTCTACTTATTCATAGCCACGTCTGCCTCAATGATGAATTCTAATCAGAAGCCAAGATGGTAAATATTTCTGACACTCATGAAGTTTTCTCTTCGGGGTGAGCTGCTATTAGTCTTATCCAACTGAAGGTTAAAGCTAACACATCTTTCTAAAACATGTTATTTGCTAACACAACAAAAATAACTTGGAAGAGGCTGTGTAACATTGCCACCTGGTGACATTTTTTGTAATATTTCTATGTCAAAACTGTTCAAATTCTTTTTTACTTCTGTAAGTGTTGTATGATATTCTTCTTCACAACTAAAAATAATTCTAAAATAATAAACCTGGATGCATTTAAAGGGAAAATACTCAGATTTCATTAAATAGTCAAAGTTAGAATATTCTGAAGTCTTTTCTTATTAATCTCATCAGTGAGGTTTCCAGAGCAGATTGGAAACAGCCCAGAGTTCCAAATACAGTATCATTTTTATACTTAGAATCATATCAATTAAAAAAAAAATAAAAATTAAACTGACCTATATTTTTACATAATATTATTAGACATGGCATAAAACTTCATACTTCATTTACCAGACCGCAATAAAATAGAAGAATAAATAGTTCTATTGAAGAAAACATAATTAAATAGAATACTCTATGTGAAAAATAAGCTGAGTTTTGGCAGGACATGAAACACTGCAGCTATAATTCTGCACACAACAGTTAAGGTCATTTTAAGAGCTTGGAGAAGGATTATGCGTGGCAGTAGGAATTACTTGGAATTCCATTCACTGCCTAGAAAAGATTACTGCTAGGTGTTTGGTGACCATGGGTCCATCAGAAACATTAGCTAAGGAATGGACATTTTGTAAGCATTGAAATCAAATACCTCTTATGTAGTTATTAAAAGAATTTCCAGGGATAGAAAGAATCAGTCTCTTCAGGTACCTAAATGTGATCACCTTTCTGTAAGTAAACTTTTCCCAGGTGAAACTGCTAAATATTCTGAACTCTTCCTTCCCCTAAAATTGTGTGAAGTCTATAGGTCACTTGCCTGGTTAATGCCAAATTCTCAGCCTTTGTGAAAAAAAGTAACTCTAGTCACCTGTCAAAACAGGCAACAACAATGTGATTTTACATATAAATGCATGTATGTATATTTTTTATGCACTATACATGCACATATATAAAGTAATTAAACAAATTTGTTTGAAAGCAAATTAGTTTTTCATTGGACTACATTCATTTTTTTCCTCCTTTTTTAAAAACAGTATTTTGCTTTTTACCTAAAAATGGAAGCTATTGTGAAAAGTCATTTAGCACCCAGGTGGCAGTACTGTCATAGAGGAGGCAGAGCCTACATCACAAAGACCTTGCTTTAGACTCAGCTTCTGAGTGGGCACCATGCCAGTCTAACAGATGGACATCAATAAAGGCAGCAATGTGCCCTTGCATGTGTCTCTGCATCCACTGTGTTTGCCTAGGGAAAGGCTTTCATCCAAGATTGTCCAAACAGCTGCTCATTCTGAGTTTCTATCCTTATTGTTAAGAAGAGATGTCAACACTAATCCATTTTTAAGCTAGATTAATTATCTAAAAAAAATAAAAAAATAAAATAGAGAAAAGTAAAGCAGCTTTTTGGCTGGTAGAGTGTAAGCAGAGAAAAGTCAGTATCTTTACACAAGTACTCAACTTCATAAGGCTCTCAACTCCAGCTTTTGAGCAAAAGAAAAATTGAAAAGCCATGGTTACCCAGGATAAAACAAGAGGATAAAGTGACACTGGGTCCATCGGAAACATTATGTAAGGAATGGAAACCTATGTCAACAAGAACAAATATGGACATAGGGAGGAGACCTAGCTTAGTGTGATTCTCAGCCAGATGCCAGTGCATTTCTGCCTCTGTAATCAAGGGCGGGGGACAAATCTTTTCCCATATTCCATATAACAGTTCTTAGAGGTTCATGCTCCCCTTCTAGTCTCATATTCTGGTGGTCTTTTTGTTACATCCATCTCCTAAATATGTCATACATGATGGAGGAGGAGCAAAAAGAGGAGGCAATAATCAAATGGTGAATAACCATTAAATGTCTCACAGTGCCTTGGCACTGTGCCTCACTACCAAGCCTAATCCCACCTCCACTGCAGTGATGGGAAGAAAATTAATAAATTAACATAAAGGTTTCTGCTAGTCCAGAATCTGCTTTCTATGTCTTTTCTCTTTGGCACTAAATCAATATATGCTGTCCCACAGTGAAAGACTAGAAGGACAGAGTTTTTCCCAGTGATTATTTAACTGAAATCCCACATGACCATGATTATACAGACAAGGTGCCAGTCCCTGAACTTTCCAAATCTCATGGCTTTCAGACTATCAGTTCACAGAGTTAGACAGTTGACAAATTACAGCCCTGAAGCTAATGACATGGTATTGGCAACAAAAGCTACAAGGCCTGCTGGTGCAGTAGCTCTGAAAGAGATGGCTGAATGCATAGATATATGTGTCCAGCAATTGCTACATTATCTTAAGTATTTTGGATGACAACAAAGTGTAGGCTCCTTTGGCTGATTCAGCGCACTCAGCCTGAAGGATTGACATGTAAATATTGATTCCAGAAAACTGCCAGGGTCCCCTTTGGATTTCATAAAACCCCTGACAGTTATGTGGATCTATATTATGATTATGCATATTGTTTCAGACTAGAAATCCAACGTAGATGTTTCTCCATATCTCAATAACAATTTCCCCCCTAATTTGTATATATTGCCTTCCCAGCTGGTTTTATTTCTTGTGTTGAACCTGTGTGTTATATTTGCAACCTGAATATGGTATCTACCAGCAAGACCCTATTTAGTTATTTTTCAAAGGTGGATTGAAAAAAGAGAGTAGTATGTTACAGACAGATGACTTTTTTTCTAGGCCAGGCTCTATTTTAATCTTTTTCTTCCAAGATTAATCTTTTAGGGGCATAGTATATAATCTATATTAAGAAGCAAAGTGAAACAAAGCAGAAAAGTGATAGCATTTTCATTTTTAAAGCATCAGCTCTTTAGGGAAATGAAGGTTTTATTCTTATCTTTTACAGTGGCAGAATTTCCTTTGCATGCTCCTGGCAGTATGTTACCCACCAGTTGGAAGAAATGGATTCTATTCTGACTCAGTGCAATGGAAATGTTTAATTGTCCAACAACGGCTCTTACAATGAGTACTTAAACAAAAAAACCTCTTCTAGAAGTGCCTTACCAAATAAGATCATGTTAAACAGAAAATTTTCAGGGAAAGGAAAGAGAGAAATATTTCCAAATTTCCTTTGTATCAATGTTAAATTGTTTGTTTTGCTAAACACTTGAATATTGATGTATAATATGATCACATCATGAAGCCTGATGTAAATAAGCAGAGTCCCCTCAGCAAGTTTGCTGATGACACAAAGTTGGGAGGAGAGGCCATTACCCCAGAGTGCTGAGCAGCCCTTCAGAAGGGCCTTGACATCTTGGAGAGGTGGGCAGAGAAGAACGGACTGAAGCTGAACAAAGGCAAGGTTATTCCAGGGGAGAATAACCCCAGGCATCAGTACAGGATGAAAAGCAGCTCTGCAGAGAAGGACTTGGGGGTCCTGGTGGATGACAATCCATCCATGAGCCAGCACTGTGACCTTGTTGTCAAGAAGGTCAATGATATCCTGGGGTGCATTAGGAAGAGCCCTGCCAGCAGGTCAAGGGAGGTGATCCTGCTCCTCTACTCAGTCCCGGTGAGCCACATCTGGAGTGCTGTGTCCAGTTCTGCAGAGGCCAACAAAGATGACTATGGGACTTTCCTCCTTATGAGGAAAGGCTGAGAGAGCTGGGCCTGTTCAGCCTTGAGAAGAGACGACTGAGAATGGATATCATCAATGTCTGTAAGTATCTTAAGAGAGGGTGCCAAGAGGATGGATTTAGGCTCTTCTCAGTGGTGCCAAGCAATATGACAAGAGGCAATGGGCAGATACCGATGCACAGGAAGTTCCACCTGAACATGAGGAAGAACTTATTTGCTGTGTGGGTGACCAAGCACTGGAACAGATTGCCCAGAGAGTTTGTGGCATCTCCCTCACCAGAGGTATTCAAGAACCATTCGGACAAAATCCTGTGCTCTAGGATGATCCTGATTGAGCAGGGAGGTTGGACCAGATGACCCCACTGGTGAACCCATCTTTAATCATTTTGTGATTCTGTGACCTCTTGGAAAATAGAAGTACGTAAAACCTATGTTCCTTTCCCATTAATTAATTCACATGGCCTTCACTGAATTTCCATAAGATCATGTCACATTGCAGTTTTGATGGGGAAAAAAAAAAAAACAAAAAAACACTCCACATGACATTATTGTCTTAAAAACCTTTAATGTGTGTAGAAATGATCCAAGCAGTTAGCTGGAACACATTTCAGAAAATGATTGTAATACTTTCTGCATGATGCAAAAAGTGTCTTTTGACTCATCATCTTAACGTTGCTTGAAAACTCATTAAAGCATTTACAAATCAACTTTCTACATCAAAACCTAAGGTATCCATGCAGTGTTTTGTTCTATTGTGTAAACCACAACAATTACAGATTAGCCTGGTAGATCTTTGGCTCCTATTTCCCTAATTTTCTGAAGGCAACATTTTTTATTGGAACTCATTATTATGTGTTTCCCTGACAATCTTTCTCATCTAGCCTTCAAGGCACAAATGACTATGAACTTGGCAGCTTTAAAACATCTTTCATCAAAAATGTCTACAAAACATTTGTTAATACTCTCTGTATTGTTGGCAAAACAGCAAGTGGGGAAAGAAAGTCAGCATGAAGAATTTATAACTCTTCTGCTTCTTGATGAAAGGAAGTGTACAGATATCTGTATATACAACTTCAAGTATTCCTGTATATGTACATACTACAAAATATGTTGTGCTGTTATTTGGGCAGCATAGTGCTGGGACACTGTTCCCCAAACTTCTGCTTCTTCTTTTTCCCTAGTGCTCTGCTGAAACTGCTTCTTCATTTAAACAGTGTTATTCCTAGTCAAGCAGAGTCATGTTTGGTCCTCTAAATTATACTCAGCTTGACTAAAACCCAACTGAATAGAGTCATTCTGACTTCAACAAGTGTGTGTTTTATGCCAAGTGAAACTTGTGACAGCATGTGCAGTGCTATGTCTTACATACAAGGTGCATGTGCACACTGTATCTAGTTTTCTGAATGGATTATTCTACACTCCTTTGACAATTGCATTTTAGCTCCCAAAATGCAACCACTATGATCAAGAATCCTTGGACAAAAGGCTAGTATTTACTGAAAAGCCAAAGAATTTTCATATATAGATTGTTTTTCTTCTAATATTATAATTGTTAGTGATTACTTTCATATCTAATAAATAGGAAAAAAAACTTCCTTCTCATTAATCAGCCTACTTGCAATGTCAAACTCTTGGACTGGAGGTCATATTAAGGCACTAAATGCACTGCATGGTTTAACTATTGTTAAGAAGAATGTTAATTCCCAATAATAGTAAACCTTGATACCATCTTCAGGAGCAATATAGGAAGTCTAACTCAGCTCTACTCCTCTGCCTTTGTTCCGTGTCTTTTTCTTCCTCATGAGGGAAGTAGCAGCCCCTCATTGACTGAGCCTGCTCATTTTCAGGAGATGCTCCTGAGAAGTTGTAAGTCACCTCTGCCAGAAACTACAGCCAATGCAAGTTTTGATTCTAGGCACTGTGAAAGAACGCACAAAAAGATAGGGTTTTTTTTCTTCAATTTATAATGAGAAAATGGACAAAACCAAAGCACAAGTGAAATATATTTTCTGTGTCTTCGAAGGGAAGAAATGAAGTGTAATGTGATTTGCTTGCTCAGGAGAAAAATAATCAGAGCCCAGACTTCCTGAATCACTTTTGCTATAAGACCATCCTCTTTGAATTCTGATTGCTACAATGAGTTGAAAAGACTTACATGCAGAGGCAATTCTGTGACTCAGTATCAGTTGGACACACTGATGTAGGATTTTTGGTGACCATGAACTTTCCCTCTGTTTTGTGTCTGTTCTAAGGTTAAGACCTGAAGAAAGTGGAAGAAAAGAAAGGGAAAGGGAGAGGTGGTAGAGAGAATACATGCTTCTCTTAACTAGAGATATGTTTGGACTATGTACCAGCCTAGGCTTCAAGTTTTGAGAAGGCAAATAACACCAGATTTTTGATTTTCACCTGAAAAGTATATAGAAAGAACATGCTACCCCTTCACTTGGTGCTGTTAAGTTGAATTCACTGCAACGCCAGGCATTGAGAATAGAAAAACAAGGAGCAGAGATACACAAGATGACTTTTTTAAACTACAAAATCCAGCACTTTTTTTTTTTTTTTTACTTCACTCTTCTACTTTTCCTAAGAAGATATTAGGGAAATATATAAAACAAAGTATTTTCTCAATTGAGTAATTGCAATAATGTGCATTTCTCAACAAATATTTGTATTTAGAAGTTAGCCCTGTGTTATACTAGGTGTGTTGGCAAAAAAAGGCAATTTTTAGACTCCATCTGGATAACAGTGTGATAGTAGAAGATATTACTCTCAATGTCAATTTTAGAATTGGCATTTATTAATATGAATTAAAAAAAATCCAACACAAACAACACACCAATAAATTTATACTACTATTCCTTTGTTTTTTCTGGTAATATAGAATGTTAACAATTGATTTGAACAACTTTCTAAGGTCTACTCAGAAACACTAATATTAAGTGCTGTACGCATTCAATTGACAGCATTTCTTTTCCTTGGGTCCCTTTCCAGTTGTGTATACTACTAAATATTATATGCTGAACGACAGAGAAAACAGGTGCAATATAGCATTCACACATTAATGAAATAGGATATGTGAAAGCATATCAAATTGACATTTCAGTCACTATACTCAAATGGTAGCTGAAGTACATTTCATCCATTACTTCAGAAGTATTTTATATAGGGGCTACTGAATATATTCATTGCTGACTGCAAAGGATTATGGCATGGTACAGTCCAGAATGTAATTCAAAATACATTAACAGTGTTGGTGGTCAGCCAGCCAACTGGAATTTGGAAAATCTGAAACTTTAGTTTTTGGTTTGAATCAGTTTAGTAGAGCTCATCTGAACTCTTACACCTCTCTTGCTAGATAATCTCTTTCCTTTTGACCAGGAATCCCATCGTCTGATCTTTTCAGTAACACACAAACCACTGTTGAAATGTTTGTGGTTTTTTTACAAATTGTCATATTCTAAGTTAAGAATCTTCCATACAGTTCTAGTTTCTAATTCTCTTTTTTTTCTCTGCTTTTGTTTAATGTTTTGTTAGTTTCTTCAGAGAAATACTAGGGGGGTTTGTATAGTTTTTCAAAAATTATTTATGTTGCTCAGACCTTGAAGCAATTTTCTTTTATGTTTATGCTACTAAAACAATAGAATTAGTTATCTTTTAAAATATCTACCTACAATTTGTAAAGCAATGTATGCTCAAAAAAATATTATTAATGGACATTTATAAAACACATTACTTCCCCAGTGAAATAATGAAAAATTATTCTTAGAAACCAACAAGAAATTCCAAGTGAACAAAACAGTGATCTATTGTGTTGCAGCGGGCATCTCAACTGAAAATACTTCCATCTGTATTAGCGATGAGATTCAATTTTGGATCAATTAGAGTTCCTACTTGTGAGTAATCTCTGTTGCACCACATTTGTATGAAAGAACTCAAAAACTTCTAACTGTTCATGAAATCATGACCAAATGCATTTTTCACCATGCACATGACAAATCAATTTATGCCTTTTGGTTTAATCCACATGAGCAACTATTTTTACTACTATTCAAGTCTAGATATGCATTTCATCCCAGGTCTCTAGCTAAATTCAAATGTCCACATGAAGTTTAAAGGCCACATCTTTTACGACAATGTTCAAATCTAGCTATATTTGTCTGTATAGATGACTAAGTAAGGTGACCTTATTTTGATAACTAAAAGCTTCTCCCCACACTTTTTTAACAGTATGTTGCACACAGAAATTTATCCTAGAACATTTTCCAACAACCATATATGTGCTCCATGAACTAAAAATGCGGAAAATCCCACACATTCTGGGGTTCTTACATTCTTTGATTTTTTAAAACAATCTGTATTTCTTATTCCTTGATTTTAATTTTGAGCATATTTTCTAGCACATTTAGCATTATATATGTGTTTGTGCATGCGTATGACTGCCTATGTACATAACGTAGAATATATGAAAGGTATGATATTATCTTGTTTAACAGAACTAATAAAGAAATTTAGGGATAAGTTACATCAGTCATGAGTGGAACATCTGAGAGAAGCATTACCGTATCACCACACCACCCCACTTCAAGCTTCTGTTATTTATGTAAAGGGGACTCCTGGACATCATAAAGTTAATTCATGAGTCCACAGAATTCAGTGTTTGGGTTTCTTAACATCAAGCTGATAACACTAAATGATTATGCTGATCAGAGTTAGAGTGAAATATGCACATGAAATATGCACATTACTATGAATGGGGACTAGATCTGCAAGATTTGGATGCTGGTCCACATTGCAATTTTCAAAGATCTTGACCTTAACATAGGATGAGTATATAGCAGGAAAAGTATAAGAAACTGACATGGGTTCCTCACTGAAATCCACATTTCCTGATCATTTATGCTTTGTGTAGCATGTGGCTTCAACTTCTTTTAAGTTCAAATGCAACAAACTAAATATTCTACTGTATGCCTCCTTTGCACAGAACAACTGCAATAAATATTCAGAAGGAATATTTAGACAATCCTACTTTTTAAATTATAAAAGACATCCCTTTAATAGTCTCCTTCTGCCTTTCACTACACTGAAAAATATTTTCTGCCCCAAGCCATTTAATACTGATGCCTGGTAGGACATACCTATATCTCAAGATATATGGTGGATGCAGGCATACAAATTGCTCTTCAGTTATTATGAATTTTTCTCTCATGTAGTATTGATTTCCCGGGGGTGGGGGGGGAGGGAAAGACAAATTATTGCTAGACATGCTGGGTATTATACAGCAGGGAGATAGCATATTCCTTTTATTTTTGTTGTCACTGCCCCAGTTTCATTTCACAAATTGCTCAAACAGATTAATTCACTTTAGATTTCATATATGAGACACAGATGTTTTTTATCCCCAAGAGCTGACTCTGAGGACTATGAAGGAAGGACAGTAATAGCTAACAACTGTTATCTTTATCAGGATTGTAACCATATCCATGTCCTCTACTTGTTTTGGCTTTTCATATTAAAAAAAGAGAACTCTGTAACAGAAACATGCTTCTCAACTGCTGGAAGAAGACCTGTGTATGCTTTTTCATCTGCATTCCCCTGAGACATACACATACTCCAGCTTCCCTCAAAAATTAGAGCATGTGGATTCAAAAGATGTAGGGTAATATCGCCAGGTACCTGATACATCAATCAGGGGTAAAGGACTCCTGAATGCAGTGCAAAGTATTTCTGCCTGGCACACAAGGCATAGCCACAGAGGCTTCACTTCCAGAACAACATGAAATGCCTGGGTACGTATTCGCAGATTGTCAATGATCTGTCAAGTGTGTCCAAACTTACATGTGACCTGAAGCAAAACTCTGTGTTTTAAAGGTTTTCCAAGGCTGCAATTCTTTTTAATCAGATAATTTTTAACCTTCCATTTACTGAAAACTATTATTTCCTCACTCACCTATTCAAATCAAAAGACAAAAATTAGAAATTCATGCATTTCCAATAACATTTCTCTTGGGGGCCATATGGTCTTTCAACATACACCGCAATGTTTTGTTAATTTTCATTGCATAGCCATGTAAATCCACTGAAGGCAGCTAGGAGGAAAAAGAACGTGTGTAGTTTTAGAGCAATTTAGATAACAATACAAATACTTCACATTTTCAACTCAGAGAATCAATTGCAAGCATTAAATTTATCAAACACCATTTGTAAGTGATCACTGTAAAGATGTAAATAGGGTATTGTATAATGTGGATTTTAAACAGAACTGATTTGTCTTCGTTATCTGGATGCTTTATATGGGTCCAAGGTTTTGCCTTAATTCAAAGAGCACTTAAACTTGTACAAATAAAGTTTAAAAAAGGAAATCAGGAAATTTCTTTACTGTACTGTTTTCATTCTTTTTCAGAAAAGTAGGCTTTTTCTGATTCACATAATCTTTGCAAAACTTCTAGGATGGTGCATACAATCTTTTTATAATAAAGGCTTTAAATGACATCTAAAATTCTACTGTACTATCCCTTAGTATCTGAGTTTAAATGAGAGTTTCACCTCACTTGCATGCTTATTTACTTTCAGGTGAACAGATTAATTTGTTTGTCCTCTATTAGCTTTCACGCTGTAGAGTTCAGACCTTAAAAATTTCTCTCTGGTTATGAATATTGATGATGTAGCCTATATTTAGCTCTCCCATTTAAAAAAAAAAAAAAATATTTCTAGTGCTGAATTTTACATCAGTAGTCTACAGCTTATTGCACATAATGCCCAACCAGATGGCCAGTGATTTTCTAATGATAACAACAATTTCATACCTAGTTGAGATGCTTTGTGTTTTATTAGGCTTAGCCAACTGCATTATTTCTGCCAAGAAATTGCAAAGAGGTCTCCAAGGTTTTTCAGCTCCAGTGGTTCATAAAACCAATTTGAAAAATTAGTTCTGAGCACTTATGACTACCTTGACTACCTTCATATAATCCTTCCCTTCTTGCTATATGCATGCAATTATACTTATACTGCACTATGAGAAATCACTGCTAGAAGCTGGAGGGAAATTGAAATCTCTACATTTGGTATGTTTTTCAGGAAATGCATAAGAGCTAACACAGTTCTGGATTTCCACAGAATAATTCAAGAACCCTCCAGATGCAATTCTGTGCAATGTGCTCTGGGATGACCCTGCTTAAGCAGGGAGGTTGGACCAGATGACCCACTGCGGTCTCTCCCAACCTTACTCATTCTGTGATTCTGTAATTCTATGAATTCTCTTTTTGGTAGCCTTGACTCAGAAAAACATGGCAGCATGGACATTTACTCAGGATGTCCAATGGTTCAGGTGCTATAGCATTTGCAGAATATCAAGAAATGCCAGAGAAATTTTCTATGCATGTGCAGACAAGCCAACTGGCCCATATTATGGACCTTTTGCCTTTTGTATTTCTTCAACGTGATATATGCAGTAGCAATAGTCTGTGTGCATGGAGTAAGTCCTGTGGGCTTGTTTTGAGTTACTGAAAATACCCAGACCACTTGGGCAGAACATGTACCAAACATCCAAATCATAAAAGTTTTATAGAATCATAAATAAAAGCTTTAAATATGCAGTTTTGTCTACAAGAAAAGTTTAACATGAAAATATTGACTGATTATGGAAGTGGAGTGTGTGAGATATGTATAAAAAGTTCAACTTTTTCTCAATCAACCTCCACTGTTGGTTTCATTAACCAGGATAAATTTGTTTCCCCTACATTACACTGTTGAGAATTCACACTGAATTAAATAAAACAGTCAAAGGAATAATGCCCATAGTAGATCCGTATGAATATGTCAATTTGTCGAGACTGTATAATTTTGAAAGCATCTCAATTCATTTACTAAAAAGTATATTAAGATTAGGTTCTGCTTGTGTTCTACAGCCAGTCCACTGGAGCTTTTAGCTTCTGCTTAGCTCTCTTTGTTGATAACCTATGATTCCTAACAGATTTTTTTTGTACTAACACCATTTTATGCCAGTGCTTTTTCAGATAATGCTTGCATAATCAGTCAGAGATGGGGAACAGCTCAGAGATTATACTACAGGAGTTAAAGCCATATGAAATGGGCTTTTTGCTCCTGGACCAATTTTCATTAAGCAGAAACAACATCACTTTCCAAGTTGCTGAAAGGAAAGGATGTACAGAAATTGATTTGGCATCAGTTATATCTGTTTTGGATTTGCAATGTTTACATAACATTAGAAGAAAATACTTTGAAAATGTTTCTTATTTCTTATCAATTATATTTTTCCTTTAGTAATATTCCACTTCAGCCACTTTTATTGGGCTGTATCTGGCTTAGAATATTCAGACTTTTTTGTTAACTATAAATCACTTTTTCTTCCTTTCCACAAATAGTTATTCTGATTTTTTTAAAAGTCTACTGGAATAACTGATCCCAAAACCTGGCATTTACTAAAAGTGTTGGGAAACATAAGGGCAAGAGAAGAGAGGCTGTTTTGATAATCTGTCATCACATAAAATCCTATGTATGTTCATCCTACAGAAAATACACTATGCTGAAAAGGAAACTAAGCTCAGAAATGCACACATTAGCTTCCTTAAACTATTTACTTGTTTATTCAGTATTAATTTTGTTGCACAATATCATTGTTATTGCACAACACAACTTCTAAAAATATGAAAAAGTACAAAGATGTGATTAACTGCTGGAAACGATAAATGAACAATGAAGTTGTTAATACTACATAAACAGTCCTGTGCTAATATTCAGGCACTTTTGCATATCTGATATGTTTTAGTCATTCACACCTACTACCTCAGTGCAAAATACCAGCTGTGACATATAAGGGTTTTTTTAGCATATTAGATTTCTTTAATCACATTCTGATTTTGCCTGTGTACACTTCCACTTTTGCAGATTTTTTACAGACAAATGTAGAAAAGTTTTTCCAGAGGTTGACTTTTCTTTGCCATTTTGATATTTACTAATTGAAAGTTTATTTAAAAACCTCCTTCATGGCATTGAAAAGTATTTAACACTGTTAACTTTTAAGCATTAGCTGTTCTGACTTCAAAGGTCTAATCAGTATCCAAAATGCTAAACTAGCTTAAGTCAGGACACTTAGTGGCTGAAAAAAACTTACTCAAAGTTAACATCTAAAAGACTTGGTTGTATCTGGTTTTTTGAGAGCACGCACCAAAAATATCACTGATCCCAAATGGAATGCCATCATGCATTTTCTCTAGCCCAGGACAAAGACACGACAGGGATGAAACTATTCTGCAATTTCTAGACATGAGAGCAACTTGCTGACATTCAGTTGAATACCTCTATGAAATATAAGGGAACTTACTGCTGATTCAGTGTACAACTCTCTGTATTAAATATTGTATGAAACTCTATTAGCATAAATACATCATTGCCTTTCTGTTTAAATTATTAAATTCAGGTTGCTAGACTTTTATTATTCATCACAGTTTTGAATGAAAACTACACCTTCATTTTCAGCAAAATTTAAAGATAGATCTACTTAGGAGAAGCTACCACACAGTGAGGCCAACCTGATGTAAACTATGCTGAGGGTCAAAAGGTGCCTCGCTGGGCTTTGGTTTCAGCTGTATCTTCTGAAGGTGACTGATATTAAGGCAAGTGTATCACTGAAACTAGGGCAGCACTTCTTTCCTCCTTTTAAAATGACAAATTATTTTGGTAAAGAAAAATACATGAGATTTGATTTTGTTTCTGAGGATATTTGAGATATCACTGCTGCACTGTTAGGTTATGCTTATGGGTTTATGGGGTACCTGTGCCATTTGGAGTGGCAGCTGAAGGCCAAGCAAAGTACCCTAGAACATCTAAGGGCACTAAAAGCTTATGTGAAGCCAATTGAATCACACCTTTAAAAGCAATTTTTCAGATTAGTAATGGGACTTTATAGATGTTTTACCCCCTTTATTAACAGAGACTTGGATTTTTGCTCTTAGATGATGTTTGGTGGGTTGGTGAAGCTGGCTGTAACCAAATCCTCTCATGCCAGACTCTTCCCATCAGTAGCATCCTGAGACATAGTAAAACAATGCTCAATTGCATGCTATGGAAACTCTAACATACGAGTGAACAAATGAGTTGGAATTAGTCACTTCATTCAGCTTTCCCTCACAGACAAACCTGTAGCAAAGAAGGATGTAGTTTACTGTCCACAGAGAGCAGGAATTTGTGCAACTTCCGTTCTGTATTGTAAAATCTAACTGGGGCTCCATGACCTACGCTCTGCCAGGGTCTCCCGGGATTTCTGGGAGATTGCTCATCAGGGAACATATTTTCTTTGCTTCCAGCACACTCTGCCCTCCAGCCTGTACTCTCACTTTAGCAGTGAACTTTTATCCCCATTTTAGGTGAAAACAAGCAGAAAGGTTGAGATGTCCTGACAATAAGACTGATAGGCAGGGAAAGTGTTGCTATTAGCCCAAGTGCAGAAAAGTGTGGGATGGAGTCTAAAACAATAAATGGTAGCTTATACATAATCCAGATAATAGTTACCTAGCTTTTACACACCACTTTCCATCTGTGACATTTTACAAAAAGGATTATATTTATCCTCACTTTATAGATGAAGAAAAAAACTACAAAATATTTTCCAAGATCACAACATGGTTTAAACAAGAGCCAGAAGAGTAATTACACTTTGACTGCCAAGCCTGTGTCCTGGAGATCAAATAGCCGCTCCTGCAATTTCTGGACAAGCCAACTTTTGATGAGATGTTGACTTAATTGAACAGTTTTGGTTTGGTGGTTTTGGCTTGGTTTTTGGTTTTGTCAGTTTGTTTTTTTTAATGGTGACATTTTACTATTGCCCTATACACAGTGTAAAAATAAAAATCAATCATTTTTTCCAAAACAAAATTATATTAGCATAACGAAATATTCTGGGGCTCAGTTTCTTCCAATACTTAGTTGTCTGAATACTGCAGTAGGTAGCACACATTCAGAAAAGTCTAAGCAGATACAAAGTACAGTGTTAATTTTATACGGCCAAGTTGAATAACGTTGAAAACAAGAATGGCATTTATAACTTTGATCATGCATCCATTGGCTGGACACCAAGCTGAGTCAAATTAAAGGTAATATCCTTTTTGCCTTACATTAAAAAATCATGAGGGAGAGAATATTTTAAAATTAAGATGAGAAATAAAGATTTCTATTCATCAAGCTGTGTGCAATCAATAAGAGCTGTCAAAAAGAGGTAGTCAAAAATCAATAAGCTCCAAGAAATAAAAGCACAGTTGCAAGTATTTTGTGTAGTTTGGAGATCAAGTAGCATGGCAATGGGTGAAATAGAAAATACACTGAAGTGAAAATTCACCTGATCATTAACCAGCACTTCTGACAGCAGGAAAAGACTAACCAGAATGACAAAATTGTTTTAAAAAGAAAGCAACATGCCCATATGAATAAAAAAAAAAAAGGGGGGGGGAGGGGAGATATTCAAACATAACACTGAGATGACAGCTTCAAAAGACGACAGTATCTTGCCTCATGAAATAAGGAGAGTAGATGAGATCTCAAAAGAAAACTCAGTGGTTCTCATTCTGTCATACAGAGTACATTGATGGTGATGGTTACAGCATGCCTAAGGAGCTGGACAGAAGAGATGGATATAGGTTCAAATCCAATAAAGAGTAGGTTTAGCCCATATTTCAGAACTTGTAATAGGAATAAACATGAAGCAGAAGTCTCAAGTAAAGCTCAAGAATTAGCCGAGAAATATAGAAATCAATGATGCTGCAATTAAATGTAATTGGGATTTAACAACTGATTGGAGCATAACTTTTTGACTGGGGGAAAAATCCAGATATTGGAAATGCATTTGGTAACACCAACTTGCAGACGTGAAAAAAGGCACTGTGAAAAGTTTTCATTTTTGTTTATTTTTTGAAATTCTATTTAATATCTGATAAATTGTAATATTAAAAAGAAATAGCAGAGAAAGTGTGAAATGGATGCTGAAGGGCTTTAGATCAATTCAACATGGTTCACTTCATTACAGAGATTTCAAACAAACATGTAGGTGTTCCAAACTGGCACTGTAAAAGTGTCAAATATAGATCCTCCTTACATTAGGAGCTGTGACTGATTTAAAAATCCACATTCCAGAAGGTGACATATGACATACCCTGATACCTTTTTTATGTTCAATATATCATCTGTTAATTTGTGTTCATAAGGCAAGTTCTTCCCTTAGGTATTCAGTGGAACTCATGTTGTACTAGATATAGAATTAAAAAAATATCCTTAAATTCATGTGACAACCTTTCTCACTAGGATGACTGATTATTTTTCCATTTCTCATTCAGTTCCAGACACATTCTAAACTAGATGCATGACTGCTTTATATTGTTCAAGTAAATATTCCCTGCTTGCAGGATTTTATAAAAGAATTATTGCTGATGGATACATGAATTGTGAGCAGGCTTAATTTTCTGTACTATGCCTGTTGTCTCTTTCATACACTTGATCCATAAAATCCCTTTTTTTCATATGTTAATCAAAGCAAGATCTGAACTTTGCTGAATATAGGTCTGAGTTTAACAGTATTTTTGAATGGCACTTTCAGCTGTGTCCTTCACATAAATAATTAAATGCTAATTTTACTAATACTGTAGGTCTAAGTGCACTTTTCTCATTCAACACTTTAAAACTTCATATGTATTAAGGAAAAATTGGTGTAAAACATCAGTTTTATAATAAAATAATTACTGAACGGCTAGAATAGAAGTGGTACAACCTACATCATTAGAGCAGAGAAATCCTGCTTTGGACACATTCCAAAGTCTTACTCTTATTCTGATGAGTCAAAGGAATTCAAACATTGCTAATGTACAACAGTATTTGCTAGACAGGGCTAGGAATAGGTATCAAATAATAACAATAACAATAATGATTTTCTATCTAATTTGCAATAATGCCAAGAAATTCACTTCAAATTGTAAAGTTTTGTGTTCTGTTGAGTGGGAAAGTATTGGACGAAACTTTGAGATAATCTTTATACAGTACTTAAGCAATAACTATTTCTCTCTTTCACCTGCACTCCGTGCTGGCAAAACTATCTACATTTATTCTGAAGAATTTCAAGTCATAGTTTCAGTAAGACTGATCTCTATCAGCAACTGATTTATCACAATCATTCAAATTGTGGAAGGTGAGAGTACAGAGGTGAAGGTTATTTGACCTTACTTAAACAAAACAGAAACTTAACCTGAGTACCTTATTTGATCTTTCAAATCAATAGATAAGGAGCATGTTGCTTTATCAGCAGAGACTTCTCATGAATAGCAAATAATATATATTTTCTTTCCTTATCTCTTCAGACCACAAAATTTTGATCACAAAACTGTATTATTTTGGGAAGAGACAATTTTGAGTGACTTCTTTAAATAGCAAAGAACCAAAACCATCAAAGCAATAACTTGCTATGGCTGTTAGCATTTATAATCGTATAAACAAAGAAAAGTTGTTTGTAAATAGGCTTACTTTAAGGCATTTATAGACCAGAAATAGCAACATTTTCATTCTATGTCTATCAAACTTCAAATTATATGCTTACATATGCAAAGTATGCAAGAATTGCTCAATCAACACTTTTGATTCTTCTGAGAACATCACCTGGGCTAAAATGGCCAGAATCTTTCACAACATTACCTTTTATCTGTATAGGTTTATGACAAAATAAAGCTAAATCTGAATTTTTACCTTCATTTAATTGAAGCAGCATAAGTAATTTATGAATTCCTGTGCTTTGAAAAGACAAAAAAATTCCTAGGGTCCCTTGACACACAAGAAGAATGCGCTTTTTGAAAGGTTTACTGTACTATTCACCCTAAAAAGCCAAACGGCAAATCCAGGTGGGGCAGTACTCTGACTTTGTTTCCCTCTTACTGTTTTCATGCCTTGAAAGATGGACTAGCTAGTGCCACAGGGAAATTTACAAAACTGGGCTATAATTTTGATAAATTACAGATTAAGGGAAATCTGTCTGCACACCTCTATAATCTTCCACTTCTTATAAAATGCTTCACAGAGTAATCCTACTACAGAACTGCTCACACAAAAAAACTCTCAGATTTCTAGTTCTTCCTCCAATAGTTCAGTGTGTTTCTTGTTAGACTTTGCCTTACTTCTCTATTATACCCTGGCTCCTTCTAGAAAAATCTGTATGAGAGTAGTTTGCATTACACTATCCATTGTAAAACTCCCTGCCCCAGGGGAGGGACAAGCCATTCCCACCTGAGCTTGAAATGTATAATAACTCATGAAGTCTTTGAGTTTTGCAGGGGGGTTCCCTCAGCCCCAACGGATCAAGACCATCACTTCGACAGGACTGTGACCACCACTTCAACCAACAGACATAGAAGCTGCAACTAACAAGTTTAATTGCTGAATCCAGCAGATGGTGACTCTTTATATCTTTCCACTTTTATCCTTTCTTTCTCTTCCTTTCCTTATACGTTTTCCTAAGTGTTATCTTTATGCTTTAGTATTGCTGTATTACTGTAGATGATAACAACTAAAACTGCAACATACCTGTTTACCTTTGAAACAAAACTGTTCTAAAATAAACCCTACATATATATGTTTACAAAAACAGATTATTCAGTGTTGTTTCACTCTAATCCACCCCAAGGGATTTACTAACAAGAATCTGGGTTACCCTCCCTTTCTGGGCAGGTTGTAACAAATGTAAGAACAGAGTAAACAGTATTTTCTCAATTGCACTTCTAGTCTCCAACAACTTCTAGCCTTTGTTATATCACTCTGCAGTGGTCTGCTTTTCAGGTGGAAAAGTATTATCTTCCTCAGTTTTTCCATAACTTTGTGTATGTGTTCCATTCCTTCCATCTTATTACTTTTCTCCTATCTTTTTTAATACTACTACCTTGTTAGCAGGACCCATAGCTGGAGAGCAAGGGGGTGAGGGAACCAGCACTGCACACAAGACTCAATAACATAACGGCATAGTCATAGGCTTGGGTTTGTAATTTCTAAGTAAAAATTTTAAGAAGGTGACTACCTGCCTTCTTCACCGCATTTTTGCATCTTTTGTAGGCATTATAATTCTTTTTACTCAAGGCAGTTTCAAACTTTTCAAATATGAAGCAGAACTCATCTAAAATGTACATGCAATATCTAAAGCTCAAAAGAGTACAAAATAGCTCAAAAATAAAAAACTGGTGTGTGTCTGCTCTGCCATAGTCTCTGATTCAGATCCAGACTTACCTATGTCATTTTCTGAGAGCCAGTACAAGAAGACTGCTATCTCTGCAAGAACTGTGTGGGCTGTCTTCTCTCTGCGTTGGTCCTGACTTTCACATGACACCAACAGCAAAACAGGATTAACAGAGATGACAGACAGCAGTTTGTTAAACCCTTGATGTTCAGTGATAAATTTACATCCACATTGCAGTTTCCCCCAGAAAAAAAAGGTCACTCTTAACTAAAACTAATTCACAAGGTTCAGAACTAATTGGAATTCTTTGGGCTTGCTAAAGAAAAATTAAAGCAGAAGAGGCATTGAGATTAATACCACTTTCATGCCAGAGGCAACTCCTTTAGGTTAAGGGATTTGAGAAAAGTTTATCCCTGTTTTACACATACCATGCCCCTCCACCTGAAAAAAATTAATTTCATGTTTTTATATTCCACTTATATTTCTGATATTCCTCACAGTTATTTTCCCTATATTTAGAAGAAAAATCTAACTCGTAAGCTAATGTCTTTCAATATAGCAGTAGGAAAATGCTTACATTCCTAAAATAATAATAAAGTGAGAGATTACAGATAAAACACTTGGTTTCTTTCAGATTTGATGTTTCCTTGGGTGTCCCCAACACTAAAAGCAGAATCTAGAGCAGTCATGTAATAATCTGTGATTTTTAGTCACTACTTACTGGTGGTTGAAACACTCTGAATTTCTTCCATAGACTTCCATGAGCTCTAAGCTAAGGGCTTGCATAAATTGCTTTAATTAGATGCTTCAGGCCTGATTTTCTAATGTATGTTCCACAACTGCCTCTACACTATGAATGTTTCCCTGGTTATTCACTTTCCTGTGTCCTTAATACAGGACCTAGTTGTTCCCTTCATAAAGGAAGTTCTCAGCAGCAGAGATCATAATCTCAAAAGCAAAAGTATTATTACCTGAAGTTAATAATCTTCAATTAGGAACAGCTGAGGGAACCACCTGTTTCTAATTTTAGACTCTGAATTTGCTAGGGAGTTCTGCCACCAAAATGTGTGTAAAAGGTGCTTTCCCTCAAAGAAGGACACTGAAGATATTTTCTTCAATAATGACATTTTTTTCAGCTAACAAACATTGCATGTAAACATATTTTTTAGCTTTATTTTCTTTTAGGTGGAGAATTCTTTTTATTTTTTTCAGGAACTTTTTTTAATAACTTTATCAGAAAACCATTTTATAAATAGATTTTTATTCTCACTAGCTTATTTTCTATGTCATAGCTCTCACTGGTGTCCTTCTGGACTGTACTATTCAGTCAGAAGGTAATGGCAGTGTAAATTTAATAAGACAGTACTACAAGAATATTTGTAGATTCAGGTGAGAGAAGTGGAGAGATCCAGGACAACAGAACATACTGGGCCAACTTTTTTTTTTTTTTCTGTCACTGGAACTATGGACTAGTTTGAAGTGAACTGGTTTGTTTCTAACAGTTTGCTCAGTAGGGCAAACTGTATGCTCATACTCTGTTCTTCAGACAATTTTTAAGGACTGTAGGGTTTTGTAGTGCAGGTAATCACAATGACATGATAGCAGAAAAGAAATTAGGAAGACTGAAAGCTTATGTAGACTGTTCATATACTTGACTACAAACCATCTCCTCGAAGCAAGGACCAAGTGGATTTCAAATTGAAAAAAACAGATAGAATATGTGAAGAAATATAGTTGTATTTAAAATTTTATCTGGATACTTGGAAGTTATGTGAACATAGGGGAAATTATTACTGAAGAATAGCTGCTATTCAGTTTTCCTCTTCCACTTGCCCATCATCTATATTCTGCACTACTATCACAAACTATACTATTTTAATCCTAAGCCTCCCCATATCTCCTCCATATTACTGCAAAGTGCTATACAGTGCTCAAGTGGATATCATTACCTACATCTTTCCTCTTTGTAAATTATTAAAGTGAAAAAATAAACATTAGTAAATTGACTAAGCTCTGTAGATTATTGTGCTTATCTTCTGGTACAGTTTTCAGTAGAGTAGATTTGAAAATAAATGAACATGCAGCAATTGAGGTGCAGGCTCAGCAGTGACTTTGTCTTTCATATGCAAAGACAACCTAACAGCGAAGAATGGCTGGATTTGGCTAATCCATGTGTGCAACAAATTGGTAGGAATATCTTCATGTTTCTAGAATTAGAAAGTTATACAGTTTTTATCTTCATGTTCAAGATGAGAATTACACCTTTAGAACACCATTGCTCTGACCCTGTGTTGTGTAGAGCATAATTTTATAAGAAAATGTATTTATCCTGGAACTCATTACATATGCTGCATGCATTGTGTCCTCTGTTTCTCATATCATGCTTTCATTAAACTTACATTATTTGAATAAGTATTTCATGCTCATTATGCATCTTATTTCAATTTGCAAGCAGTGCAGCCTTGTTCAAACTATATTTGTATAGAAAATAACCAATTTCCAAATGTGATAAAGGATACAACTTCTTTCACTAAAGAGTGTAAATTTCATTTTATCTAGACATAAAATCCTATCATGTAAAGGTGAGGGTTAACAAACATCCATAGAAATAGTAATTCTCAGTGGGTGGAGGAAGAATCAGGTGTCCATAGAAGATGACTCCAGAATCCAAAAAATAAATTTAGTATCTCGTCTAAATGTCTGCTTAGCGTTTCTGAAAAAAAACTCCAGGTATTAATTTTAAAAATGTATGGATTTAAACTTCTTGTCTCAAGCACAATTCAATGGTTCTAAAAATATGAAAATGATCTCAAACTCTGGAAAATGCTGGCATCCATAACCTGAAATGTCAGCTCTCCTGAAGTATGATACCTCAGAGAGATACAGAGAATAAAAGTATCAGTCACTCTAGGTGCTCCTATACTGCTTTGTTCAGACATGGATAAGGACTGTACCTATGAAGGTGCCCAAGATTGAATGCTTCATTTGTGGTCAAGCTACTAGAATCTCTAGAAAGCTCTAGACTGCTCACAGCACACATCTACACTGAAATATTTGAGATTTGCCTAATCCCACTAGAAAAAATCCAAAACATTGTTTACATTTTGCCACAGCTGTCTGTCACTACACAAATATGTTCTTTCTGCAGAAAGAAGTTCAGAGAGGATTAAAGGTAAAGGAGGAGTGTGGACATGAACAGGACTTATAACATCTATGTTGGACTTGGTTGTGTCATGTGATGAAAGCCACCTGCACTCTCACAAGGGAGCCCAGGGAGACAATGGCCCATCACAGGAGTCATCAACCCATGAACAGCCCATCTCCACAAACCCCAAATCCCGGGGAGCAGAGGGACACAATGCCCGTTGGAAACCCAGATTAAAGACTCCCAAGGAACAAACAACTTCTCCAGGCCCTTCCCAGGGGCCTGCAGAGCCACAGTCCCATTGTCCTGGGACACACTATGGGATCCAGGGCAATATTGTTTTGGGATTGCACAGGAATTTTGCAGGATGTTCAGGGAAAGAATAGAAGACGGAGAAAAGGGAGGGGTTTAGGTGATTGAGGGAGGAAAAAGTTTTGGAAAAGAAACGTAAGAGGATAAAAAGAGTTGGTCATATGTGAACAGATCAGTGCAGTGTCTTATTAAACTCCTTTCTAAATCTTTCATGGGTGGCACGGTCCATGTTCTGTCTGCATTGGGAACAGGGAAATCTCAGCCAGTTGTGCATGCAGAGTCTGTTACCCACAACTGGAGTGGGGCTACAGCCTCAGGGGCTTGTATGCGCAGCTGCAGAATCCTTGACCCGTCTTGCTGATGATCCTGGGATCAAGGGAGCGTGTGTGTGTTTTAACACAATTTAACAACCGTACTGATTTGGAAAGTGATGTAATGCCAAAAAAAATTTAAAATATTTAGAAGTAATTAATGACTCCTGCACTGACCAAAGAGAGAAAAAGGGCAATTTTTATGGGCAAGTAGTCTACCCTGTTATGTACTTAGCAGTATAGATTTTTTTTTCCATTTCAAGATCAAGACAATCTTTTCAGTGTTTTAGACAAAAAACCTTCTTTTATTTCTAAAAAGCCAGTTATCAAATTGATACTGTCTTTTCCACAGGGGAAGAAAAATTAAGTAGTTGGAAGATAAAACAATATATTAAAGAAATGAGAAATGAGATAAATGATAGTCATTTCAGATAAGAAAATAGAAAAGTTGTCACTAGCTTACTTAAGAAAACTTTTGCTTAGAAATAATCATACAAGAGTAGAAGAAAGGTGGAGAATGAATCTAGTATGATTTATCTTGTGCCTGGTACTTTGGCAGGGCACACCTTTGATTAAAACTTCGGTCTGAGAAGTAGTTTAAGATTATGGACACAGAGACATACTAACACATGCTGCTAAATACACTGTTTATTTATAGGCCTATGATGTTTCAGATTTGACAACAAAAGTTAGTGGGTACTTTTTATTTTGATTCTGTAATGTGATTCTGCAATTTGATTCCCATAAAATGGGAACAGCAGTATCATCTCGTGTCACACAGTTTACAGTTAAAATAAATGCCTGTGTGGTAGTGAAACATTCAACTGTAATAAGTAAGTAAGCAAGCAACCAAGTAATCTGAAGGTCCATAGCAAAACATAGCCTGCTTTCTTCAAAAGGGGTTTGGCCAAATTTAGCAAATAAAGCTCTGGACCACTTTTAATGGTGAAATTTAAACAGAGTATTTGTACTGAATTATATTTGGATTTATTTTTAGGAAAACTAGAACTTCTCTGTAATTGAAATCTGTATCATAACATATGTGCAGCTTCACCAAAGTTGCATAAGAACCCTAAAAGTTAAGCTTAAAATTCTTGGCTTTATAACACTAACTTTTCTACTGCAATGTTTTTCAAACCCTCAGATTAACTCCTGTCCTCCTCCATCCCCACAGAACTATTTATTCTATTGTCCCCTAACATGGATTCCACATCAGCACTTTTTACTCTACTATACATGCTTTTTTTTTCCCATCTAGGCAGGAGGTACACAAAGAATGTGACGATTAAGACAGTTGGAAAAGGTGTCATGAAACAGTTCATCTGTCATTGTAAAAGCACTGTTCATATACTCAAAGCAGGACTGAGAGCAGGCTTTTTTCCTAAAAGAATACATTAAAACTGATCAAACCTACATGAAGAATAAAACATTATTCTAGAGATCTCATATAATCACATTACCCTACTTGCACTACTTTCCCCTCAAGAATTCAAGATTTGCCCTAGTATCAGAGATCCAATCCTCCCATGTCATCTAATTCTTATGTGCCCATGAGACACGCTGCAATAGTGGGTATTTGTTTTTTGCAGCCATAGTGATGAAATGTGTTTATTGGCTAAGGTCATAAGAATTTGAAACAACTATTTGCCTTCACTTAATTTCAGAAAATCTGAGCAGTCCTCTAACATGAAATAACAGGGATTTGGGGAATAGAAGTACAAAACAAGATTTGAACATTTTTTTCAGATACTAGTCTACCAGTGTGACTTTTTGATTAATGGGGGAAAAAAAAAAAAAGAAATACAGAAAGGCAACATAAAACTTACAATCTTACAGGTCTTCCATTTAATGCTGTATTAGGGATGAGTTTTCTTGGATATGCTTCAAATTCTTATTCTTGAAGATATATTTTATTTCTGCTAGCAGCTAAGTTTTTGCATCTATAGTTTTTAGATCAGTCTTAATAAGAAGTTAACAAAACTTACCAGATAAAGTTTTCTTGCTGTTAACATTGTGAGTCAGCAAATTTTTAAATATAAATGCTTCAGGGAATTTAGGATTTAGAGTGTTTGCTTCTATGTGACAGCACAAAGTTCATGATTGATCAAAGTCAATAAGACTATTAGACAGTTGGTCAGGCTCATAATGAATGACAAATGCTGTAGCTAAGATCAACACAGAAAAAAATGGTGTAACTCAAGAAACACTGACAAAGATTCTCACCATCTTTGCATAGAATTATTTAGAAGAATATGTAAGAATTCTGAATTTTAAGGATGGTAAAAAAAGTAATATGTAAGAAATCTGTACAGAAATAAAAATAAACCCAAAACAGTCTATACCTGGTGCCAGAGCTACCAAAGCACAGAATTTAATTCACTGGCAAAAATAATTTCACTTTAGTGCAAACGAAAAGGAAACAAACATAATTTCCTAGGTTAGCATAATTTAAAGTCTTTGGTGCTACAGAAACTGCAATCATGGTATCAACTACAACTCTCATCTGGTTGCAGATTTCTTAAATTTAATAATTTATATTTTGGTGATCTGTGATTTCCATTCCTCAGAAATGCTAAATGTTACCTTGTCTTGAAAAGTTCTGGAAATAGTTTCTATAGTACACTGCATAATTTAGTGTTCAAGGCAATATGCAACAAAGCAGAACTCTAAATGGATACATTATATTCTAATTTATTCCTTACATACTTGTTTTACAAAATGTCTGACAAACACATGCAAACACATGAAATAACACTGTACAGTTCAGAAGGAACTAAAAATACACTTAATGTTGTCTTCTCATTGGTTTAAATCCCATCGACTGAAACAATGAAGTTACTTGACTCACAAAAATGTGACTGAAAATAGAACATAATTCTAGAATTATTAAAAGAATAATCCCTTCCAAAAAAGTAAAGGAAAGAAACAATCCCTCTGTTCTCTCAACTGCTATACAGAATCCAGCAAAATTCTTATAACACTTTTTAACTGAGTTGGTAGATAAAAATGTTTAAATGTGTTGGTTATTCCTGATTTTACATGGTTTTAATGATACAGAGGTAAAGAACCAGTGGAGAATCTCTAGGTGACAGAAACTTCAGAGGCAAACTTGAAATATAAGGGACTACACTACTGTATGAATTCCAGAAACTGTAGTTCTTTGAGGGGTTGTGAGACCCTGGACTATTATATTGGCTCAGAACAACTCAGGTGTGTGTGGGTGTGCGGGAAGGGACAGGTCCAGTTTCACAGAGGTGAGGCAATGCCGTACGCACAGACCAGCCCCTGTGAGCCCCCTGGGAAGGTTCTTCTTTTTCTCTTGATCTCATTTCTTAATATTTTCGGTAACTTGGGACTGGATGGGTTGGATTTTGCTAAATTGTATGAGTTAGCATGTGCTAAGTCAATGCTTTATGGAATGCTTTATTTTTGTTGTGCTACCCTTTAAACTTTTGCCAAGTACTCTTATTTCCCAGAGTTTACCAATAAAATTACCCTCTGAGAAAACGTGTGTGACTTTTCTCCTATGTGCTCTTTCTTAAGGTGTTAAAGGAACCAAAGGATCCTCCAATAATTCAGTGGGTGAATTTTTGGAGCCTTATATATTTTTAAAGTAAAACTCTCTTGTAGCTCAAGACTTGGGGTCTTACAGGGGTTAAAACAAAAACACAAATGAATTTACTGTCTGGCTGATATTTCTCATATTTTGAAGCAATTCCAAATCTTAAACAAAGAAAGACTGGCAGTACGATCAACTAATATTTCAATTTAACATATGACAGGTGATGAACTACATACCAAAGTATATGGCATATAAAACATTTCTAGGACATAAGTAACCACAATATATTGAAGTGTAAAAGAAGAAATAACTACTGTCAGAGGAGAAAAAATTGCTTTTTACAGCCACCAGATCCTATTCCAAATTACTTTGAACGTTCTGCCTCATGTTCTAGTTTCACACTTCTTTTGTGGACCAGAGTCTTCTTTCCATTGAGAAACAACATGAGTATTGCCACGTGGCTGTGTAAATATTCTCTAATATTTTATTCCACGAAAAGGATGAACATATTCATAGCTAGGCTATTGCTAACGGCTTGTCCCAGTCAGTATGAGTTCCCAGTACTGTATCTAGATAAAATAATACCCTTTTGTCTGTCTGAAATAATGACACTTTTATATATTTTAAATAGACATGTCTTTTCTGGCTAAACTGGCATCAGACAAGTAGCAAATATTATTTTTGAATGTTATAATAATATGTTTATAATAATATGTTTTGTCTAATTTCTAGTCTGAGTACAGAAACAAGGTCACAAATCACCTAAACCCAAAAGCAAAGAAAACCAAATTTTCATAAAAAACTGACCTTGCTAGCCAGTGATAGCTTCAAATGAAATTGAAATCCTTATCAATTACTATTTTCAGTAGTGTACCTTTAGGACATCAAGAAAATATATATGTATGAGCTGATCTAGTAGTTCATCCTTCACATTTCTAAACTATTTTGGTTTGCTATTTAACTGGTACAGTCATAGAAATGCACTGTGACTCAACTGAATAGGGCTTGGCTACGAGTTTTCTTGTCCAACATTTGATTTTCCTTGTACTCTCAAAAAAATGTATAACCTATTATATCTGGCTGCAAGACATAAACACAAGATCATGACATTTAAACACAACATGTTACAAATATTCAAAAGGACTCCCGAAAAAGCAGTACGGACTAAAGATTTTATCTATTTTTAAGCAACTTCTTTCTTATTTTCCTAGGATAATTCAGTTTTCTTTTATTGAAATGAAGCCTTAACAGTTTTATACACTGTGTATTTTAGCTAAAAATAAAACTGGAAGCACAGAATTGTGTAACTTGTTGGTATGATTAATGTATCTGCTGAAAAAAATGACTTTAATTCTTAAGTACTTTTCCTCATGCTGATTTTTATTCAGTTTACATAAGTGTAAGTATTTTGAGACATTTGTCTTTTTCATGATGAAGCTTTAAAGAAGTGTAAACATTTCATTACAAATCTCTCTATAAACTGTAATAAGCAAAATGAGAAAATCAGTCTTTTAATAATTAAATGATATTTTGAAACCTCAGTTATTATATTGCTAAACCATGATTTTCAAAAGTTAAAAATCATCAGCTATAAGCAACATATCACGAGATTGTTTTTAGGATGAATTCATATTTTTGGAACTTTTACCTTTGTTTTAACTTTCTCAAATACGGCAATTATGAGTCAAGAGCGTGCAGTGTTAACTCACCAATTACAAATTCAAAAGCTGAATACTTGATTTGGAACAGTTTATTGTTATAGGAAATACATTTCAATTTACAGTAATTCTTAGCTAGAAGATATTTGAATTTTAATTATCTGAGAATTTTGCCCATGGAAATTTAAATGCTATGAAAAAAAAAAAAAAAATCTGCCTTACCATAGCCTTCATTTATTTTGTCTTCTAAAAACTTCCTCTGTATTTATTACCTTGCCATATAATTATGAATGCACTGTATCAGAAGGCATAAACCTGAGTGAAGGTTCTTATTTGAATAAGTTCTAATCATTATAATACTGTTATGCATTTGAAACACCTTTTAGTTATACTTAGATTAATTAATGCAATTCCCTGCATGTGATACACAGCCAGATTTTTTTTTTTTTTTACCAGTTTTGAAAAAAACCTAAAGCTTAGGCCACTCCAGGCTGATTAGTAGCTGCTTTTAAAACAGCTGTAGCAGTTCCAAAATAGCCCAACAGAACCCTAAAGTGTTCTACAGCTAATCTATCCGACATATCAGAGATATACAAGAGCTTGTCTTCAGCTTTATGGCTCTCAAACTTCAAAGTGATTTTCTTCTGGCTAATAAGTGACCAGAATATGCATGTAATCTGTCCAACAGTTTACCTAATTGGGACAGTCTTTGTGAAATTAAGTCAACCTTACATAAAGCTATACTGTAAGGCAAGTTAAACATCAAATTTTCCAGACATTAGCTGAGTTTATAAGGCAACTATGTTAACTAAATAGTGTGAATTACATCAAAATCAAGTCTATTTTTGCATAAGGTTCCCAGCACCAGTTAAATGGTATTTTAAATGATAAATAGCTTACATTCAGAAAGAAAGTAATCTTGTGACAGACAATTACTATGAAGCATCTTTCCAATCAAGTCACAATAAAGCAATACATTAGGCAAAATTAGTTAACCATAGAATAAACTCAAGTCAAGTCACCTATGAGTGACTCAACTCATCCAGTGAGTGTTCAGAGGCATCTAGGCAAAATATTTGCAATGCTACTGCAATTTGTCAGAACTGATAGGGAAGATTAGTGAGACGCACAGGCATGCTGTCATCATAATTGCAGAAATCAACTGCATGTATTTGTTGACGGGTCTTTATAATGTATCTGTGTGAATCCACCTGCTAGTGAAAATACTAGGATCCCAGTAATATTATACTTAGTGCAAAAACTGACAATGGGAGAATTGTTGATATAGAAGTTGTTTTTAATTCAGAGAGCACAGTTAAACTGTTTTAACATTTTTCTTTTTAAAATCAGAATGTATTTGTTAATGAAGCTTTCTATTTTTCATGTCTCTTCAGAAAAGAATGAAGGAAACACCCCAGCAACCCAAGCCTGCTTTTATGAAACCTTCATCTGTACAGCATTAGATTAACAACAAATGCACACTTTCAAAGATGGAGGATATTTTCTTTCAAAGATATAGAAATTGTGAGCACAGTACATTTTTTCCATAATGATTATTTGTATCTGTTAAATACATTATTATTACCAAGATGTATTCTAGTGCTACCTGAGATGCTTCCTATGGCAGTTGAAAAAGAAAACATAGGTAATTGAATTTATGGTATGGAAGACACAATGCAAAAAGTTTAATGGAAATGCATTAAGGTTAAATTCCAAACACTGAACTAGACATTTGAGCTCCTCATGTAACGTATAATATGAATTAACAGCGTATGAAAAGATCATAGGAAGAAGATAAATAGTTGGGAATAAAAGGTATGAAAGAGTAAGTCTTACTTTACCTAGCCTGACTGGTAATAACTTCCCTTCAGTTATGGTTTTCATCAAAAACGTCCTAAATTTTGTTTCCTAATGTTGGTCATCTGTTTATGAAGACCTTTTTTTACAAAGTAGGAAGTATGAAAGGGTCCCCAAACCATACAAGTGGATAGGAACAACAGGTTCAATCCTGTGTTCTGTGTAACACCAAGCAGTTCCCTTAGTGAGTAGCCTGGCTACCCATTTACTGACGACATAAAGGTTCTCACTGTCTCCTGAGGATGATGACAAAACTTACAAATAATTAAATGGTCATCAGGATACTGAATGAATGTATGAACAATCACATATCTCAGTTCACCTAGGATATTAGAAACAAAATGCATAATCTAGTTAATATTTTATATATCATAATTATTTTTATTTATTTCTATTTCTTCTGACAAAAGTATCTGTATTCTGGGTTCAAAGAGTGGATCTTTTGTAAAACCTCTTTTGTAATAAATACATGAAGATCTCACACTCTTAGGGTTTTACAGGCAACAACAAGAATAAACACAATTATGCAAAAGCTTAAGAATTATTTATACGATGCTTTTTCTCAAGCATGTAGACTATGGCTCTAATAAAATACAGCATGCTTGTAGTCTTTTATTCTATTAGGCAGAGTGTGTTTTAATACCTTTTGAATGCCTTTACTGAATTCTGAACCATTTTTATGGTTCTTATACTTGCTCTCTAATAGAATAATTAAAAATACTTCTTGTATGGAATTATCATCCATCAACTTTACATTATGATCCTGACAGCAACTATTTTATATATAGATTAGAACATCATTATACGTATTTGCCTATTTATATATTTTGAATATTAAAAGATTACCTTATTAAAGTAACAGCTCAATCTGGAAAATACTTTATAGAATCTATGTTTATTTCTTAATTTGATTAAACCTTTCTAATGATCAGGACGTTGACAATTGCAAAATGCTGTAAAGATTTTTATTGCTGACTACTCCTGGTTTGCCACTACAGAAATAGACACAAGATGCACTGTCAGTGTTTCAGTCAGAGTTTGACACTGTTTTCTGACCTATAGTAAGCACTGTGTACCAAGGAGTAGGAGTGGGAATCTATTAATTTACATTTCTAATTTGTTGGAAAGTACTTTCTTATACTATAATGATGGACAAAAAAACTTATGTTTCATGTCTCACCTATAACTAGATCAGTAGAACACATCCTGGTAGTCAAAATGTCATATACATACATGCAAAAAACCACATTATAGATGGGAAAAGCACATCTTCCTGTTACATGCCCCCAGCCTTCTTGTTTGCTTTGATTTCTTTTCTTTGTTTTCTGAGTGATATGTGGTACATGAATAAACTATTTTATTTCCAGTAATAATTTTTTACCTTGAGATATGTTATCTCAAGAATTGTAAGTTATCATTATCCAGAGAGAACACAGAAATTGCTTTATTGTAAACTAAGCCATAAATATTACGACCACTTTCTTTGAAAGAACATTAAGAATTTACCCAAAGCTGAAAACAGAGCTAGCAGTAACAGTTAAATTTCTCTTTAAAGTGCACAATTCCCAAACCACATTGTTTCATTAGGCAGCTCTGCCTACCTACACTGATTTATATAAAAATTTAACATGGGTAGTATATAAGCAAAATATTTTTTGTTACACTATAAAAAGTAAAATCAAATAATTATTAAAGATGTCAAATAAACATATTATGTTTTTAAAAGGCCGTGTATGATCCATAGTCTATCAGCCCAAATCAATGTTGCTGATGGAATTAGAGAAAACAGTAGAAAGCAGTATATTATTCCCAAACAGCTGAATATGGCTGAGAAGATTATCTGATTTGAGCATATCTTTGAGTAAATATCCTGATTTTATACAGATGGCTTGCACAAACAAATTGTTTGGATCTTTTCATATCCCACTACAGGTCACAAAATGTCTGGATCTTAATTGATTGCTTTACCAGATAAAGCTTAGATTCTTGGAAACTGTGCATGTTCCATGCCTAAAACATTACTAGGTTAAGAGAGGTGGATGTAAAGCAATCTTTCAAGTAACTAAAAATAATTGTAATTATAATAATAACACAATGCATTTATTGTTTACCAAACAAGATCATAAAAACAAAAGACAGGTGTTGACATTTTATATTAAGTCATAAACCTACCAAACCCCTGTATTTTTCACTTCTAATACACTCTGCAAAAGAAAATAAAAAGTTTTCTTCCATGACAAAACCTCCAATGAAATATCACATATTTGTCTAGCATCAGTCTATATCTCCTCTCAAATAGTGCCTAGACTAGAAAGAACCTTGTACACAGAAAAAGATAAACAGGCAAAATTAAACAGGAGAGATAGCAAAGGACCTTAGAATATGTTCTTTTTACCCTGTACTTCTGTACTAGTTTACAACTAGTATATTGTAGTGCATTTGAAAGCATATTTTTAGCTGCTGGTATATTAGTGGGAGCTTAACTCTGTAGTAACTTGATTTACATTTCAAGACCTATAATACTCATTATAGCTCCCCAAATCACCACCAATCATACATTAAACACTTGGAGCATTGGTATCTAAAGAATTCCTTCAGAACTAATGTTTTATCTGATCCACATAGTAATTTCTCACGAAACTTAATTATGTTAATTCACTAAGTCAACGTGCTCATGTCTCCCTCTAGTGCCAGGATCTGTCCAGTGTATTAACTGGATTTTAAAGGTTCCCATCAGTGCAGACACCAAAGTTTGGTAAGGAAAGTCAAAGAATTTAAGCAGAGAACTAGGTTTGAAGTGAGCTCTTTATTATGTGCCTATAAATGCTATAAATAGGCACTAATTTTAGGATTGGGTTGTGGGTTAGTTGGTTTGGTTTTGTTGTTGCTTTTTGTTGGGTGGTGGGATAAGGTAAGAGATGAACAAAGCAAATATAAACCTAATTCTCAAAGGGGTTGTTTTGTCTTGTTTATTCTTATCTCTCCTGTCTTTATTTCAGTTTTACTAACTTCTTTCTTCAATGGGAAAGTATCCCGTTAAGCTCTTTTATACAAAATTTTTCACTGTGCAAAAATATCAGGTCACCATAACAGGTAGAGATGACTTGAAAAGTTTGTTTGGATTTAACTAAATACCAAAATCTTGGTTTTGGTACACTTTACAAACAAGTCACCTCCTGCAGAGGGACCATGCAAGGAGGTGAGAAATTTACAAGGAAACAGCTTTTTCCCTATTTGCGTTTATTACTCTTGAAAATAAATAACCACATATCAGTCATATTTAATGTCTGTAGTTATCACATATTACAAATTCCAGTTATTGCTGTTTAACATTAAGATGATGATATATGGACAAATAAATTCCTTTGAATTAGACTGAAAAAAATTCTTTCAATATTCACCCTCATCCAGTAAAGTCCATTTGCAACTGAATGCAGGTTCACAACTTCTTTGTGCTCACAGATTGAAACATAAAGGGTTCACAAGTCATAGAGCCAGCACAGAATCACTGTTGACTTCATCTTTTGCATTGAAAATGTTAATGCGCAGCTCACAGTACAAAGTCATTTTATCTCTGTGTCAGAGTAGATAGAAGCATATATGACTTCTGAATGTAAAAATGGTCATTTTCTTACATTGTTTATCTCACACTTCTTTTGTACCAGTTTTGAATTCTGTAGGACACTCTCTCTTCGTTTCCATGCACAGGAAAACACCCTGCTTAGCAGAATCATTCAGCTTATTTTATATAATAGAAACATTACATTAAAACCCAGTAAATTCTTACCAGTCAGATATGAAGTAATACTTTTTAACCCTATTTTCCTAGGTATATCAAAATCTGAAAAAGGCAGGCTGTTCTTTCACTAGCTGACACTTACCCCATTATTCCCTTGTTAGTCTGAATAATTTTACACTCAGCCTATTTACTTTCTATCTCACAAAATAAAATTAGCAGGTCATATACTAGAAACTTAGGTATGAATCTGCCATGTAAATAAAAGGACAATCTAAGAACTCAAAATCCTGGCAGCTTCCTACTCAGTGAGACTGGTGAAGCTATTTTATTTGGAAAGTATTTCTACAGTGACCTTCTGACTGCTTGGTTATTCATCAGTCTTTTGAATGAATTTTGGTCAATCACAATAATTTACATAAACATATTGCATAAACAGTCCCTTAGGTAGAAAGCAATTTCATGGTGCTATCACCACTATTTCTATCAGAAAATATTAAATAAATGTGCACAGAATCAATGGTGAAAATACAAAAGCACTATCAAATAAGGAAACCAAGCCAGACCCAATAGTGTATAAATAATATTCAATATTAGTAGAGCTTCAGGATTTTTAACTAAATGGAAGAAATCAATAGGAAAATACCATAAGTTGCATTTCAGTACAGTATGGTAAATAAGTTTACATTTCCATACATTTCATTATGGTTAGATCTACACATAAAGTTACTATCTTGGTTTTAAAAAACACCTTCCCTATTTTTAAAATAAAAGTACATTTCAAATGGAAATACAGATGCATGTGAATAGAAGCAACAAAAGTAACATTATTGGAGACATTATTCAAAGCCTCTGTTTACTAGGAAACAGGCAAGAGAACCTGAAGATTTATTACTCTATTGTCTAAATGAAGGTGCTTGTGCACTATTAATAACCTCTGTGCCATTCAGCCTCCAAATAGTTTTAAAATATATACTTTCATGCCTGGAATGCCAAAAGTATGAGAACTTTGTGCAAAATTTGCTATGTTCAATAAGTGAACGTACAAAGCTATTTCTGGCTAAAACTAATTCATCACTATAAGAAAGTAACAATACTACAAAAATATTTTCTTCTGATGTTTCGGAATAACATACTTCATTGCTGGGAAAGTGTATGTAATAGCAAAATACTTTTTATCATACTTTTAGAAATGGAAATATAAATATTTTTATATTATTACCATCTCTTTCCAGTCATTCTTTTGCCCTCTCTCCCCTTTTAGTTTAAGTTTTTGTTTCTATCACCAATTTACATAGGTCTTAAAAATAACCCAGAGGTACCTTCTGAACAAAAATTTTGCCTCAGACCACATATCCATTCAGTATATGTGTATAGAAATGAGTCTCAGACCTGATAACTAAGGAGAGGGCTGTTAAACTATTGATTTCATTTCTCAACCACAAAGATGATGCTTTGAAGAAAACTGCTTGGATGCTGTGAATGTGCAAACTGCTATGCACAGTAGCATGCCTTCATGAGTCCAATAAAATTATTAGACGAGTTACAGTGGACTGCTAGTTTAAGTGCTTTTCATGATGTAAAATCTCTTTTTTCAGAATACAAAAATACTCCTTAGAAGAAAGTTCCCAAAAGCAAGGGTGTTCTTATATAAAAATATTTCCATCAGGAAAATGCATAGTGTAAAAAAGAAGTAGTGAGACATAAACATTCAAGCAGGGAGCCTTGTGTGCCTAAGAGATCTCCGAAGAGCTGAAACAGGTTCTGTTCTTGCTTCGGAGAGCCTCTCCCAGCGAGAACAATGCAAAGGAAAAATCAAAACTAGTATCCCCTCTGTGGGAGTAGCTGCTCACTTGTCCAGTTATGCTCTCATCACCTACAAGAATCAAACTCACAAGAACACTGGCAACCTGACACTTCTCTTTATTCAGTATTGGCCTCCTTTTGTTCAGTTAATTCAGTTCTCTTCTTCCATCTGAGCCTCAAACAAAGGTTTGGGAAACAAGAGCAAAAGCCAAAACCAAACTGAGTCCAGAGATAATAATTTCTCTTTCTTCATGTTAACTCTGATGGATGTGACAAAGTTACTTTTCTCAGCCCTCGCAAAGTCAATAAAAGATTCTACTGACCAGAACAAATCAAGTTTTACTATAAATTGTCATTTAATTAGATCCTGAGTTTTATTTCTAGTTCAGACTGGTTTTGCATTTTATTACAGTGAAGTCAGAAGATAGGAGGCCAATTGTGCTTAATCACTGAAGAAAGAAGAGGCTGAAGTATTACCTTGTGTCAATGTTTCACTCACAGTGGAGTGAATAAAAACCCCCGCAGTATGGTATTATGACATTTGCTGTTCATTTATCAGCTCTTACACATGTGATGGGTTGATTGAGCTGGTTAGCTCTCAAAAATCTTCCTGGAAGTATCTGCATATTTGAATGCATGCACACTACATAGAAAGTGATCTTGACCTCACTAACTCTGATACTGATTTAGGGTAGTACCAGTCATATAAACCAATTTGCTTGCATAATTGTTCTGTAAAAGGAAAAGAACTGCATTTTCCTCACATGGAAATCAAGCAGCTTGCTTTCTGTTGCCAAGTACATATGTAGGTCACGATCTGAATAAAGATAAACAAACCTACTTAAATCTATCCTTGGACACCTAAAACATGTTATTTCCTTTAAGAATAATTACATTTATTGAGAAGTGCAAAAGTTACTATTGACTTTCTATTTTATATTCCATTGTGTGGAAGGTCCAACTGTGCCTATAAAATCATGCAGCTCATGTAGACCTCAGCTGTAGTTGCAGCATATATAGTAGTAGAGTGGAAAGTTTTCTACCAGTCCCAATGCATATTTTGCTAAATCTTGATAGGTTACCCTTAGTGTAAGCTTTTAATAAAGTACAGCAGCTGAAAATGAGCTGTTGTCTTTTAATATGCTCATTTTTCTGGATGAAGCATAGTTTTTGCATTCAGTACAATGCCACAGGCACCAAGGCAGGTATGATTCTGAAGTTATTTCCATTGACTTAATGCTTTTCAGCATCAACAAAACAAAAAAAAAAAAGAACTATCCAACTTACGTCATTTGGAAATATGGCCTTTGAATACAGAGAATGATCTGGGAGTTTTTTTAAACCTGTTGCCCAGTTTGGATTGCCAGCAAACAGCAGTGAAAAAGCGAAGGTTGTCTTCTACAGAAGGTAGTCTTTTGCTTTTTTAGTTCTGGAATGTTTTTTCTTTGTACTATTGAAGAAATAGATAAATTGCTCTGACGTTTTATTGACAGTGCTTATGGGGATAAAGAGAATTTTAAGATAAGGATATATACTTAAGGAGATAGAAGAATGCTTAAGGAGATGTAAAAAAGTGTTAGCTCTCATATTTGATTTCATTACATAGAAAGTAACATTTTGTTCAGAACCAGAATTGACATGACATGTTAGATAATAAGATACTATATTCAATATATTCAGCTCAAAGACATGAAAAAATAATGTCAAGAGAAAAGCTTTTCATGTTTGAACTGTGTTCTTTGCAGAACAAAGTATATCTTGATTGGAATATTGAATTGCTGGAGTGACATTTCAAAAACATACTCTGTTTTCTATTTATAAATGGCACACTTTACAGATAATTTTATTACCTCCACAAGCAGAGAATTACTTTTCACAAATAAGATTATTAGTAGGATCTTTCACCAAGTTGAATACTGATTATTTTTCGGCCTCTGTCTCCCCATAGACATTGCTTGCAGGTGAGGTTTTGATACTTGGTGGCCAAAGTACTTGGTCATTTAAACAGCAAGTAATCTGCTCCATACAACCCAGTGGAGTAGTCCCACAGTCCCACACAACAGGGAGGGAACAAGAGAGATTGAGGTTCTGAGTCATAATTCATTTCCTGGTGTACTCATGGACTGTATAGCTTCTCATTATTCTCTTGCACAGGGTAGATCAGAGAAACACAATTTAGACACAAATATTAGATCTTAAAATGTGATCAAATGAGTACAATGGGAGTCAGCACTAACTGAAACAAATACAGCCTTCTGCATACAAGTTTAAAATCCATTCTTTGAACTCAACAGAAGAAAACCCTACAGACATTTGCTTTAGATTTTTCTAAATTCTCAAATTAAAAACACCTGGTGGAAGCACTTAACAAACTTCTGACGGAATCATGCTTGTTCAGAACCTCTGATTTCTAATTAAAGTTATACAAATTGTTCTTTATTAGCCCCCAGCACAGATATCCCTAGGTTTCATAAATCTGTTGACTAAGAGAAGCCCATTTGTGGGCCACATGGAAGCACAAAAGTAGTCTTACAGGGTTCTGAAAAATTTGAAATAAAGGTGAGAGCATTTGGGCTTTTGGGTCCTGTATTTAAGTATGACTCCAAGAACTCTAAAATGACTGATATATTGGTCACTGAGGAGGTGTGTGGGGTTTTTACTAATAATTTAGATAGTTTCATTTAGGACTAGATATTTACCAAACTTTGAAACCTCAGGCAAATAAAATTACCTTTATCTATACATGACAGAATTCTTATTTTAGAAACAGTCTTTCTATTAGTTAGCAGAGAGTAGTTATGAAATCTCATACTTTGCTGACATATTTGTAATAACAGATTGTGTTCTTCAGTTCGAAGTAGATAATTGCTAGACTGAAAGTGGTTTACATGGATGAGACATACTAGCTGGTAGTAAATTTGTTCCAAATTATTATTTAATTTTTAAAAAAGGAAAAGGATAATAGTCTCAAAGGTTAAATTTCAGCATTTTCTAACAAAGAAAACATGGTAGAAGCATCTTTTTATCTGGATAAGATTTGACTGTGGTTGAACAACAAAAAATAAAGACAAAATTATTGCAAAATACTTATTATTTGCATATGATAATAATAAATGATGCTATCAATGCTACTTTCATTCTTTGTCAGAGATGATTGCATCTGGAAGTTATTATGACTTATTGTGAATGAGACTTTACTACAAAGCTTTGAGAAAGTAGGAAATATAGTTAATTTAAGGGAACCAGAATTTGGGGGTTTTTTTGCAATAATTAAGTGACTGTCAAGTTAAAAGAGTTTGTTTTGTAAGAAAGCAATACATATCATAATCACAGAAAAATTCCATTAAAATAAAAAATAATAAAAATTTCCATATCAGTGTTCTTTATGTCATCATTGTAACCTCATATAGAAAGGATTCCATAAGACAGTTGTACACTGTCATAGTAAAATAGTAAATATTAAAAGACAAAAACAGACCAGACAGAAAAACTTATCAAGGAAGGAAAGGTCTAAAGTCTTGTTGGACATGGTGCATTTTTAACTCTGTAACTTCCAGGAGTCTGCAGTGGAATTCCAGACTGTAGAGGCTAGATCGTCAATCTTCCTAAAGGACGCACGATATCTTATTTCTGTACTGAGTGAGACTAAAGGAAATCTCTCAGTGTTAAAAGCAAGCCATCATATTCTAATGCAGGATAGGCCAAAAAGAAGAGAAGACTTATGCAGTGTATTCTAACATGGAATTATTGTCAGGTACACAAAGGAGCACGGCCACTTTATCTTCATCTTTGTATTACTCCTGTGTTTGCTACATCTATTCTGCATGTCGGTTGATGCTGTAATTCCTTACTGAATAATGTCACATGAAGTACATGGTGAAATAAAACAGCTTAGATTGACAATTCTTCTCATCATGCAAAGGTGACATGCAATCTTGTGACAGATTTTTCCTATATTCAACTGTTGTCTCTAGCTGTCTAAGTTTGAGAGTGCTTTAAAGGCCAGGTTACTTTTTGGTTAGTACCTTGACTTAACTAATACTCGTGCTGAGTAAAATCCAGCACTAGCAGTACCGGATGTCTCTACAATGCACATCGTATTTTTACTCTAAAAAGAGAAGTCTCAAAACAAAGGAATGCTGACAGGTAGAAGATTGATGAATTTTTTTTTCCTGACAACATAATTATTTTTGCTAAGTATATTTTAAAATAATACTGTACTTTTTGTCTTATTCATATAAATTGCTGTAGAGGAAAGAAAAATGTCGTAGAACAGGAATTAGATTGAAGGAATATATCATAAAAAAGAAGTCAGATATCAAATTGGTATACATATATATGTATATATATATACGCATGTGATCCAGATTAGTCCACAAAAAAAGTTTTCAAATATATTAGTCCTAGATGTCATGTAATTAGTCAGTCTGAACATATTTTTGAAAAAAGATTTTAACAAAAAACCCCCTCAGTATTTTTCATTTTTGAGGAGATTTACAGAATTTGTAGGAAGCATTTGAAAGAGAAACAAAAAAATAACTTTAAAAAATCAGTTTAAAAGTCTAAATGATAAATTACTCTAATGTGACAAAATAGTAAGTTCTGCTTTCAGTTAGAATCACTAGAGCACGACTGAATTTGCTGAGCTATGAATGATATGGTACTCAGGATCAAAGTTTTTATGCTCAGTAACAAGCCAGTTTTTGCGTTACATATGGTTTTAGAGAAAAGATTTACATATTCTCATTATTTCTCAACACTCATGAGAAAGCAGAGGGCAAGCAGACTGTCCCCACAGTTTACAGGAGAAAAAGGTTTCCATTTATCATAATAATCTCTTGAATCTTGTTAATCCTGTGTTAAAAAGAGCAAGACAGCTGCACTTGAAGGCTTTCTTCCAGCAGTGTATTACTCAGTTGTTGCTTTTTCATGGAATATGGGAATTGGTGTAATTATACTGAAGGGAATTGGGTCATGCTTATCAATTAACTCTGCTAATATAGCTGATGTGTCTAAATGTTCCTTTTCAGTATCTGTGTAAACATTTTCTCTTGGTAATTTTCTGCTCTCCACTTCTTACACTAAAGAATTGGCAGCTTCTTCCACTATTAGTCCATGCTTATAAATTTTTAAGTTAGGTGTATTTTCTTTCTTTCTTTCTTTATTAATAAACAGAGCAAATAATGATATTACAACAGATGGATGAGGTGTCCTCAGAAAGCAGATAATGAACTCACAGAAGGGAAGACTGGACATTAGCATTTGAAAGATTAGGAATTCCACACTGCCAAATACTTCTACAATTGCAATTTGATTGACTTGTCAGTAAAACGTGATTCAACCTTTACATTGCAGTCTTTAATCTGGATCATTTATGTTGCAGTTGGACAAGGTTTGATCATGGAAGGAGCTAAGGCTTGCATTAGTAGAGTTAACAGCACTCAGTACTTCACACTACCTGGCCAGAGAAAGAAAACTTTGGAATTGTTAAAGAGGTAAGCACAAGAAGGGCCAGAAGTTGTTAGAAGGATGAAGTATATTTGAACACAAGTAAAACAAGTAAGCTACTTTGAAAAAAAAAAAAAGAAAGGCAACAAACAATATACACAGAAATCACACAATTAAATTACACTCTGTGATACCAGCAAGCAGCAGTAACAAATGGAATAAAAAATTCTATTAGGAAGCACAGCAACACAGAGTCACATGCCATAAGATTAACGAGAAAATGTTTTTTCCCTCAATCTACTATGGAAACAAGATAAGGTATTTCACTTCTCTTTTTCTCCTGCCTTTCTGATACTATGTTCTTTAGAGGCCTGTCCCTTATTATATTTTGTACAGCGCTTAACCATCACCAGGAACAGTTCTAATAAAAAATCATCAAATACATGTGTTACTTTTGAATACTGTTTTTCTCAGGAAAGATATATAAGCACACAGAAATAACCAAAATGTCTAAATCAAGTCACAATAAAAAACCTGTTTGTGCCAGAAGACCAGAAGTGTCTGACTCACTGGGTACCACCCTGCTTGAGCTGTGTACATAGAATTTCTATGGCAGGCTCTAGTTCAAATCCAGAGTTGATATGCTTGACAGAGATTAATTCCTAATTTCTATGCAAGCCTGGTACCACTCAGAAAACCAGCACTGTGCAAATCCAGAGTCCAGAACTAGCAGGCATTTTCAGATCACTCCTAGCACATACTGACAGGAGTAACCTACTTTCAAGCCCCACTTTGGACTTTTGCCTGTCTCTGTAATACCACCAAGCTACTCCTCATAGGGTATAAATGCATTCAGGCTTTAGTTTAGACCTATACTGTTCATGTAAACCTCCCTACCTGCCCTACTTACTGTGTCTTGGATCAGACAACAGAGTTTCCTTCCTTTCAAAGGATGCCCAACTGGAAAATTCAGTCCAGTTGTCATCTAATGTGCTTTGTGGTAGGTCTTATAGGAAGCAACTACTACTGGCAAGAGAATCTCTTATTCCCTCCCTGTTTTGTAAATTTTTTTTAAATTTTAGTTTGGTCTAGAGAAAATCAAAACACACAAAAAAGGCACAACAAAGTTGGTAATGGTTATTTAAATATTCAGTAAACATTTTTCCATAACACATCAACCAATCAGACAAGGCATCACTTGTATCTATTTCGCATACTACCAGTCATTGCCAATAGCATTCAGAAACAAGAACAACTAGCAGGGAGGTAGAGCAAATCTTCACAAAAGTTATGCAGTACTAGAGGAACAACATGGTATAAAATTGTCTGTCATCATTTTCATCCTTTGTTGTCACTGCCTGCTGCATGCTTTTTCTACTGAATGAGCTTTCCCCATTGGAAGTGATGTATGCCTTCAGCAACAGATCTCACTAAAGAACCTTCCTGCCTGCAACATTCTGTAAGTCTGACTTGACATCATCTGTGCAACAGTGTGTCTTCTCTTCTTGCTTTTTGCTGCTTTCTTTCCACCTACTAATATAAAGATGAGTGCTCTGGTTTTAGAAAAAAAAATAACACGAGTGAAAAAAAGATGAGGCACAATGGATTCTTGCTTTGCTAATGTAAAATCTTACAATTCATCTCTATCACTTAATGCAGTTGTATATATTGATTAAAGACAAAGAAATGTTTTCCTGTTTTTAGTTCACAGTGAAGAAGGCCTTGCCCCTGCACAATGTTCTCACAGTGCATGGGATTTTCTTTAACTCTTGAATCTTTCTAGACATGCTGTGAATAGCTCTTCATGAACTAGAGGACAGAACTGTGACATGAAAGAGGAAGATAAGGCTTCTCTGGAATTGCTCAGATTCTGTCTGTCTGGCCCATAAAAGTCTAGGAACATTTGTATTTCCTTTCCCATGGTCATAAACTCTGGAGAGAATGTGGAAGTTGTGTCAAAGGGGAAGAGTACTTATTTAAGTAAGTTATGTTGCTTATCCTTATCCTTATTTAAGAATTTGTCTGAATCAGACGATTGCTATCAGAAACATCCTCATCTGCTAAGAACCATGGGGGTGTTTTTGTCTTGTAGGCCCTGTTTGAGATGGGGAAAATCCTAATTTAAGACTTCCTGGACTCCTTCTATTCTTTGCCCCCCCCCCAACCCCCCCTACAATCTTGGGTCTTGGACAGTGGTGGTAAGGGCTTATATGTTAATGCTTGAAAGGACCACATTCAAATAGAGCTGTGTAATGATATTCCAAGTATGTTGACAAAGATTTGTAAGTTACAGCAAAATCAAAAGAACAAGAAATTCACTGCTGGACAAAAAGGACAATATAGAAGCAAACTAGAAAATAAGGTAGCTCAATAGATGAATAGACCTAGCACTTGCTCTGACAGATTCTTCTGTTTCTGAAACCTCAATTAGCAAGACAGTCCTCTCTATGGGTCCATTGATCGCCACTAAACCAAAATAAAATATGAAGAAAAAGCAATTCAACTTACCAAAGTTGATTGTACAAACATTCTCTTCCCCTCTGTTCCTGGGAAAGTAGTTATTATGGATGGCAATGTACGGGTCACTATTCCCTTAGGGACACTGAATACTTGCAAGAGAGACTGGTTTTATACTGGCAGTATACTGGCAGTATTTAGCATTTGTCTGCATTTGGATAGAGTCCAGTCATTGTTCAGTTTTGAATAAGTAAGTGTTAGGGCATTGGGTATGTAACAGATTATTTTTATAATATCTTTTGTGAATATGAGCCTAATCTTATATATACAAAGTTTTTTTCTGACTCTCAATGTACCTACATGAAAACTAAATTCAGCATGTAAACCATAATTTCTACAACTACACTTACTGAACCCAAGCATAGGGTCAATATTTTCATGTGACTTTGTTAACTGGTTATTACTAATTGTACAAAAATAGCTAAGATTATCACTCATTCTCATCTGCAACAAGTTTGAATGACATCATTCACTGGCTATTCTGGACAAATATAATAAGAAATGCCTGTTTCATGCCAAGAACTCTCGTGAAAGTGAGATTTGACATTGGTTACTTCAGATCTTTTCAAGATCCAGAGTTGCAGTGCAACTTGATCAACAGTGATTAAAAGTTATGCATCAAAACTGGCATTTCTCTGTCATGGTCCTCTCTATTCTTTGCTAGACCCAGGAAGGTTGTTATTTCACTCACCACTCCCAGTGTGAATATCTGTATCAAATCTTTTGGGATTTGCTACTCTGAGGAATACATATACACTAAATAAAAGCATTTACCAAAATATTCTCTATAAATATTATGGAGTTTTATATGAAAGGAAAGCTATACCTTGGGATAATAAGGAATATCTCAATTCAGCATTTTATGTTTTATTTTTTATGTAAACAAGTAAATTCAAGAGGGAACAAAATTTAAGTCAAGTCAGGGCTGACATAATACACACAATAACTCAGTGTAACTCAGTGGCTACTGTAATTATCTCAAGAGCAGGCACTGTAACACAAGCATTTAAATTTAATATTCAAGATAATTATCAGTGTAATTATCAGTAAGGGTATGTAGAAAAATGTAAGTTTTCTCTCATCTGGAAGCAAACACTGTGGATTGCATGATTATAAAATGTCATTACTGTAGGATAGTTTCAGGTTTTTTTATTGCTTAGCCAAGCAAATCAGTGACAATTGGATAAGGCATACAACCTCTTAGATCTTCAAGTTCAAGGAAACAACTTTTTTGTTCCTCCCAGGAATAATGTTTTTGTTATTAGTAAAATTCTCTACAAACTATTATTATTTCTTTATGGTAATGCATAAAACTGCACTCAGGGAAAGACTATTTACAGTATACAGTAGCAAAAATGAAGAATGGACTATAAGCCAAATCAAAAGACAACCTACTATTTTTTTCCACATTAAAAGAATTTTAGTACTGGCACTCTAGAAATATATATATGTTAACAAGTATCTACAACTATTAGAAAAGGGCTGTAAAATATACTGGCTAGAGTTCTTCAATTTTTCTTTTAGTGGTATTTTGATAAAGGCTGGGTTATGTGTTTGCTTTGTTTTTTGACATATCACTGAGCCCACAATGATACAGAAGCTTACTGTAATTCACTGCAGGATGTGAACTCCAAACTCTCTCCAACTGGAGAACAACATGTTTGGACTCACCTAGACCCTGACATTTTAGAGCATTGTTTGAAATATTGTGAAACTTTTTACCAACTGGAAATCTCATCGTGGCAAAATAAAAATAAAAAAATTGCAAGAAATTTTCATTTTTTTTATTGCTCTCTTGTCTTCTTCTTTTGCAATTTGCCAAAAAATAAATCCCATATTTTCCAGGAGTACCATTTAACATGTTATTTTTATTACAATATTTTTCAGGGATAATATGATATAGAGAAAGTATTACATTTTTATCCCTGCTATATCTATCCCTGCTATATTTCCTTTTATCCTTTTAGCTAAGTCCACACCATTCCTGAGGGCTCCTCTAGTATAAGCATCCCTATGAGCACCTCTCCATAAAGTGTCTTCAGTTAGGAGACCTTCCAGGATTTGTTTCAGTTCCAACCTTTCTGTAACACAGCTATTCTACAACTTTGTTGCATAGTACTACATAAGGAGCTTTGCCTTACCCCACCAGTGACTCATAACAAAAGTGGTGAAAATCTTGGGCCAGGGCAGTACCTCTGCATGAGCAGTCACCTATACTGTCCTCCCAGGGCCGTTTTACGTCTTGGAAGTTAACAGCCTTCATGAGGCTGAGTGCACTGTATCTGTCTTCACAGGCCACGCCTGCTGGAATATCTAAATCACACAGGATAGTGTTTCCTGTCCCAATCCCAAACTGACCCATATCCTGCAGAGGTATGGCATGCAAGAATGCTTCACGGGCAGGGTCTCTTCATCACATGTTGTACACATGTGATGTACACACCTGTGCCTTAAAGAGAATATACAACCCTAACCTGGACTCTACAGAGCTTAAGAACACAGGAGTACAGAGCAGGCAACCCAAAAGGACCAAGTAGGAAGAAATCCTTCTTTAGCTTATGTAAGAGGGGAATTGCAGTAGAATTTGGAGACTGAATCAGGAGACACACATTTTATTCCCAGTAACAGCCAGGCATAGGTTTTCCTGTTTCCCAGACCAAAACACCTTTCCTCAGAGCTTAAAAAAAACAAGACCTTTTAACCAGCTGCCAAAGAAATGTGTCCAAGGGTCACAACACACTGCAGTTCTCAAAAAAAACTCACCCCAAAACCAAACCAACAAACCCCCCACCCCAAACAACAACAACAAGAAAGCAAACAAACAACAAGGAACTAGGTGAAGTGACCCTCTCTCCTTATCTTGGGATACTCTGAAATTAGGTGGTGGCCTAGAAGTGTTGGGTCCTTGTTCCCTAAACACAAAGACACTTTTTCAGACAAGAGACATCAAAAGGAGCCTTGTCAGCTATCACCAATCACTGAACAGCACTGGCCCTTCAACAACATTTATTACTACCCCTAGATCTGTTTTACTGATGCTGTTGGATCAGTTAAGGCTTCAGATTGTGTTTACTAGAGTAAACACTTACCTCCAAACTCATAAAATATTTTAAAGATGCAAGTGCATGCACCTTTACTATAAACTTGACTAAACATGTAAAGTAATGACTTTACTTCCTAGAAGTGTTAAAGCCATTAACACGACAAAAAATTCTGCTCTCTATTTAAAAATATTTTGCAACAGACTTTCCCCTCTATAAGCAAGAACTTCATCGACCTTACTGAAATTATCTCAGTTTATTCTGGATGTGTGTTAAATCCTTCATGAGCTACAGATTTAGAATAACTCAGACAGGGAGAATGGTGATGTGAGAGAATGCTACCCACCTACACCTCAAAACACAGCTAGCAGAACTTAATACAGCATCCTGTCTGAGCAACCAGCTTATTTAGCCCTTCAGGACTGACAGTCAGACAGTTCATACAACTATTCTAACTCATTGATCAAAAAATCCAGCACACTGAATTGCAAAGAATGTCAAAGCTTGTATATTATGCAATATCATTTCACAACCTATGCTATGTTTGGACAGTGTAATTTTCTTTACAAACTACTGTGTAAATAATAGCTTTTAAAAATACTTCTTTGTCTCTTGTAAACTGTAAACAACTGTAAGAGGAATACAACCCCATGTAGAAAATTGGTACACAAGTCAGCCACTTTTAGAAAATCATACCCATAGGAGCATTTGTTTTGTTAGTGCATGCAGCCTAAGATTCTGATTCAAGATTCTTTTCTTTGCACAGAAGTCTGTCTGACACCCTAAGGGTATATGAAGCATGTCCTCTCTGACTCCCTATAAAAAACCTCAGAAAAATCCAAACAAAAAACTAAAAAAACCCCACTTTCACATATCTGTGATAAAAATTAATTGTAAAGTTCCCATATAAGTAACAGGGAAGGAAATCTTATTCTTTCTAGTGTTTGTTTAGCAGCTGGACTTCAAACATTCTCTGAAAAGCAAACAACTCCAGGAAAAGGAAAATCGAAACACAACAAGAACACTGAACAGATGAAAGGTTTTGAACTGCAACTGCAGATTAAATAACAGGTTAACAATGATGGGAACCAAATACATCCAAGATAAAGGGTGGAACCAAACTATACAAGGTTCATGGCAAGTATTACTTCTTCTACATATAATTTTGTAAGGTTACTGTTCATATTTTATACAACCTAGAATGAGAAATTTCTTCTTTTAGAAATCACCAAGCTTCAATACCATTCTTTTAGCTTCTTTTCATGAAACAAATAGCAGCTGAAAACATCTGCATTTCCAGGAAAATTAAGTATTCTAGATCAGACAAATGAGAAAGTCAGCAAATACCACAGTATTATTGGGTGCTATAGCTTTAGTCTATAAAAAATAACAAAAATATGTCTTTGCCGAGAAACATTGCATTACTGCATTGGAAAAACAAAGCAAGAGCTCCCTCTGTGTAACTTAGAATGCATTGCTTTGCTGTACCAAGTTATATATTTACAAGTTTTACTGTAAATGTGAATAATATATATTACAAATCTACAAAATTATTCAAAAAAAATCAGAGTTCTGGGCCATAGACAGAACTATTTTTCCCCCAGTAAAATTATAGACAATAATTATAGGCTAAAACAGGTGCGATTTCTACATTAAATGAATTGTTAGTAAAGACCTATTGAAGGTACAAGACTACAAATTCAGATGAACACACAAACACTTCTGCTTGAAAGTAAGTTAAACCAGACCAATAAGAAACATCTGAAGAGGCTTATTATTATTGCTACAGTCAGGTGACTGTAGAATTTACCATTCTCAGCTGTCTTCCCTACCTCTCTCTGTTGAAAGCTTCTGCTCCCACAGCAGGAACAACTCCTGAACCATCACAGATGGTCCACTATCACACCCAGATCACCATAAGAAATTGTATTGATGCTGCTTAGGGTTACTTTAATATCCTGTCTAGTAAATGTCAGATGTTCAGACCTCTTTCACATGTGGTTGCTCCTGCTACAGAAGCAATAATCTCCGAGAGAATGAATACCAGGCAGACAAACAGGAATTGCTTCAGCCAAATGAACTGCAATCATTTGTATTTGTAAATTAAAATTCTGAACACAAAGGTGATTCTTTAGTGATTTATTGTAGAAATGGGAATTGTTACAACATTTCCAGCCTATCTTTGCAAGTATTCTTCTGCCTTATGCAAACCATTCTTAGAGCCATTTGTAATTTTTCATAGAATTTTGGCAGACAACCCTGCAACCAAGGGGAAAAAAATGCCTTTCTTTGTGAAAAAGAATCAATAATGCATGATGCTAGTGAACACTGTTAACATACAGTCACTGTAGATATTACTTACTGCCTTGAAGCTCTATAGAATGTCCAAATTTCACTTCACTTTCTACAATAAGACAAAGTCATCCCTTACCTCTTTTCCTTTCACAAACAAAACATTTGCCAGCATATTTCAAATTCAAGTTGCAAAATTACTGTCTATGCTGAAGTTTGTGTCGGTTCTATTTTAAATTTAATAAGCCTTGGGATCACCGTGATAAATGTTAAAGGTAACTAAAATGTTAACAGCATGGAATCTTACCGTTCATTTTGAGGTTTCCTCCCCTTCTCCTCAGTGGCTAGGCTGACAAATATTTTGAACAGAGAAAGGAGAACAATGGATGCTGGTAGCACCCTGGCTTCACAAATTCCTTCCTCGTACCCTGAGGAAAGAACAAACTTTCCTTAAGTTCAGTATCACTGGCTGTCTAGCAGAAATACTTAATGCCTGTCTGTCAAAATTTCCATCAGAATGTGTCATTTTGACCAGAGGACTATTTTCTTGTCAAACTGTGCTTTTGAGACAATTGCAACCTAATTGCTGAAGAGATCAGACATGACTACTCTTTCAGACACAGGCCACCCTAAGAAGATTGCTTCAGGAGTCTGAAATTTTATTCCTAAGAATACTGGTAAACAGCCTGGATAATTTTATTAGACACTTCTGCCTTACTTGCATTTTGTATAGAATATTTTTCTCCCAGAGAACAGACTATAAGAGGATTGGTGCTTCTAGAATTAATAAACATTCAGATCTTCACAGCAGAAGTTTATTGCAGGGGTATTCATGTGTCTCCAGTTTATACTCTAGCTTTTTGGAACTCTTTGTATTGACATGTCCCCAGCACTGGATATTGGTTCAATAACTGCTCACCTGAATCACTCACTGTAAAATAACAGTGTAGTGGGTTTTCTGGATAATGAGAAAAGTGCCATAAGAATTCAGACATTATGGAATGGAAGGTACTTCTCTAGACATTACTAATGACTCTGGAGTTGAAATACAATAAATTACATTTCAAATATATATGTAATTTACCCGTGATCTGGGTATGTTTACAAGACAGGCAAGCATACTTCTAATAACTATAATCAGTGCAGTATTAGTAATTTGCTGGCAATCACAGTATCAGACTTCTGGCAATTCTTTGCATGTTTTCTGGCTCCTTGAGCCTGTGCAGTAGTATCTTTCCTGCCTTTGTGAGACTAATTACACTAAATTTACCTGTGATGTGATCACACAGTTATTTGGGCTGACAGGCCTAACAAAATGATATCAATCTTCCCCACCAATGGCAGAAGCAGCATGGGGAGGGACAGCCAACACAGCTGAATCTTCCTTGGCTGCCAGAATGGTGGGAGGTAGACCACTGGCACCTGCTGCCTGTTAGAGAAAGTGGCATTTAATTTTGAGTAAAAGATTAAGATTTTACTCCAGGATCTAAAAGTGTATACTGAGAAACTGTGTTCAATAACAAAACTTTTGGAAGAAGTCTATTGTGTTGATTTCTCTCTACTGGAAAAGGACATCTTAATAGTGAATTCCAACTTTTGTTAATATTTAAATGTGGGTCAGGCAATACTAGTGTGAATTTGCATTCATAATTCTTTTCTGAAAAGATAATTTGACATGCCCTCCTTTTCACTTTGCTATGTATTCAGCTTTATTTGCAAAGATCATTTACTGTGCTAATGCCTTTCCCCTTCAAAACTGTCTGTGCATGCCATGTCTCATGATGAATACCCATTTGTAAACAAAGTAGTGATTCATTATTATAGCTGAAGGGCATTGTTTTACCTGGATGTAAATTCATCATTTTTTAATGCATCGCAGCTTGATGCTTGATATCTCATCAAGCACTCTGAAAGCTTTGTTGACACAGATTGATGATCCAAACAATTAACTTAATAATGGCATCAGCGACTGGAGGTTAGTACTAACCACAGAAAGAGTGAGCCAAGTTCATCCCTTCTGTAAGCCTAATAAAGTCAAAGGAGGTATGTTTGGGATCTATTTATTGCAAACAATGTATTTGACCCTTTTTTCATTTTCTGAGCTAATTTTAAGAGTCCAGCTATACTGTACTAAGTACTCTGCAGACAACAAATTGAAGAATTTTTTTAAACAGGTCAGGTACTGGCAAACACTATAAACAATTCTCCTTTCTCAGAATGGTTTCAGAGAAGCTAATAAGCTGTGAATATACTGTTAGAGCTCAGCTGGAGATAGCTCATTCTCAGCTGTTTGCTACTGCACCTCACCTGAGATACCGAGATGCAGTAACTGCCTCTGTCCATACTTTTGGTTTGCTCTAACGCATAGTAAAATGACATTCAGTAAACCCCTCATTCTTTGTTGTTTTTCTAACTTGTCTAGCTAGAAAAGCTTTCCTGCTTTTTTCCAGCGTTATCTGTCTCAATGCACCTCTACAGGACCAGGGAATCCACAGATGAATGTATGGCATCATTTAAATTCAGACTGAATTTTTACTTGTTTTAAGGAAGTTCTGTTATGGATTTCGATAGATGCTAGAAGACTGCAACATTACACCTACCTCATAATTATATCCTTTGCTATCAATCTTTCTGCAATATTAAACTCAGCATCTAAAGGAATTCAAAGTGCTAACTCTTAAAACTTGGGAACTTAGTTCTGTGATGGTTTAACAGGGAGTATAACGTCTTGTGCCAACTGATGTAATTCTACTTGGCAAACAGTGCCTGGGAACTGCCAGTTTCAAGCTGGAGACTGACAGATGAGTAGCTTTTCTTTCTGAAGTGAGCCAGGTGCTTGGAGTTAGATGTAAAGGACTTAGGTATTGCCTTGAAGTTAAGTTGTTTCATCCTCTCTTTGATAGTAAAAAATCAGAGAAATTCATGACTCAGATGACTATAAAAGTACCCTGGATTCAAAGATGACACCTGCCACCATCCGTCTGCCTTTTTTTCCTTTTAATGAATTTTTTATCACTTTTTATAACTGATAATTTCTACAGCCTCATCACTGCCTTTGTCTACCAGAGGGTTTTTTTAACTCAGATTTGGAACAAATCCTTCAGATACCTCACAGTAGTTGATATGTCTCTAATAGTAGAGTTCCCATGTTAATACCAATCCTTTTCCACTTGTACATCTGGCACCACAGAAAAAGTGTGAGTGCTTAGCTAAGCAAGTTTCCTGTTTGTAAGAATTCAGGCATAACCACACACACACAACTACTTGTATTTGCCAGGTCTGTTGCATTCATCAATGATGTTGCAATTGTAATTTACTTGCAGGAGCAGCAAAACCTTATATGTTAGATGTTAAGATACTATTCACTAGCTTAGGAATACTGATTTTAGTACAGTTATTAACAAAATAAGACAAGCACTGTGTAACTATATTGAACCTTCTTGTATTAAGATGCTGGGTATGTTCAATATAGGGTTGTTTTTGAGAGAAGCAAAAATCAGATTAAAGTAATTATAAAGAAAAAGATTATTAGAGATAACACAGCATACAAATAAAGATGATGATATTCCATATAATAAGTATTTGTTTGCTTAAGTCTGATGCATAAACATAAGCCACCAAACCCAAACAAAAACCAACAAAAAAAAATACTGAGAAATGGAGGATAATGACCAGTAGAGAGCAGAGACAAAAAGAAGAACTATCAGAGCTACATACAGCCAGGTAAGCTGGAGGTCTAGTTGTGTTCCTAAAGTAGAAGAAGCTGTAGGGAAGGCAAGAATGCATACACAAGCATGTATTATGTATTTTAAATTATCTGAAATCTTTCAGTTCAAGATTAAATTCTACTGCTCATAATTTCTGAAAATCAGTGAATCTAAGCTGAATCTGAAGAGGTGAATGTAAACATATATTTATCCTCTTTTATAACAAAAGAGTAAGAATCCATTAAAGAAAACAGGCTTGAAGTTAAAAGAAAATATTATTATAAAGCACATAATTAATGTGTTGAACTCCCCACCACAAAATAAAAAAATGTGACAGCAGCAGACAGAAAAAGCATACATTTAATGAATGTTATTCCTAGACAGAATATTAAAATACATTTTCACACATGTAAAGCAATTATAGTATTGCTAGATAGATATATTTTGATAAAGCAAAAAAAAGTGAGGAAATAAAAATAATACTATATCTCTTCATTCAAACATCACTGTTATCACAACTGTTACACAAAACAGACTGTGCACCACAACTCAAATTCTGAGGTTCTGAACTTTTATCACACATCTGCTAGTCAAGATCTCCCTCTCTTCTCAACCCCATTCTTTTTCTAAGAAAAATGTGTACATCTTGTTTTTTTCCTAGTCAGTTCTGATATGTACATTAGTCTGGTGATGATTTATAAATAGTGAATGGATAAGATCAAGTGGTGTCTTCGACAAAACTAATGTTGTGGTGCTTGCTCTGTAATACACAACTGTTATTAACAGCCAAAAAAAAGTATTTTCTTCAAACATTGCTCAAATTGAATGGAACAGAAGTAGAGCAGCTAAATATTTTGTCCACTAGCATATGCACATAAACCTTTTACTTTAGTCTGATGAAAATGCACCATCCTTTTTAAAGAAGATTAAGTGTGTATGTACATATGCCCTGCCCTTATTCAGCATATTGGCACAGCCCAAGCACTGCCAGTCAAGAGGGTATGCTTTGCAGGTTATACTGCAAAGCATCTCCTTGCTCCGTGGGGTTTGTGTAGAAAACTAGTTTATCTTAAAATGTCCTAAAGGTATAGAGTGATGTCAAAATGTCCGCAAACAAATAAGAAATTATCAATGTGTTAAAGTTCTTCAGTCTGAATATTCTGCCACTGACACTTGTAAAGAGATATCAGGCAATATGAAAAGGTAGTTTCAGCCTCAGTCTAACTGAAAAAAATTCTCTTCTGATACTTTTTTTTTAAATGGAGGTGCAATTTTTTTCAACTCTGCTAGAGTACTTGATGCTGACCTGTTTCACTTTCTTGAAAATAATAGATAAATCCACTATTTGGCCTGGCATACCAATTCCTATGACAGGCTAGCCTATTTTACTTCTGTAGGTTGCTCTTCTAAGATTAGTGTAGGTGACATCATGAGTTTCTCAACAGCTGCTCATTAAAAAACTCCCTTTTCTGTGTACAGAATGAAAAAAATGTACAGGTAATGGTACATCTACTTTTAGACTAACACAGTAAAGGACATAGTTACTGCTTACTTTTAAAAGTAAGTAGGTCTAAATAGATCTAGAAGTGTAGCTCATAGGTTATTTTCATAGATGTAGGTTATTTTCATACTCAGTGATTTCTACTAGCACAGAAATGGAAATTTTCAATATAGGCCTAAGCAGACAAAAAGCACTAAATTATCTTGTTATATGCTGTTAACTTTTAACAAGAAGCTGGAACTAAAATATCTGCTTCTAGCTTGCACTGAGAAGACAGAAAACACCAATAGTACAAAACATATTATGTCATTTTACAGACACAGCAATAATGAAAACATTGTTAAAGCAATGAGACTTGCCAGCTACTGATGAGACTCAAGAGAAATTCTTCAACAGATGTTTCCCACATCAAACAGATACTTATCCCCCTCTGATTACCATGATCTTGAGAATTCATGACTTGATTCAATGATCAACACCTCTCCAATTGTCCCATAAAACACAAATTCTTGCAATTGATTTTCATTTGAACAGCAGCTGGTAAAGTATATTATGGCCTTGAGTCCCTTATGGTGAAGTTGTATTACAGCTTTCTTGTGTCCATGACATAATTAGAATCCTGTAAGCACATCAGTTATACGCTGATGAATGCACAACCCATTTTCCTTGCTATTTTAAAGCCTACTATCCTCACAGTGACTAGTTACTACTGTACTACAAGCTGACCTGACCACATGCTTATTTCTTGAAAATTTCAACTACTGTCCTCTGAGATTATTTATTATTATTTACTACAGACTTAGTTCAACATAATTCCTTTGACAGCTGTTATTTACTATTTTTAAATGTTCCTAACATACAATGTACTGAACAATAATCCATCTGGATTACTTCTCTCTTTAGCTTGAAGTTCCATCATTAAATACTGTATAGGCACCTATCAAATAGAGATACCAAACTCATTCTAGAGTAAGAAGTCAACACCTAAAGGGAAAGCTTTACCAGCTTATACCATGACTGTGATTAGCAGAAAAGTAAGTTTGAGACACTAGACAAGCCTGGAAAAATGGAAGGTTAAAAGAACACTGTTTTAACACAATACTCAGATCTTTTTGTTTCATCTTCTTTAATGTATAGAATCTTCAAATCTGGATCACATTAATAATATATAACTAATAATAATATAACACGCTTCATTTCTAAAATGCTTTCTCAGCTCACAAGATATATACTGCACATATAACACCAATGAAGTACACTCACTTTTAGAAACAAAATACCTTGAAACAAAATAGCAAACAGATACCAAAAAGAAATCCTTGTCAAGGACATGTAAGAAATCCTTTGATTTTCACGTTATTAGAGTATTTTTAGAATTACATTGTAGCTGGTTTTTTCACAGTTTATACCAATTTTCTCTGATTTTTATAAAGAAAATAACACAGCTCAAATTATTTTTTCTACTGCTTTTCATTTCCTTTATTATTTATGCTTTTAGTATAAATAACTCAGGTACATAGAATGCAATGATTTATTTTTGCGATACAGCATATGTTATGGTTTCTTATGAGTGAGATGAAAGTAACAGGCATCTTAGGACAAATGACTTCTTAAAAAGAAACAAAATCTTTATAATAAGTATTTTTAATTCAAGTAAAGTTTTTTTACTTTCCAAGGGTAAGTCAGGAGTAATAATTCAATCAAAATCAAATTTTTAACCATCTGGCATAAGAAAAAAACCCCTTTGATTATCAATAAATATTTCTTAATAGCAAGTAATCTTATTTAGACTGGAACACAAGAGAGAACAAATCACTGAATAACTGGGAAATTGTTTTGCTGGAAATTTGTCCAGCGAATTGTTTTCATAATTTTATCCTGGGCAACAGTGAAATTGAGCATTTGAACTTAGCCTAGCAGCTTAAAACAGACACTTCAAAAAATATCACCTTGCCTACCTCCTGCACATAAATCATACAGTGCCACCTTGCCTATGCAGCCCTTACCTTCTCAACTGCTAAAAATCGCTGGCATCATTAACTCACTTCATATTATGCTATTTCTCTTTCTGCCGAACCTGTCACCACCTCATTTTCTCCTGCATCCCCCGGTTTGACGGATGCACTTGCCGTAATACTTTTCTAGTTTTTGACTTATTCACAGTCTGCTATATTGCCAGCTTCCTCCTGAGAGCGCTGCTGGATCAGGAGCCTGCTTGCTGTGCTTGCACATAGAACTAAAAGAGAGTTCCAAGCACCACAAGAACTGCAATATTGTGTCCTACAGAAAAGCTGCTTATTTCCAACTTCACACATGCTGTGCGGATTTATCCATGATTTACAGAAACAACTGACTTTTTCAAGGGAAATGCATGCAGCCCACATTACTGTGGTCTAGACAGCTCTGTCTCACTGACAGGAGTAGGGAACACACCTTATTTGTACACAGTCCATATATAGAACATTACACATTCACAACTTTTGAAAAATCAAGCAGATTTTTATTCTATGTTGTTTGTATATGCCTGATTTTTAGAGCTGCTGATAAACCTATTTGTGTACTTTACAATACCTTGTATAAAATTGGCATATAAGAAATTAGTTTAATTTTTGTTTTAAAAATAAATTTTTAACATGAAACTAAATTATAGTGGTGATTGCAGCATGGATAGATTGATATGGAACCCTATCAAAATCATGAAACTGCTGATATAACATAAATTCAGTAAGGAATTAAAAAAGAATTAATTAAAAAAAACTCCCACTATTTCTAGAAAATCTTATAATCAAACAAGTTTTGTGACATTGTTAGACCATATGCAATTCTGATTAAAAGCTACTTGTAAAAATATAAGGTAAATTAAACCATCTGAAAAATCTAAAAAAAGTATTTACAGGTATCAAGTTGGGGTATTTGTAGAGGGGTCTATCAAATGCTAGTCAGCTCTGTTCAGTACTTCAGAAATGGTCAAAAACTACTATATTGATAAAAAATATACTGATATTGACAGGTAGATGTGCAGGATAGACCTTGTCTGGAGATATACCGTAGTGCATTCTTTTCATGGAGTAAGAACCAAAACTTACTGTTTCTACTACCTTATCCCCTTATCCATGCTACAAACAAGGAAACCCTGTATCTCATGTCTCTCAAGCTACAGAGTGCTTCGCTGTAAAATAAAGTGTTTGAATGTGTGGATGATATAAACATATTTGTAATCATAATCAGTAAAATAACCCAGATATGGCTGCAGACAAAGAGAAACTGTTTACATAAATCATTCATATTTTCTTAATACCTGTCTTTGGGTTTAGTCTGCCTTTCTTTCTAGTCTAGCTGGGATCTCAGAATTATTTCTCTGTAATATCTGCCAATTTAATTAACGGTTTGTTTATTCCTTCTTCCAGATAATTAATGAAGATGTTAAATAAGACCAGTTCTAACACTAATCCCAGGGTGCCTTGGCAGACCTAATTCATCATACCCTTTGTTTGGAGACAGTTTGGATGATACAGCTGATGTAAGAGGATGCTGCCCACCTGTTTGGCTATGTTATCCACAGGGAACGTATTACACCAATTACAGGAAAACTTCACAGACTTTATTTGCCTCTTGCTGCAAGCCAGAAGAGTGTTGACAAGGTTCTAGAAAAGAGCTCTAAATCTTTTCTTTCCTGACACCTGAGAGACAGTTCAGCAACAAGATCACTGCAAATGCTTTTCATAAAAGCAAATCCCTTTTTCAAAAGAAGCCCTACTGAATTAACTAAGCCAGAGAGATGCAAACTGTCTCAGGTTAAAGAAAATAAAAATTAAGAAGACTCAAAAACTTCAACTCCTAAAGGAAAGCAACCTGTTTTTCTTAAAGTGCTCCCAAACCAGAGCATATTAGGCTGAAAGTCAGCTTCCTCTGCATCTTTGATGGAAAAATCTATATAGCAGTAGCCGAACTGTATTTAAGTTACTTTGGACAGCGACTTCTTCAGATGGAGGATTCTCAGGATGATTTCCCCCCCAGATAATGATCTAAACAATGTTGTTACTTACATGGCATTTTTAGTGGTTGGTGGTTGAATCCCTTCTTCTGTCATAGCTTGTTGGCGTACCTTTCCTTTCTGGCAAATCAGCATACAGATAGTCAAAGCAAGGTATTTCCCCCTTTGAAAAGGTAAATATCAAATAAGACATTTAGTGGTCATTATGATTTTCAACAGTTTTTATTCTGTTTGTGTAAATATTTTATACAATTTCTCATGACCTATTGTGGAAGCTCCCCACTATTACAATAAGAGTCCAGGGGCCCTACATTTCAAGGCAGCAGTCTGCTAAAACCTGACTACTGTAGCCAGTACTCTTACTGTGTACTTTCATGATTTATTCATGTTATTTGTAGATATAAATCTTATATATCCTCATACAGTGTATGCTTCTGAAGTCCATTTAGCGGCTATCTTTGTTTTATTTTATGCAGTTCTTTCAGTTTTTTTCAGATTCTACATAGAAGTAACCAACACTAACCTTTCCCTAGTTACTCCAGTGTCTAAAACCATTTACAGTAATGACACTTTTATTCACTGGTTTATACAGCCCCTCTTTTCATTAGATCTGACTTAAGACTGCTACTAGAACAGATATAAACCACAACTACTTTATCAACAACTCTCCTTTGCCTCTGATGGGCCACACTCTAACTACAAAATTCTCACCATTTATGAAGTCTGCATGAGGGAACTGAAGGTAGAGGGTGCAATACTGTAAAGAAAGTTCAAAATACCCAAAGGCTAAAGGAATAAATTATTCATAGTATTGCAGTGTCAACCCTTACATGGAAAAAGTGCACCCAAAACCGAGGTTTTGTCATTTTTGAGCTTTCCTGTACTCCTGTCAAATGTCTTCCCCAGTAGCTTTTATCAGGTTATACCCTGCCAAATAACCTTGTTGCAAAACAACATTCTCCCCACTTCACAAATTATGAGGAAACTGCACAGAAGCCCACCTCTTACTGCTGCAGCAGTTTAATCAGCAGCTCTTTACTGACAGTTCTCTGCCAACACCTGTTGCATATAGCATCAGAAGGGGAAAAAAATTGTCTGAAACATGTGCACAATAAAATTTGATTTTTTTTTTTAAGTAATACAAAGAATTTCACAGAGAATTCAAAACCACAGAGAGGGAAATCTGGCTGATGAACAGAGAACAAGCAGATTAGAAGAGAACTCCACTGTTCAGCCAGTCCAACACTCCGCTCAAAGCAAGGCAGTACTCAAAGCCAGATCAAGTTCCACAGGGTTTTTCCCAGGAGTATTCTCATGGACCCTGGACAACCTTCTCCTGTGTTTACCCTTTAATCAACTGTTTTTTCATATATAGAAAAAAAAAAAAAAACAAACAAAAAAAAATCAGAATGTGTTGCATTGCCTCGTGTCCTTTTCCTGTGGGCCTCTGAGGAGAGCCTCTTCATTCTTAACAACCTTCCCTTTCCTTAGGCAGGTGAAGACAGCACTCACAGAACCGCAGAGAGCCCTGCCCTTCTTCTCTGCTAAGCAAGCCCTGCTTTCTCAGCTTCTCGCCGTCCATCTTGTTCCCCAGCGCCCTGGAGGCGCCCTGCCGGCCCCGCTGGGGTTATTCCCAGTGTTCCCGTGCCGAGGGACCCGCAGGCGCTCCCCGGGCGCTGCCCGCGCCGTGCCCCGCGGGGTGCGTTATTCCCCGTGCGCCCGTGCCCCGCGCTGCCGCCAGGGGGCGCTGCCGGACCGCGCCCCCCCCCGCTCGGCCCCCGCCCGGCGCGCGTTCCACCCCGGGAGACGGGCTCGGAATAGGAGGCATCTGCTCGCTTCTCTACAAGCCCAGGCTTCTTTGCTTCTGAGCTTCCTTAAGTCTACAAAATACACTGCATCTATACGCTCTGAAACCCAGCAAGTGTTATGCCAGTTCTAGTCTTTGAGGCCCGCATTTGTTTTCTCTTTTTGCTTCCTTCTGCTCCTTCTTACCTCTGAACTAAAAAAAAAAAATAAAAATCTTGGCTGGTCCTTCCCCGCTTTCCAAAGCCCTCCCTGGCTTGAAATCCAGGAATGAAATGAAAACCTCAGCTGCAGTAATGATATGCTGCTTCTTTCCAGCCAGGAGGAAAAATCTTTTTTTTTACTCTCCACAAGAAAAGGCAGAAATTCATAAAGAGCTAAAGATTTTTATTCTAGATCAAAACTGTCCGCAGCATTTACCAAACCCAGCAAGATCTATCCTTGCCTTCCAAACTGCTACCCTGGACTAAGGTTCAAGAATAAAGTAGTGACTGTAAGCTCTTTGGACCAGTCAGAAAGCCGGACACCACCTTTGGGCAAAATGAGTACTTTGGAAGACAAAAACAGAAATAAAGGTCATAAAATGGGATATTCATATTACTTCCATTAGTTAATTTGAGTTCTGTTATTGCATTCTTTCTTGCTGATAGGGGTGCAAGTAATAAATATGAAAGCCATCTGGTTTTGTTTAATTTACCCGCATTGTTTGAGGAGCTATGAATCATGTAAGAGATTTAAAGGGATTACTGATAGAGAAGAGTGTAACCTTTCTTCCAATACAACAGCTGTTCTGAAAAATTTCCATAATAACAGTTGCTTTTAATTATATAAAGAACTGCAAAGCCTTTTTAGCCTCATATCAATAATGCAGCTTTGATTCAAAAGTTGCTAAAGAGATAATCCTCAGCCTTTTTGTCAAGGCCAGTTTGTGAATAGCAATGATTTAAATCCCAATGTCATTTTTTTTCAATGGAAGGAAAGAATAGTCTTTATTTCCCTGGAACTCGGACTGAGAAACTACAAGCAATGCTTGGAAAACATTATTTTCATAAGAGTCCTCCAAGAAATGCTACTGATGCCCAAACAGACACATTTAAAATAAAAATGTCAGAAATATAGCACAGATATGAGAAAAAAATTATCCTACAATATCTCATCAAACACTACTGATAAGAATAAATAATAAATATATCTAGAATTGGTGTGTATTACTAAAGAAGGATTATTTTTAGTTATTTTCAAGGCCCTGCCAAGCCAGTGAAAATTGGATTTCTTTATCTTCCACTCTTCCTACTTCTCTCTGTAATTGAATACTGGCCTCTGACTGGTTAATGCTTATTCATTCCTCATTTTTAGGTCAGATCACTAGTTTTTGAAGATAATTAGAAACCCCTGCTATTTCTTCTAAGCCTTGAGTCTTCAGGCTAATTAAAATGGAGAGCTGCATATACACATGCAGCTGATAAAGACTTGTAGCAACATAGTAGGAATCACACTATTTGTGTAACAGAGAAGTGAAAACTGGTTGTATCTGGTAGGACAGTTTTTGTTATGGCCCTCCTTGTATTTTGCTCAGCAATTATCACTTATTTTGTTCTTAGAGCTTCATGGATCTTCTAATACTATCTATGCTTTTGAACAAATATTATCCTACTATTTTTCAGTACAGCGTTAAAGTATAACATCTAAACTTGAAGAAAAGATGGCAAGGTCTTCATACTAAAATCATCTTTAATTTCTCTCATTTTTCCCTGAGGTATTAATCTTCAATGTAAAATATACAGGATAAGTGAATACACCTCTGAGCAGTGCACGTATAAATGCATTATAGGCAAGAAGGCTACAAAGAATGTTCCTGCCTGTCTCCAGGTACCAATTTTCTCCTTTCATCTGTTTTAGCATGTAGATAGCCTAGAGGCATTGCTGGACACTTTCTCTTAAAGATCTTCAAGGTTTCACTCTGAGAACAAACTACTGCAAGTTTTAAATGTTTCCTTTTGTCCTCCAGACAAATTTAGTAACTTTTACTTAATTTGGGAGGAGCCAATATCCATCAACAAAATAAGTAAAACTACTGGCACTGAACTGTGTCTCAAGATGCAGTAAAGTTATGAGCAATGTTCTTAAGTTGCCAAGAAGGTAGTCTGTACTTATCACATGAATATCCACCTTCACTAAGACCTGCTGTTCCCACCCTGAGGCAGTTGCACATTGCTGTCACTTGTTTCTGCAAATGAAGCTAAACTATGACTTTAAATTATATTATGCCATTGTGAATAGGCAAGGCATCTATGCTGATAGATTTGAGTATCTAAAAGCAACAAGAGTATTTAACTCGGAAGCTAATAAGAGCTTTTCAAGACTCTATAGTTTTTAGTACAAACTCATAATTTCCCTTTTTTAAAATTATTTTCCAGACATTTTATCCAAGAGATATAGTTTCATTATTGTTTACCAGGTCAATTTTTGAACAAAAACATGGTGAGGAGTGTAGTCTCGTTTGTAATCGCCTATGCAAGTCTCTTTCCTGCTGGCTTAAAATAGTCACATAAGAAGTAATATATCTAGATCCAAAGCACTCCATATGATTTGGAGCAGCATACGGACAGTTGATCTCTTGCTACCAAAAAAACAGTCATTATCACTGGGTTATTAGGTACTCTGGTGGAGAAAGGAAAAGGAATCTTTTAGTAATAAAAACTTTCCCTTCAATTTAAAAAAAAAAAAAGTGTATAGATGGATACTGAATACTTAATAACATAACTTAATACACAGATTCACTCCTAAAAAGCCCAAATTAAATTCATAATATCAAAAGCTCCTGTTACAATTAATGGCCAGATCACAGCCTTAGTCCAGAGATAGCTCTATTACAAAATGTGAAGTCTAAAGTGGCTATGTTCACCAGTCTGATGTTGAAAATTATATTTGGCAATTCCAGGCTAATCTAGGTGACCTTGGTACTAGTCATTGCTCTAGCTAAAACCAAAATATGTTATGCAAAGAAAAGGCATTCTGATAAGAGAAATGGAGTTGGTCTCAGTTCAGAACGCTGTCTTTGCTAGTCTGCTCATAATTTCTCAGGAGTTTGAAGCTCTAGGATCAATTGCTCTCCCATTTCCAGGGTAAGGATGCACCACTATGTATCAACGGATTGCTACAGCAGCTTAAAGAAGCTACATTCTCTTTTTTAAAAAAAATTTACTTTGCTTGGAGATCTAACCAAAGAAGCTGTTCCGTGGCTACGAATCCAGACTGCAGAGAGGTATCTGGGAAACTTCATGGGACTTCTAAACAGTACCTGGCTTGGCACACAAGTGAATTCTCAGCTGTAACTCTCCCTTTACACGGCATAAGGAAAATAAGTGACTGCTTAAAGTTACGCAGCAGGGTACCCAATAATAGAAGCTAGCATTGTTCCCTGTGTGGCTAATGGAGAGAAAGACTTAATGAGGCCTGTGCTCTAAATCACTGACTGGTGAGGTGCCTACCTTTTGCCATTGATTAGACAGAGGGTTCAGACTTTCCATTACCTTACAGATGATGGACCTCAATTATTACTGAATATTAGGGAGTGTGAATAGCTTGCCTCTCTCCTTTTAAGTCTAACTCTCTCTTGTGAATTTAACCCTTTGGTCTGAGCAGAACAAAAAGTCAGATTTAAGACAGATTATTTATGCTTTTTCTTTTTTTTTCTGCCCCCCCCCACCAAAAGCCAAGAGATTAACACAGTACGAAGGTCTCTTAGGAGAAAAGTATGGTCTTCAATGATTGAAAGGAATCCATATCTAATTCCTGATTGAAAATGGCAAAATTACTCTGCTGAAAACTAACAAGTCAAATTAGTCAAGATTTTCAAAAGTGATTACTTTTTTCATCTCTAGAGAAATCAAAGATTTTTATAGAAATAAGAAGCCATTTTTTCTAAAAGAGTGGTGTCTCGCTTACAACCAATCAGTCATTGTCAGGTGAATCTGTCATATTCTTAATTACTACCCAAGAGAATTCTGCTCATATATGACAATATTGAAAAATTAGTAATTTTTTAAAATATAATTGCAAACATAATTAAGGAGTTTGGGGGTTTTGGCATCCTCTATCTGTCTTACTCTAAAGCACGTTCTGCTCTAGCAATTTAAATTACAATATATTAAACTTCTAGAAGTATTTTATGTTCTTGCTTAGTATATGAATTAGAAGACTAAGAATATGCTTATCTGTGATCAGTTTTCAATAGGTAGAAATTAGGATAGTACTAATAAGTCTCAACTATCTTTTCTACTTCCAAAACAAGAATCCATTAATTACAAGTATTTTGCACAGAAACTTCATATTCAATGAGAACTGTGTGTAAGTTGTAGCATTTTATTACAGCTGCAACAGTGAAATAAATGTAAAAATCTCCCACAATAAAACTGGTATTCACAACTTGGCTAATAGTTCTATATTGATACTTCACCACAATTTGCAAAAAACCCTCCTTGATCTGTTTCTTTACAATAACTGGAGCTGTAAAAACAAAGTTACTATAGTATGGGGGTTTTAGTAATGGAAACCAAGACCTCTCCACCAATAAAAGGATCCCAACACTCAAGGCATTATTTATTTTCAGATAACTGGCAAAAATTAATTTAACTATGCATCCATTTTAACTATGGATGACCTTCAAAAATCACTGGCAGACCAGGAATTGATAGTCAGAACACATTCCCTGACGAGTGCAACTAGTTGAATTAATTGCATTAAGAGACTTAATTTTGAAGGATTTGGGAATGTTTTTGCAAGGTTTAGGAAGGATTTCACTAGGATTACATGATGAGCAATTTTGAGTGTGCTTAACTGTTCACATTAACTCTCTAGACAAGCATGAAACAGATCAGTCATCCACTGTTTATTAATTCTTATCCAAGATTTTGTCACCATAAAGGGCCTATCTTTATAGTTCACTGTATACTTCAACCAGCCAGCAGAAAAAACCTCATGCCTTAGCAAGAACCTCAGTGCTGATGTTCTTTGGACTGTTGGATTAGAACAGTGTATTATATTATTCTGGATATTTCTGTTCTCGTGTTGCCTTTAGAGAAATGTAACCTTACTATTTAATCTAAAATGATATTGCACTTAAATTGGTCTATTTTTGCCACATGATAATATTCCTTGCCACCACCTTTTTTCAAATCTCTGTTAATTGCAAATTTAACTTAGGTATTTAAACTGAGCACCAATGTCCTAAGACTAAGATATTAATTCAAGGGAGAAAATGTGCATAAACCAAAAACTTTTAGCAACTGGATGTCAGCAGCTCTACTTGTCCCAAATGACCACATCAATTTTATGCCAAATGTCCTGTGACATGAACTGATACAACAAAGCAGGCAATCAGGGCTTCTATATAAATTCAGGAACACTGAATTAAAAAAAGGATTGTACACTTTTCATAATTATGGGAAACCTGAAGTTTTGCAAAGAAATGTACATTTTTTTTTAATGTTTGTTTTTTTCTAAGGAGATCACAGCTGCAGTAATATACAAAAATGTGTGTCCAGTTCTGAGCACACTGTAAGCTATAAACTGAATGTAACTATTGCAAACATGCCAACAGATCAAGAAATGGTGCCTGCAAACATGGTTGGGAAAAATAACAGAAGCAGCTGTGCACAGACTTACAATAGCAGAGGAAAAATTTATGAGGATATATAGATTTACTCAATTTCTGCTTTAAAAACGGACTACCTTTCACGGCAAGTAACTTGCCTTATTTGCTATATCAATTATCATTGTACAGTAGCACACTGATTTTTTTGATGTAAAGGCAGACAGGAAGTAAAAAAACAGTCAGATGTCAAACTTATACTAGAGTGAGATTAATTTGCTTGTTTGAGCTTGAAATTTGCACATTTAATTACCTGTGGGATATTGGATTTTTCAAAATCAAATAAGGTGTATATAATTATTTATAGAATTACCTGCCAAAAAATGTTAAATTCTAATAAAGAACCCCAAAATAAATATAATGTAAACTTTTGTTTTGCAAGCAATATATCCACCTCCTTTTAAAACTTGCATCTTCCAAAATAGCTTCCCTTGTAGCCTGGGAACTGCAGAGTTGAAACTGAATGGCAGCAACTGAGATCTCCTGACTCAAGGACATACTGTCACAAAGCCAGCTAAGACTAATCTATTCAGAATACTGTAAAACACAGTTATATATTTATCTCTTGGCTGCACTACTACATCATGAAAAAAACTGTATCAGTAGTAATTTCGCCCAACAACTGTTCTTCATTCAGCTGTTTTCATTTAGGTACTTTTACCTAAAAACTATCCTGATTTAGAGTTCAGCATTGGGCATTTCAGACCAGAACTGTCAAATTGCTATTTCTTACAGTGCTATTACCTCTCTCTCCTTTGTTGCAAATATATTCTTAAATGCTTTTATTAAAACAAATAAACTCCCAAATGTTTATCAACCACCACCAAACACTTTACTACGAAGATCACCAACAGTTTGTATGTATCTGGAATTCAACATTTAGTAGAATAGAAGTGCATGCAAAAGGTGATTTACTGCAGAATCCCTGGTTAAAATTCATTTACTGAAAAACAGCTAGTTAAAAAAAACCCTTACTATGAAAAACATATTTAATAGCCAACTAACAGGAACTATTGTTTGTACTTTTAAGGTGCTTAGATATGAACATAGAAACCCAAGTTATGTACCGATTTCAAACTGCTTGGAAGGACAGTAAGGCAGGACTCAAGGGCAGCAGAAAAACCAGTCTGAGTTTCATATACCATTCTTGAACATTGGTGATTTCCTGCTGGTAAGCTAAACTCTCTGGCTAACAATTGCCTTACTGTTTTAATTTTGAATGATTACAGGAAAAACATCACTGAGAAAAAGAAAAAAGGCATTTGCACCAAGGGTAGCATACTCTAACTTTAGGAGAACACATGAATTAAGTTTTATTTCAGCAAACATAATTTAGCCTGATTTAGCCCCTTTATGTAAAAAAATAAATGTTATCCTTTTAGGAATAAACACTTTGATTGAACCCAGATAGGAGACTGGATACGGACTGTTAATATGAGATAGGATCAAGAGAGTTCACCAGCGAGTGTGCCTTACGAGGCATCACTGTCTAATGTTCTACCTTAAGACGCAAGTTCCTTCAAGTTTCTTAGAGCTTGTGGAGTTTATTACCCCTACTCTTGCTTCAAATGCAGCGAGAAAAGGAGTATTTTCCTTGTGTAAAGCTGGACTGACTGCAAAACCTATTAAGTACTGACTTTTTGAAGGCTGAAGCTAACTTCTAATTGTGCATTGAGAAAGTCTTTAAAAAAGGCGCGCTTAGGAGAGTGTTTTAGGCCGTTCCAGGAAGAGGGCGGGAGCTGCTGCGCTGCCCGAGGGCGCTCCGAGCTCCGCCTCCCGGAGGGACGGGAGCGGCCGGGCGGGCAGGAGGGCGCCGGCGGCATGGTGGAGGGTCCCGGCTGCGCGGTGTGCGGGGAGCGGCTGCGGGCGCGGCTGGCCCGGGGACAGCCCGTGCGGGCAGCCAGGGGCCGCGCCGTGAGTGGGCACCGCCGGGACAGCGCTGGGGGGAGCAGCCGCCGGGGTGCGGGGACAGGGCGGGGCGCGGGGCGATCGGTCGGTCCCGTAGCCCCGCTGCCGCCGCCTGTGCGGGGCGCGGGGTGTCACCCGCGGGTGCTGCCTTTATTCTTCCTCTGAACTGTAAGATGTTCGTGTTATTAACATAGTAAATAGGCCGTAGCAGGTCGGATGTATGGAGCGATGCTGAAGGTGAAGAAAATGGAGCTTTAGGAAATGACGGGGGAAAACTTTTAGAGTCATTCTTGCTCACTTAAGATAAATTTCAAAATATCGTTTTGCTTCGGGAAACCTAAAGTACAAGGGAAGTTATTACTAATCTTACTTTTTCATAATCTCATAAGTGTCTGCATGTACGAGATGATCTTTAAGGTCCCATTAACCCAAAACGTTCTGTGATTCTAGTCTGAGTGAAACACGATGGAGAAAAATACATGTTTCACAGATTTCATAGAAGACTCTGAGTTGGAAGGGGCCCACAAGGATCGTTGAGTCCAGCTCTTAAGTGAATGGCCTATGCAGTGATCAGTCCACAGCCTTGGTGTTACTAGCACCATGCTGACCTGCAGAAAGGGAGCTTTCACTTTTGTAATTATTTTTCTTTAAAGTAATTCTAATTAGACCAAGTATTTAAATAGTGTGACATCTGCTTTCAATGTACACAATATGTAGTTTCCCTACTAGTTTTTATCCTTTTTGTTGACAGCATAAAGTAATTCACTGGTGTAAAACTGCCAGGGCTTTTGAGACCTCCTAGTAGACAGAGACATCAGGGTGTCAATAAGCAGGTCTTAGGTGGTAGAGTCCTCTGGTTTTGATGACAGAGGTAGCTAAAGTATCTTTTTTTCATGTCTGATTTTGCTCATCTGTGAGAAAGTGTGTGTTGCTTGTGGCCCAGGTAAGTATATTGGATGCCTCCAGGCACAAAGCTGGGGAGTTTTATTCCACCTTCAGTGTATATAAGGAGTTTGTGATTTAAGGCACAATAAGATAGTACTTCAATTAAAAAACTGTTTAGGGAGGAATGTGATTCAAGATATGTCTGAGGTATGTCTAAGATTTTAGGGTTTTATCTTTCAGGACTAAGCTTTTTGAAGTAAGGAGTTATGGTCTAAGGTTTCAAAAAGAGATCTCATTGCCTCAAATAAATTACATTCATACCTTTGTACAGTAAGAGTCACCTCAGGGCAGACTCTGTTTGTTGGCAAATGACCATCCTGAGGGTCTTGGCCTTTTTAGTTCTCACAGGGACTGCTAACCATGGCCAAAAGCCTTGGCCACTGCTGAAGACTACGTTGTTTAGGGGTTCCTGATACAAATGACTGTAAGCGTTTGTCTGATACCAAATTGGTATGAATTTAAATATTTGAAAAGACAAGTTCACTTTCTATCTCAGTCACTTCTTATTCTGGTTTACTTTAAACAAACCTGAGCGGTTTAAAATTAAAATAAACCTTCTTGCAACAGTAACTGACTTTAATACTTTTATTGGAAAGCATGAATTGTTTACATGGGAGCGAAATTTTGCTTTCTTCATATTTTGGTAATAGACAAAGTAAGTGATATTATGCAGAAAATATTTTTATTTTCCTCCTTGATAGAACAATAACCATAAAACTCTCTGAATGTATATCATTTTAAGGTAACAATACAGTGAGAGATTGTATAGAGTAGCTCTGAAATGTCGCTAACTAGCTGAAGCCTTGCCAGTATGCCAGGGTCACTTTCATACTTATTTGCATTGAAATTGAGTGCTGTGATTGAAACACTGGTATGTGCACCTGCCTTGCCGTTAGGGCTCTAATGACAGTGAATGTACTTCTTGTGGGTTTCAACAGAGGCTGAATGGACCTTGAGGTGCTCGTCATGGGGACCTTTACAGGCTGAGAAAAACAGGCTGGTAGAAACTCAAGTTCAGCATTTGCAGGACTTGCAGAGTCCTGCACTCGGAACAGAATTGTGTCACGCAATGGCACAGTCTGGGCTGCTGGTCAGGTGGAATATGGCTCTTAATCAAAAAAGGACCTAGGCTCCTGCAACAGCTGAGTCCAAGTCATTAGTATACCCTTCCAAGCCCATGCTGGGCTGTGCTGATGACAACATAGACAGCAGGTTGAGGAGAGTGATTCTTACCTCTGATCGGCATTGAGAGGCTGCATCTGAGTTTTTGATTCCCCATTAGGAAAAAGATAATAACATCCTAGAGTCCCTTGGTATGATTAGCAGGCTGAAGCAGATGATGCACAAGGAGAAGCTGATAGAATTGGTGTTTTATTGCTCTCTTCAGCTACCTGTAAGGAGGATATAGAGGAGACAGAGCTAGACTGTTGTTGGAGATGTGCAGTAGGATAAGAGGCAGCAGATCCAGGCGACAGTAGGAGAAATTCTCATTAGGTATTAGGCAAAATTTTCCATCACAACAATACTCAAGTCATGCAACAAGGGCCCAAAGACTGGAGTCTCCATCCCTGGAGCTGCTCTGAAGTCGGCTGGACAAGGTCCTGAGCTCCTTGACCTAAGTGCATTCTGCTTGGAATAAGTGTTTGGACTAGATAATCTGTAGAGATCCTTTATAATTTCAGTGGATTTTCACATGCTAAGCAAGAAAATACTGCTTCAATCTCACAATTATAGTGTTGTCTAGTAGAGTCCCTTTTGCTGTTCACCTGCTTCTGAGATTAAACTTTAAACTAGTAGGAGGAGAGAAGTATCTCTGTGGCCTCGGTGGAGGATTTTCTGTAATACACAGTGGGCCATGTGAAACACTGAAAGCATATTATTAGCATTTGGAGAAGGATATAGAGCTGCAAATGGCAGAATTGACACTGGCATGTTTTTAATATTCAAACTATACCTGTTTAGTTTACATCAGCCTGAAAGTCTTACTGTAAATGCATGACTTGAAGGAAAAGGCATAAAATACCCTATTAAAAAAGATGTATTGTTTCAATTAGGAAAAGAATTGAGCTAAGTTATGATAGCATTAGCAATAGTGACTGCTTCCTGGGTTAATAGTCCCATTGTTTGTGATAGAATTGCTTAAGGAGAAAATAGTTAATGTTGTCCAAGTTGGAAAATTAGTTCATACAGCTACTTTCTGGATGTGTACGGATGCTACAATTGAAGTAGTATACATTCCCTTTAATCTTTGTGTTTGTGTACTCATTTTTCAGACTGCTGCAAGTGAGGAGAGAATTTCTGGTCATGATTTCCTTGTTGGACATGTTTACAGGGGTGTGGAGACATTGGGAAAGGAGCTTTTTATGTATTTCGATGAGAAAGCTTTAAGGTAGGAGGTGACAAAAAAGCTTCCTATGCATTCAGGCTGATTGTATTTGGTGGGCTGTCTTGTTTTTGCTAATGTTGGTTTCAAAGTTTTGAAAGCGTTGTGGAGAAACTTCTCATCAGCCTCTTTGCAATTCTGGAAATACTGGATAAAGTCACATTTTCAGATAATTTACTGCTTTTGCCTTAGCGTAAGACTCCATGTAAAGGTATCTGAAAAGGACAGTTATTCTTTAATATGCTTTGTTTCAAAGAGGAAATTGCATTTTCTAGGGACAAAACAGTTACGGTACATGCAGTCACAGTTACAGTGCAGAAGTTAATGTCTTCCCCTACAAACTGTACTTGTAATTTCTTTTGATTTTCATAAAGAACTTTAACATTCTGTATTTAATTTTTAGTGATTCAAATGGTATGTTAATAAACTTGTGTAAAAAAATTGCCAAACTTAAAATATTCTGTATTTTTACATTTATGCTATCTCTATAATAAATATTAACAACTCCTTGATTTGGAACTACGGTTTGAAATTTGGCAGGTGGCCTCAGTATCATGACTGTAACACTTTGTGAAACTATAGACAAATAGTAAAGCTGCCAAATCATTGTCCATCTTTTGCAGTTTCATGAATTCATCAGTTGTACTTCTAAAAACTGTATTTAAAGAAGTCTCTTTAGCCATGTCGCTGATGGGAAACCTTGTAGAAGTTATGTATGGGAAAGGTCTCTGTAGAGGAGGCAGAAATTACTTACTGTCTGATACTGAAGATCTTAATTACTTTGTTTTAAAAATGTGTCTTATGGATCTTAAAGATGTTAAAGGGAGGTAGAGGAAGGGTTCAGAACATGCATCTCACTGCAGTCTAAGATTTGCTGCCAGGATTGTTGTTGGGAGAGGAAATAAGAAATATACCTTCGGAGGATATATTATTCGTTATTAAAGTTAACTCCTAAATATATATAAACATATATGTTCTTAAATATAGGACTTTCTTGTCACGGTGGGGGTTACTGATATACAGATTCTATATCTGTACATAGTCTCTTAACAAAACCAGCTGTTCTCCTATGCTAAGATTACCTGTAAAAAGCTGGTAGTCATGCTGAAATAATGTGAGTCAGACACATCTGGTGAAAGACTGGGCCGTGAAGGGTAATTAACTCATTTTATGCTCCTGGACTGTTAATGTAAATTGGAGTGGTGAATGGTTTATAAAAGTTTCTGAAAATTGGTAATGCACATATGTTTTTAAATAACTGATAATGGACTAAAAATATTCTCAGGAAACAGGTAATTGTTAACTCCAAATGATTTTAAGGAAAGACATCCACTCTTTACTGGAAATTACATCTTAGCCCTTAGAACTTCATAATGTGAATTGGCACTGGTTTTTGCATCTCCATGTAGTAGTCTGTCTGTGCTGCCAGTAATCTTTTCTTTTTATGGGGAAAAATGTTTTAAATATAAACAGATCCTTGCAATATTGGGTAGTACTAAATAATTATAAAGTATCACCTTTTATTTTAAAACAACCAAAAATCATCAATTCCTTACTACTAGCTATCATTGAATAACAGATCTTAGGTTTAATTAATGTGGCTTTTCCATTTGTAACTAAAAAGAAGTTTCTGTTTTGCCCTATTTCAGGACATCAAAAGTAATAAAACACACCAGAGTGAGCTTTTATAGATTTCTTAAGACTTTTGAATGTAAACATGTAGTGATGGCTCAAATTATTTTTTCTAGTCATGAACTGACAAGTCACTGAGATAGCTAATAGTTGTGATTCTTAATGCTCTTTTTCAAGTGTCCTGAAGCTTGGTAAGTGAAACCATCAGCTATTAATGTGAATACTATATCTTTAAAAATAACTTTCTGGAAGCATTTAGTGCATTATCATTTGGAAGCAGGTTGCAAGAGTTTGGTTTAAAAAGAAATTTGTCTAGGTTTAAAAATATGTTTGGCTAGTTAAGCCTTTGCAGTAGAATTCATGGCACTTGAGAATTGAAAATGGCAATTGAAAATAAAAGTAGCCAAAACAACTATATCACCGGGGCTGACTTGTAAGAAGGGTGTTTTGGAAAGACATGGATTTTTTAAAAATTGAAAAAAATAAATGCTATGAGTAAGTTACTTAGAGAATTACCTTTAAGAGTATGCTTGATGACATGTTGTTTTAACCCATCTGTAAATATTTAAAATGCCTGTCCTTCCCAAAATGTAAGAAAGAGCGGTTTAAAGGAAATATACACCGAATGCTGCATTTCTTTGATCACTTATGTAGTTCAATCTGTTAAATCTTTTTGTAACAAATGAATCCACTTTTTCTGATATACAGTGTAGGACACTCCCTCTGTTTTATGGGTTTTAGGACTTGAATGCACAAGGTGAATTTGTAATAAACAAAATGTATGAGATAATAGTCAAACTTGTCCTTTGCTCAAGCATACTAGCTCCTGGTAGAATATATTATAAGATGCAAGACCTCTTAAAGCGTTGGTGATCTGTAAAATGAATGCTTGAAGGAGTCTATTCTTCTGCTTTGCTATCTGTGCATTTTTTGGTTTATTTCTTTTATTAATTTTTAATTGACCTGCAGGCTTTACCTTGGTTGTAAGCAAAGGAAAGCAGAAGACAACATATGGCAAATATTAATTACTTTGTTTATGGCATTATTGGATGTAGTTGCAATGTGATAACAGGGTTGACAATATGGGGACTGAAATCTTTCCTTTCATACCAGATGAATTCTGCCTGATTTAACAGAAAATTATCTGGTAAAGTGGCCTCATTTCTTTCAGCCTCCCTGAAGGTTTAAGAACCTATGTTGGAAGACCAGCATGTCAAGTGAAAAAAATTCTAAATGCAATACACCAGAAAGGTGTATTACTTAATGATCAAATATGACTTCTGTATAATGAATTATGAAGACTACTGGAAAACTTCTATGTTTTGGAGTGGTTTTGACTTGGGGAGGGTTCTTTCCTCTCTGACAATTGAGCACTATGTAAGCAAATATTTTGTTGCTGTGTTACTGGTAATGACTGGAATTAATATACATACATACTGACTCCTTTAGGTAAGGTTTGTAAATTCAAGAAATAGACTGGTGTTATGGTTGGAAACATTGTTAACTTAAAATACCTATAAAAACTCTCTTTCTCTCCAAGGATTCACTTTGGTATGAACGGTTCCATGTGCATTAATCCTGATGGAAGCAAAGACAGAAATGGAGCACTACCAGTTTTGGAGATACAATTTACAGAGGATACTGTTTGCTTTTTTGATGTGACAGTAGAGTATAGGTAAACCAAATTGAACAGTTTTATTTATTTATTTTTATAACATTCTTTTAAGAACATAATGAAAAAGCACAAACAATTGACAAGTGCTTGGGTGCTATCAAAACAAAACTTTCTAAACATATAATATTTATTAGTGTGGTAATTTAGTTTTGTTACTTTGTATCAGAGCTTGCATACAGTAAAAGTAGTTCTGTGCCATAATCTCATTAGATAGTGTCAAGAATGAAAGTTGGATATAATTGAATCCTTAGATCTGCATGCTGAACCCCATCACCCCTGTAATTTCCAAGCAAGTCTCACTTCCTTAACAAGAGTAACAACCTGTCATGATTACTGGCTTCAAATTTCCATGTTCCATCGAGGCTGGGTTTTTATTTTTGTTTTCTTTTTGCAATCAAATTGGTATAATTGTTCTGATTTACATTAAGTGGATGCTTGTATCCATCAGCATTGTACTTCACACTGCTAATAAAAATTACAGCAAACTTGACTTTAAACTTTTTGACGCTCTTGAGGGAAAAGAAACATGTAAATACAAATAACATATATATGCACATTTAAAATTACAAAACATAAAAGCTTATGTAAGGCTGAGACTTGTTCTGTATTATTTTCAAATGATTATGTTTAATCTAATAAACACTATCATATATATATACATATTCATATTGTAACTACTAGTACAAAACTTCTAGTGTATATATATAATATATATAGCAGTTTATCATTATTGTAGTATATTTGTATATACCATATATTATATACATATATATACACAAAATATATTATCATGTTGTAACTATTGGACCGTTAAAATATAACAGTTAGTTATATTTGATGATCCAAACATGTGGATTTTCCAACTTGGAGGTAGTTTTAAAGCAAGGAGCTGGCAATAACTTTTCAAACTAAAAGGAACAAAATGAGACAATTTCTTTTACATTAGACAAGATGCAGGTTCCACACGTGTATCATTGACCTATTTTAGGGAGGGGTGATTAATATAATTTCTGTGACTTTTCCTGTCACTGATATTCTCATGATTTCTCTTATCTGCATATAATGTTCTATAATAATGTATTGCATTTTTTTAAAAACCATGCTGGAATATTTTTAAAATAAAAATAAATCTTAATGTTTTTTTCTCTTCCAGAAATGCAGCTGAGATTGAGCAGAAAGTAAGAATGATGGAAAGCTTGGATGTCTGTTCTCCAAAGTTTAGCTTTATAAGAGCAGAAAGTGAGATTAAGCAGCACAAAACCCGCATGTTGTGTGATGTGTTACTGGATCAAGCAGTATTACCTGGAGTAGGAAATATAATAAAAAATGAAGCACTGTTTGATAGTGGTCTTCACCCAGGTGTTAAGGTGAATGAAATATCTCAATACAGGTTTTAATGACACCTAAGTATTAAGAAAGAGCTTCTGATAATAGGTCTTATCATAATTCATAAGGAAATTAGGAGTGAAGTAATAGCTGTTAACTCTACGTGATTCATGTGATTGTGAACTATTTGGTCAATATAGGGCAACTGAAATTTTTACCAAGTCTTTTGCTTGGATGAGTAAAAGCACATTGTTTGGTGTTCAGGCAGTGAGTTTGTGTAGTATGGAATGTGAACATGTACTGTTTTATTGAGATGATGCATATAATGTGAAGTCAGAATTATCATAACATGAAAGAGTGCAATTCCATATCAGTGTTCGAAGTTCACCTGCATCGATAGGTCTTTTTTCTGTTGTCCCTTAGCATTTCAATATTCTAAAAGTTATTCTTGTCTTTCTTACAGGTTTGCCAGCTGACAGATGAGCATATACGTCACTTGGTGAAAATGACACGTGATTTTACCCTGCTTTTTTATAAGGTATTGGCACATGTTTCTGAGAAACATCCAAAACATGACTATGATGCATTAGCTATATGTGATCCTCCAGTGAAAACAGTAACAAGATGCAACAGGAAAAGTCTTTCCATGAATAAGAATGTTGGTTTGTGTGCTCTTTATTAATTGTGAATTGTAAAATGATGGAAAAGTGGGTGAGTCAAGATTGCAAAAATACACATGAGTTGGCCTAGAAGAATTTCACAAATGCTGCCTGAGGGCCGGTTCAGTTTTTCTGTGCATGTGTTGTACCGCCCCTCTGAACATGTCAGAACTGAGTTAGGTTAAACACAAACTTACATGTGAAATAACATAAGGGTCACTCTTAAAACTGGGAATTAGAGATTGCCCTGGGGAAGTATGTAGGTAATTCATGTGGCTTTCTTTATTCAACTTGAAATAGCAAGTGTATTTATTTGACTAAATAGATTGTAACTTTTAACAACTTTTTTCCTCTAACTGAAACAATGGTTTTGGTTGGTAAAGTGAAATAAATTACACGTTCTCCCTACTGTCACAACTTCAGTAGGATTTAATTTCTTTCCCTGTAAAATCTATAATTCCTGGTTGCTCTTTAACTTTTCACAAAAGAAAAAAGAGCACTTGACCTAATCCTTCTGTATTATATTTCTTTAAGCTACATGCAAAGAAATGAACAGTAGTGGTGATATTCTTGTCTGTTTCTCTTGGTGTTCATGAAAGGCAAGGAGCTAGTGCTGCTAAAACTTCTCTTTTTTTGGTAAATTAGGAGGAGGGCACCTAATGTTTCTAATACTATCTTTCAGTCATAAAGGTGAAAAATGTAATTTGCTTATTAGTCTGCTTAAATGTTTGCTTTCCCCCAGTCTACTGAAGAATACTTTAGTTTGTTGGCTAGAGAAATCTTTTCTTTCTCCAAACTTCACAGTGAAATGTGCCAGTAAAGAGATAGCATATAGTTCTGCAACAACTATAATACTTGGAAATGTGTATGTGTCTCAGGCTTTTAGACTGAGAATAAACAAGTTAAAATTTCTGTTGCTCAGTTTAGTCATTTTCAAAACTTTTACAATCAACACTTAGCAAGTATTCACCAGCCAAGTGGTTTTTAAAAGAAAGCTAGCCTCTCCTTCCAGGTCTCCTTAAAATACACAATGAAAATATGTTAATATGAGGGATAGTACTTAATTTTTTATAGACTGTTATAGATTGATTGTAGTAATCATACTGTATCAATATGGATGCAAAGATAAATCTTGTTCGTGTAAAAAGCTTTAGTTTGGGTTTTACATAACTAGATGGGAAAAAACTACTCATAAGAAACTGACTGCAAACCTTGAAGAGAAAGCAAACTGCTTGTGAATATTCATGACAATATATATTATTAATTCCTTCTGATTGAATTACTAGGTTGTACCAGCACAAGCATTCTCATTCAGCAAGGCTGATGAATAAGAGCACAGCAGAAGCAAATATGCTGTGCTCAGAGACACCTGTACTTTGGGAGAACTCCAAGAGTTTTCATACATTATGGAGCCAGAGCTATTGAACCCTGCCAGAGCTGAGCTGGTACTGCTGGGCCAGCTGTGGTATCATTAGAACTGAGCCCAAGAAATTGCAATTGTAGTGCAGAAACTCATGTGGCTTTCCAGAGATGGCTGCATCTTCTGCTCTGGGCTCTTCTTTGTTTTTTTACCACTTCTAGCTACAGTAAGTCTGTGTCTGCTGCATATGAATGGTCTCATGAAATGTGCCTGCCTGTCAGCTGTCTGGGGACTCTTTAGGTCACTCTGCCCTTGGGCTTGTACAGTGCTTAATTTAATATGACTTTCTGCCAGGATCTAGGGAGCTCACCATAGTGCCAAGTGGCTTTTCACAAGGCAAGTTGTCTGGCATGGCCAGAGCCAAGATGAAGCTCAGCAACTTTACTGGACACTACCCAACATTTACAGAATCCCTGGGATAGTTCACATTGCACAATTCTTTATGTGTTGGGAAGGCTGATTAACCCAGACTGTAGCATCAGGTCTGAATTGGCTTGGTGGTGTGTTTTTTGTTCTTTTAGTGGTGAGGGAAAGTTTTGTAGTTTATGTTGTTTTATTTTTGTTTTCTATGCTCTATTGATTGGACCTCATTGCCTCTTCAAGAAAACTCCTGCAGATGCCAGGCCAAAGACAACTGGTGCTGAATCAGAGCTAGCTGGTCCAGCTGAACTCAAGGAGCTCCTAGCATGTTTTTGCTTGCACCATGCTAGTATGGGTTTTTTTCTTCTATCTTTTTTTCCATTATATGGAGAATTACAGACACTGTTATAGCTGATTTGTCATTTTTTTTACATAAAATAATATGAAATACAGGTATAGTCTTTATGAGTGTGCCTTAAGTATCTTTATCTAGTCATTGAGTTGTCAGTTTATGGAGGGTTTTTTTATTTTAGCTTCAAACTTGCATAGAATTTATGCTGAGTCACTGACGTGGGTTTGTATGTGTTCTGTTGTAGTGCCGCAAAACTGGGTCTCCACTCTACAAGCACTACAGAGTATACAAGCGCCCAGCCTGTGGTCAGTGCAAAGGGAACATCACTGTGTGTCGTTTAGGAGAGAATAACAGGATGACTTACTTCTGCTCCCGATGTCAAAAGGCGGATCCCCAGCTCGTCAATCTTAGGTAGGATGGTTACTTTGTGACACTTTTAAGCACCTCGCAGTGCTGTTACAGTAAGAGAAAATCTGTTTTCAAATAGAATGGATCTGTGTGTATTTTATAACTAAATTAACTCTATGCCAGATGAAGACAGGACACTTTGCAAAAGAAAAATGTTTTGGCTGTTGGTATTTAAAAATGATCAGAAGCTTTGATTCTTTGACACTATTTCTTTGAAAAAGCCCATCTATCATGAAGTACCTAACTCTAATCAAAATAATTCTAATAGGAATTTGAAAACAATTTAGAATACTCAGAATTATTCACTGAAATTAATTCACTGGAAAAATTGCCCCGTGTTCTTGGTGTTATGAATATAATGGGCTTAGATGTCTACACACGACTGAGTTGAATACCATAAAATAGGAATTTGTCTCTCTCTTGTCACAGGATAGCCCCTTCACAGCTGTGCATCTATGAAATTTTGTTCTGCCTTTAGTGTTATACTGAGGATAACTAAAACTTCAGCAAATATTGTAGGGGCTTAGGACTTTTTCTTTTCTTCCTCCGTATCAGTGTTAAAAAGCTTTTGCTACAGGTGTGGCACTGAGACACTTTCTGTTCCACATATATTGTGCTAGCAGCAGCTTTCCTCCTTTTATTTCAGGAAAGCAGAAAAGGCACTTGATATCACAAAAGGTAAAAGTTCCAAAAGCATCTTATTCAGACTTAGATACCTAAGTGACTCTTGAAAATTTTCATCTGAGGCTTCAGAATGTTGCCTTTTTATGCTGAGCTCTGTCAATCTAATATACTGCTTCACTTTGCAAACTTTGCCTTCATTAGTGTGTGTGTATATAGATTTTAGGTAAGATTTACAGAACACACAAATCCCCCTCCTAGCTCCAAGCTTCTTTTAAGACTCAGATGGCTGAAGGGATTTTGGTTAAAGCTTAAAAATCACCTTTGAGTGCAGATCAAATATAGAAAATTCCAGCAAGGAAGAGAAATATTTCACATGCTGATAACCCCAATCTCCTGCATTTTTAGAAAGTAATAATGTGAAATATTTTGCAGAAGGGTAGGAAGACACCAATGTTCCATTGGGTCAGATTACTAGAAAGCAATGCAAAATAAAAATACCTCTCTCTCTCTGTCTAAAAAAAAAGTAGTTATTTGAGGTTTTGTTGTATTTTTAAATAAAAATGTTGTATTTCAGTGAAAAACATGGTAATGGCAGCTAAAAAATAAAAAGGTCATTTTGTGTGTTGTCCTTATCCTGATGGGCAGGTCTTTGTGTTCTGTTGGTCTTTTTTCAACTGTGCAGTAACTGTTACCATGTAAAAGTATATGTAGCTCAAGTGATTTATCTGCTATTCCAAGCTTTTCACATTTGAAGACTGGAAGGAGCCCATGTGATCAGACTGACTTGCTACAGATCATAAAGTGTAGAATTTAACCCAATGGTTCTTGGGTCAAGTCAAGTAGCTTATGATTTTGCTCAACTGAAAAAATGAAGAAAATACCCATTATAAACTTACCTCATCAAATCCAAATGTACCTTGAATCTTAAAAATACACTTTCCCCTCATATTTCATAAAATGGGAAGGGGGTGGGGGCGATGACATGACAGACAGACCAGACGGACAACATGGAATTAAACTCCAAAAAGGGATGCTAAATATACTCAGTCTAGTAATGCATTTTTGTTAGCTGAATAGAACAATTGATCTAATAATGTGAAAATACCCATTTTAGCTTTTATGGTTTGGCTATTTTGTTATCTAGCCACAATATTTTGGTGAATGCTACTGTAATGTCTGTTCTTCCTCTTGACAGCACATGATCTCTGGTATGTCAGCGGTTCTCATTATCCTCCTTAGTTTTCCTGTTGCAGAAGATGTGGTGGTAGGGGATGTCTACCATTATCTTAGAAATCTAGTCTGCTGTGGAGAGTGATAATTATGGAGTAAGTGACAGGTCAAAGGAATGTCACACATGTGCTCCCAACTACAGCATTTGCATTGTTAATTGAAGTGCTTAAATTCTTAGGATTAAAAAGAGTCTCCAAAAATTGCACAAAAGCTATGGAGAAAAATGCTGGATGACTTGTCAACCATAAGTTGGTTGATAACATAGTGCTTAAAAAATTACATGCATAACTTACTGAATAGGTAAGTTCAAGTTACATTTAACACGCTGTGTCAGTGTTTGGGTTCTATGAGAAGACACCAAGTAACAGGTAGTGACTTTAAAAGGGTAACTATGATTCTAAATCAGTGTATGAACATGGGATGTGTTATAATTTACAGGAAAATCAATAAAACTAAATATTTAGAGGTACCTGGAGCATAGGTTTGCCTCATGAGTCACAGCTAGGATCCTTAATTCTGAACAGTTTCCTATACGGCTTTCTAGCAAGTGGTGGCACACAAAGAGACTTTCTAACTTTCAAGGCTTTCAGTGCTGTTGGCTGTTACAATAACAATGTGGACTTATGGGTAACATTTAAATGAGAGCAAAAAAAATTATTTACTAGATTGTGTTACTTTCTGGAGTTCAGTTTCTAAACAGTTCTTCATGTAGTAATGCATTTGTTACTAAGTGTTCTGTACAAGGGGTGTGGGGGGAAGCCCTGAAACAATCTCCCTTTCTTACCCAGTTTTTTGCTGCAGTACTTGAAAATGGTAGGGAATTTGAGAGGCTGAGGCATTGTGTTGGAGAGCACATCAGTTAATAATTAACCTTTTGTCAATTTCTTGTTTAAATATTTTTATTTGTATTACTTTTGCAGCATCTGGAAAGATTTGCCCTTGAGTTAAAGAAAAAAAAATCAAACTTGAACCATGACATGCTATGATAGGAAGGCATAACACTGTGTGCTGTTTGTTCTCTGGCCCTGTGCCTCCCTGCGCATAGTGGTGTGAGGCAATTTGTAGAAGGAACGCCAGAAAATACTAACATCATTCTCTTGTTCAACAGCAAACTGCCAGCTAGAAACAGCCTAATTGGCTGGGCATATGGCAGGGGGTCATGTTCTAATGAACATGTAGCTCGGAAATCTGAAGAGGAGTGGACATGTATGCGCTGTACCCTGACAAACAAGCCTTCTGCTGAAATTTGTGATGCCTGTTTGACTTCAAGGCCTGAAGGTACTGAAGGGTCGTCTGGCATCTATACTGAGAAAGGGGGAAGGACTGTGGTTTTGATGTCGTTTTCAGAACTGTAGAAGTGTCTTACTGTGAATTAGATTTATATAACTTTAGCTAATTTGAAGTCAGATTTGGGGGAAATCTTACACAGACAATCATTGAAACTGTCTCGTCTTACACCCTGAAAGTGTCTTCCAACTTTATGTGCAGGTGGGATTCTATAGATAAGTGTCTTCAATGACCCTTTGTTTTTATTGGGGCAAGGAGTGAGACACATCACCATTCTTTCGACTCTCCTTAAAATCAGTCAAAGTTTGCTGCATAAGTCTGCATGAAAAATTACCAGGGACAGAAAAGTAATTATCATTCTTTCATGTGAACAAAAGGTAACTTTTTCTAAAAGGATGTCAGGTTCCTCAGGGGCTAGTTTTTTTCCCTCCAGAGTAAAAATGATTCTGGACTTCTTACCTAAATCTGTTGTTAGTCTCTTGCTGGAGCTTCTGATGCTGCTATCTACATTATGTATTGCTTCCTTGCTTAATCCTTTTATGAATGGAGGGATGTGTGTAAAACTCCTATCTCACACGAGCTAAAGTCCGTTTCCTCCGGTCAGGAATCAATAGAACAAAGTACATCTTTGTGCCTTACATGACAGTTTTTGCCAGTGCAGCCTAATCTTCCATAATTCTTTTGCAAAATCAGCACCAGAAACCTGAAAATTTTAATCTGTTCCTAGAATCAGATTTACCAACTAAAACTTATCCTGAAGTTAATACTTTAAGCTGGACCTTAAATATATAATGTCATGTGCATGAATGTTGTATTTTAATCTGTGAAACAAAATCTTGTTGCTTCTGTACTTATAAGTTTTACTTGTTTAGTTATATGCCATTAGTCAAAGAGGCCTGGAACTTGAAGATGTGTTAGACCTGGTGGGATGTGTTAGAAAAATTATTTAAAAAAAAAAAAATAATCATTTTTGCATAATAAGAGTGGTATTTGAAATATATTTCTTTTTAAACATGGGTTTGCTTACCTCTTTTTTTCAAACCTTTAGATTTCTTGCCTTCTCACTTCATGTCTTTATTGTTTGCAAAATTAACTACTGTCAGCAGTGAACACTGTGGCTTCACAGCTACTTCAAAAGATGCCATAAAGCTTTTTTCATCCTTTTCGCAGGAAAGAGACTACCAACAGACTTCCTATGTATTAAGTGGGCATCAACAAATTATATGCAGTCTTTTGGAATGATTATTACCCACTAAGCAGGCCTCTGAATCTATGAAGAAATTTTTGTTCATGTCAGGAAATATACACAAAGCAAATGTCTGAACTCCTTCCTTCATTAAAGCCTCTTACAGTAAGGGATCAATAAGTTTCGATGTGCAAAACATTTGGTAAGGACAGGAATCCTGAAAACACTAGAAAACCCAACAAATGAATATTCCTTTTTGTCTCAATTGTAAAATAATACTTTAAAAAAGGATATTTGATGCTTGGAGTTACCATATCCTGTGATTCCCTATTGCAGGGGTTTATAAAAAATTATTTCGAAAAATTTAAATGTTTTAATCCCTGTGTTTGAGCCAAATTCAGTTTTGTAAGGTGAATCATCCCATAGCTTTCATTTACAGAGTACTGTTAATATTTGGTCCTATTCAAGCAATAGTGATGTCACCTTGAAACAAGTTTTATGTGATTCCAAAAGTGCATAAGCTTTTTTTATTGTAAAAAAATTGGTACTATATCTAATTTGTGACAGGTTTTGAGATCTTTCAAGATGGTGTTATAAATTTAGTCTTTCATTCTCCGTATGATGACTTATGAATACAGATCAGAAATATAATGTCTAACTCTATACAGATGGATTATAACTAATAAATTTTTTCCTTAGTTACAAAGGTGGAGAATGTTGAAGATTCTGCAGCCTTTAACATAAACTTAATGAAGTACCCTTGCAATGATTTCAGAAAACCAAGCACAGAAATAAAGATCAATAGGAAAACTGCATTTGGAACTACAACTCTTGTCTTAACAGATCTTGGTAACAAAGCTGTTTCGAGAAATGATACCCAACTGTCTGATGGACACTCTCAATATGTTGCTCCAAAAAGCAATTTTAAACAGATCCAAAGCAATGCCTACCCGTCAGGGGGAAGCACAGGCAAGGACTGCTCAGCACAAGTAAGTGCTATGGCTTTGTCCTACTGTCAGCAACCTGTCTCTTTCAAACATTTAGAGAAGAAACAGAAAACTGATCATACACCCTCAATTCACCAGTATAATAGAGCAAACAGGTATGTATTCTAAAACTAAAACAAGTCTTTATAATCCCATAAACCAACTTTATCCCCAAAGATTAGTGGAATACTGTGCTGTTGGGCTCAGGCAGTGTTGTCTTTAGATTTCTGCCAGAGGTAACTTATTCTAAGCTAACTATAATTTAACATGATTTCAAAAGCACTGAATGACCTAGGCTGTCACTGGAAAAGTCCTGATTTTGGCATCTGGCCAGTACTGCTGTTAGCTAAACAGCTGTTCGTAGTTCAGCAATTCCCATGGAATAGCGCAGTATAGCTTTAATAGGTCAACAAGTAAGTTCTGCCGAAGGAATTGTCTGATCTTAGCACTGTAGTTGCCATCTGCTTAGAGAGATCTTGAACTTGTGAAAGATTACAAAAGGAAGCTAGCTGAATGAATATATTTTAAGTTATTTGTCAACTACCAGTTTTCAGTATTCTTCCATGATAGCAAGCTCTGTACAGGTACCTTGGTGAACTTCCCATCACTGTTTTCACTCTTAAATGCCATTCAAATTCTGTATATAACCACGCCAATGCTCTACCCATCCTGAATTTTTATTTACACAGCCCTGTTCAGACACATTAATTGCCTAGTTAAGAGAAATGTGAGAGTCTATGAGGGTTGTCAAGGAAAAGTTGGTCAGACATTCACAACAATAATGGAAGTGTAAGGTAGATATCACTTACAGGGGGAAATTATGCAGGCTGAATGTGAAATATTGATGATATGCTACAAAATTCCTGGTCATGTGTCTGTTCTGAAATACAGAAATTACTTCTTGCATTGTTGAAGCACCAGTTTTGAAACAGGACCTCACTGACTATCCAGGCTAGACTGTATGAGTATCATTTCTCCTTGCGCTCCTAGTAGAGGACTACAGAACTGAGAATGTAGGCATGATAACTGAGAATACAAAGGAGTGCAAAGAAGAAATGAGACTGTATTGATCATAACGGGTAGTTTTAGCAAATCATCAACTTAAATGTTTAGAAAGCCCTGTAAAAAGCAGCCAAAACAACAAAAAAAAAAATCTGTTGGTTGTTCTTATTTTCGTGTGTTTAATGAGGCATTGGAAGAAAACTGCTGATGTCTGCAGGACTGCAATCTTCCAGACACAGAAAGAACATAAAATTCCTAAGATTATAACATAACCAGAGTGGATTACTATTTTCTTTTTCCACTAAGGTTCTATCACTCCTTTTCTGCTCTATAAACATACTGGAAAGATAAATTTCAGGGCATTAATCTTTTTCGTGTTACTGTTTTTAAATGAAGCCTTGTGTGTTGCATTGAGATAATCTCTGACTATCTCTGTCACGAAGAAGAAAGAGAGAGACTTTGTCCCATTCAGAGAACTCGGTTCTATCCCCTCAGCTGGACCAAATATGTCTAAATATGATTTGGAGTATTACTGTAACTTTTCAGTAAAGAGAGTGGAAGTCTTTTCTGTGAAACATACAAATGCCTTTGGCCTGGAGTAATGTCAGAATTTGGGATGGGGAGTATAATAGCAGTGGTAATATTTATTTTGTTTTGCAGAGGAATTTGAGTACTTCAGAATAATTTAAAACACAGTGGGGAGAACTGGTATAACACCTCAAGAAAAGCACACAGTTTCTCTATTCACTACTAGCAATCATTTAGCTTTAAAGGCGCAATAGGGTGCATAGAGAAGCAAGCTCTTTGGCTGCCATTGTGTGTAAAAGTACACTGAGTGAGCTATTGTAATGGTAGGAGAGAGTTCCTTGGCTGGTAATCCCTTCAACATTATGCAGGAATTGTTTTGTAACCTGTCATTACAGCACACCTCAAGCTAATAGGACAGATGATACTGATACCTTAAGTACTGGCCGTCCTCGCTGCAGTAAACACAGCCGTCTCTGCAGCCTCAGAGTTGTGAGAAAGGATGGAGAAAACAAGGGCAGGCAGTTTTATTCCTGCTCTCTACCTCGAGAAACTCGATGTGACTACTTTCAAGTACGTATAAGACTTCAGGGCCTGTTTTATAAGAAGCACTTTTTACTGCAGCCTCCTTTCCCCAGTGATCTGTAATTGTGGACAGATACTTTCCATTTAAAGTTTGAGGTAATTCTAAATACTGTCACACAGTGAATTGAAACTAAGACTCTAATGGTAGTTAGAAACTTAGTTACTTCTCTTTCTGTTGAAAAGACACCCACTTGTGCAAATGCTCTTCATCTGCTTCGGTGTGATGTAAAAAAGATGCATAGCAGAAATATTGGCTTGAAGGGACTTGTACCAGTTGTTCAGATCAGTGTCTTGCTTGAAGGAGGACTATGACAAACGAGATCTAATCATCAGCCATGTTTCTGTCTAGCCAAAATCTTGAAAGCCTCTTAGGGTGAAGATTCTATAATCTGCCTGGGCAACTGCTCCCACTGCTGCACTAACACCTAACCTGGCCTTCCTAGCTGCAATTGGTGGCCACTGCTCCTTGCTATGAATGTATGTGGCTTAGAAGAGCTTGACCTGGTAGGTGACCTGGAAGTCACTTACTATCAGGTAGTTAACAGATTAAGTCAAGACAGCAACGACTCAAATGCCTTAATTTGAAGAAAACTGTATGTTAACATCACTTAAAGTTACACCAGAAGAAGAAAAATCTAAAATCAGTGATCACAAAATGTGAAACTTTCCTATTAGGAAGAGTTTCTTCTAGAACGTGCCCTGTAGATCTGTTTCTATTATCAGTTTTAAAATATGGAATTCATACCATCACATGTGCCTAAAACCTGTTTATTTTGGCAGTGGGCTGACTTGGATTTTCCATTTTGTAACCACGGCAAGCGATGTGTTATGAAGACTGTGTTGAAGATTGGTCCCAATAATGGAAAGAACTTTTTTGTGTGCCCTCTTGGGAAGGAAAAACAGTGTGGCTTCTTCCAATGGGCAAAAAACGGGCCAGGTATTCAGATTCTTCCTTGAGGTTGATGTTACGGTTACCTGTTCCTCAGGGTGTCTTAAGTGCATACAACTTTCATCATAATTTTTTTTCTGTTTTGACTTTTTCCCTGTTCACTGGTTTATTAGTAAAATAGCTCCAATATAAAGAATGGCAGATCTGGAAAGAGTAATTTTATGTAGTATCATAAAAATTAAACACTGTATGCTGCCTACAATTCTGAAATAGACACTTAGCTTGCAATGTATTGTGACATACTGTTGTATTTCTAATAAAAAAATTGAACTGCTTTCCTTTTTCATGTAGTGTGGAATAGACTAATTGGTAGACTGTATAAGTGTAAACATTTATCTAATAAAAGTGAATAAAAAGAATATACTTTATTAATACCATTTTGTGCTTTATTTACTCAGAGCTTAAAATGAAACAGCAATTTATTGTACACCTCAAATGTTACAATAGTTAATTGTCTGACCTTGCTTAGATTTGGAAAACAAAGACAAAAACCTGCCCTAAAATGAAAAACATTACTTTTGTTTTCTAAATTACATATTCTAAATCCAGGTCTGAATGCTTTATTCTCCTTGCTGCTGAACATTTTTGTCCCCCAATCCATGTGTAATGAATAATAAAATCATACCTCTGAGGTGGTAAAAAATTTGACACTTGAAAAATAACAGTTGGGTTATTATATCTTCTTTTTTTAAGTTAATAGCCAGACAAGAAGTATCTGTTGACATATAACACAGACAAGTTTTAAAGGATTAACTGCTTTTATTAACTACTGCTATCACTTTACGTTCTCTGTTCCTGTATTTCTTGAACATGTTATGTTTGTTTTAAATAATCTGTTTTGAAGGGGTGGCATATTTGTATCAGTCTAATTTTCCTATATGCCATATATGCTAGTTGTATAACAACACGAGGTTAGAAAAGGCAGACGGGGAAATAAGAAGGGGTAAGGATACCCTCAGCTTATCACAGTGAACTAGCAAGTGGAGGAATCTGACATGTTTACACTTAAGGAAAGTAGGAAATTAAGCGACAGTGAATTCTAATTCACTAGATGCCTCTACAAAACTTACTGCTTTTTAATTTTCTTTGTTAGCTTTTGTTTCCTCTTTCTCTTGGAGAGGACAGCACTTTAACTTGTTTAACAAGCTATGGCTGATAGCTGGTTATAAAAACTTTTAAGCAAAACAAGCTGGCAGCAAAATTTACCTTGGAATAGATCCCCACTCAACTTTCAAAAAGAAACTGCAACCAAGGGGGCAAAAAACAATAGACATTTCTTGAAAAGATCTCTTGTTTGCTCAAGACAAAAGTCCTGATTTTCAACTTTTGGCCTAATAGTTTACAAATGTGTTTTTTTCACATTGATTCATCTGTTGCAGTGCAAATGAAGGAACACAGTTCTTTCAGATTTGTATCTGGCTTACTCATTTTAATGGCTTGTGTTGCACACAATCAACTGGAAAGAATAAAAACAATAACAAGACCTAAGTTAAAAGAGCGAACTGTCTATCCCAAACATTTTCTGTAATTTATATTCCTAATGAAAGCACATGTAAATCGCCTTTTAAAAAATACAGCTCTTTTTAAAGGCCTCAGGGTTCTGACACAGTTGTTACTTTGACCTGTACCCCAAAACAACTAAGATACAGGATTATTACCAGTGTCTACAGGAGGCTGTTAGGACTGACAGGCTCAACATAAGCTCCTTTGGCTAGATGACTTCTGAAACAGGGTCATGATGACAGTTCTGTAATAAAAAGGTGACTTCCAGTAAAGCTGAATTCTAAGTACTCTTATGTACAACTTTTAGAGAGCCTTTTTAGACAGTAACACTACACAGTGATAGATAGCATGACTCATAAAAGAAACCTGTCTTTCACTTTAAGCTGAAAACGCTTTTTCTGGTTTTATATACCACAAAACTAGCCTTTATAAAAGCCCCTGCACTCAGCTGAGATGCTATGCAAAGCAGTTTTTAAAGCATCAAATCAAGGTCACACAAGTTGTGAGGTAAAAATTTTAAACTCAGAAAATGCTAATTCTATATACCATGCCCAGTTTCTGCTTTATGGTAACACTTTAGTTACTGTTACATTTTAAGTAAGTTTAGGCAGAGTGTATCTTTCAGTTTGAAACTACTGTTTATTTTCCAATTTGTGCCATTCAGTTTAGAATCAACAGACTTAATGCCCAGTTTCACATCTTTATACACTTATTTTAAGTACTTTTATAACCAGCTATTTGTAAAGACGGAATGCATTTTTCTTCATCTATATATGCACAACTACCATTTGATGTCAATGCAAATTCAGCAATTAGATGAATAGAATACTACTAGTAATTCACTGAGGGAGAACTGAATTTACACTCAAAATATGCACTCAAGTTTTGAGACACGACTATGTCACAGCTGTGACTACAGACCTCTACAGTTATATATCCATAACTATTTCTGTATCCATCTTCCTGTGTAAAAGGGTGATAGTTCTCACTTGTTCTTCTGGAATGGAAAAATAAGGATCTTTTAGACTGACGGTGAAAGAAGCAGAAGATGCAGTCCATTCCTTAATATCTGTAGGAATGTTCATCATTAGTTGCTAAGCATCTTTCACATGAAATCAAAAGGTATTATAAAGTCTCTAAAAGACTTCACAGTAACTGTGAACAAAATCTCTATAAGATTTAAAATTCTTTTCATGTCTTGTACCTTTCTGCAGTTCAGCTTGCTGATGATAGCCAGAGTTCAGAATCTAGTGTAACTTAATATGTTACATGTCTGGTTTGTATTTCTCTGATGCCTGAAAGGTTTTCTATTATGTCCAGTTTTTATCTGAATATTCAAAACATGCATTCAAAACTCATTTAGAAAAGTGTGGAAGTATGCTATAATTTATCTTAGTGGAACAACAAAATAAAATCCAATCTAAGGAGAGAACCCAATGAGAGAAGCATTTTCCAAATAAAAACTTGTTAAAAATGCATCAAGCACACTTACGGGTGAGTAGAATTCCTAGTGTACACAGTATTGTCTAAACATAGTGCTTTAGTTATTTAACTTACTGAATTGCTGTTGCTGTAGAAAGTGCAGGTCCCTGCAGAGTTTGTATACTTTATATATTTTTTTTATAAAATCAACTTCAACAACATGACTTCTATTAGTCATGTGATATGATCATACTGTGAAAAGATGCTAACACTAGTTGCCTTCTAATACTAAGGTCTCAGGTAAGACCTTAACAGAGAAAAGGCAGAGTAAAGAGAGACCTCTCAGAAGGCAGTGAGAGCAGCAGAGCATGACTTAAATATGGGGTGAAATTGTGTAGTTAGGAACACTGACGGGAAAAGTGAAGGAAGAGTTCCTGTGCTTTAGCAGGAGTGGGCCCATTATGACTGGTTTCAGCTCCATGGAGATGAAATCTAAGTCTGATACTGTATGTCTGTGTGATCTTTCACACCAACCTGTACTATCTCCATCTGTGTTTTAGATCATCTAAACAAATTAACTGCAATCCAACTGCTCTGTGCTCAGATTAAACAGGCTTTAATCTCAGATTATGAGTAAATCCATCCGCACATTTGACTAGACTAAAAAAGGGCCTATGTATAAATGCTGCTGATTGCTCTGTACTTCAGGCAGATTTGAGTTGGCTCCAAAGATACCATACTCAAAGTAGGCCTTACCACAGCAGCTTGAGCATCACATATTCCTCAAAAGTATTTATTCACATATCTTTACATCTAGAAATGTTTACGTAATTGTCTACCCTACCCTTTTGCAGAAAACAGGTAGATCTAGAAATTCTTTGTGGCTATTTCCCTCAAACATATCTTCTCTCATTCTATTACAGGAATCATGATGACAGTGACAGTAATGATTTGATAAGCAAAAAAACCTTCATAATTTGTTAGAGACTAGGACACTGTAGTATGGGAAAGGGAAAAAAAAAACCAAACCAAACAAACAAACAAACAAACAAACAAAAACACACTCAAAAGAGAGAAAATTGAGAAATGTTAAGCTTTATCCAAAAATACACATTGCAGCACCACACAGGGATCACCAGCTTTGTCACCCTCACACAATTAAGTAGCATTTGCAAGGCACTTTTGCTCCAGCTAGTTGATCTTGTTGAAAAGCAGAATATTGGCCTAGGGTAACACTATTTCAAACTTATGGTAATGTCCATTAAGAACAACAAGAGAAAAAAAACCAACATATAACCTGTCATAAAAATAATTGAGACTACATTTCTCAAACCATAAGTAATTCTATACCAGCAAAACCCGAAAGGTTTTAATAAAAAATAAACAAGTTAAAATTCAAGCACTTACTGATTTATTAAAGATGTTTTAGAATTTCAGGATGATCTTAGACATACAAATAAAAGCTTTGAAAAAAAAACCCACTCAAGTTATAAGGTACAAATAGAAGCTAAAATTTCAATTTCAGTTTTAAATCTAGACTATATTTGAAGAGCAACTTTGCAATATAAAAGTTAAACTCATTACTATAGCAACACTGCAGAGCCTATGAAAGTGAGAAAAACATTTAGCAAAAGTTCCACTAAAGGCAAAAATAGCGAGATGCTGGGAAACTTCTTAAGGATCGCATTTTCACATGAAGTGGTCTTGAGTATAATAGTGTAATTTACAATTTCTCATTGTAAATGAGAAATAACATGTAAGTAAATACTTGGCTTTGTAGATGAATGGTAAAAAAAAATATACTCTCAACACTTGAATACACAAACAAGCTTAAAATCCATTTGTACGAACAAGAAATTAGAAAATAAAAAAGCCTTTACCGTTACTTTTTTCTTTACCTTACTGTACACATAGAATATATAGTTTATCCTTTCCCTTCTCTGATACCTCATGTTTGTGACACTGTAGTTGTCACCTCTCAGCTTCTTTCCAAAGTTCAGTCATTACCTAGTAATGCAATACCATACAACTTCACCTAGAAATCCATGCAATGTCTCATGTTACATTTCATCTTCACTAGAAAAATAGAATGTAATTATTTTTAATCTGTCTAAAAGAGTATAAATAGGACAAGGCTTTACAAATACAAAATAATAACCCTTATATAAAACCAGCCTCACAGCAAATGCTTTTCTTAAAAATATGCACTGACTGCAAGTAGGCCAGAACAAATATATTTACTATTATATTATCACAGCTTCTCAAAGTTCTGTTTAAATAAAACTGAATTCTCTAATTAAAAAGTGGCCAATTTTTTTCCCCATTCATTCACTCAGGATGACCATAAGTAACTTAACCCACTGTGAGATGCTAAAAGTAGCAACAATGTTGCACCGCAAATTCACAATAAGGATAGGTGGTTTCAGAAATTTACCTTTGAAGCTTTTATATCTGTGAAATACGAAACCACTGAAAAGATATTAAAGTCAAAACAATGTATATAAGCACACCAGAAAAATGTTTTCCTTTTGCAGTGGGAGTGTACTAAATGTAGTCTTCACATGGGCTACTAAATGTTCTTGCATTCCCACAGAAACCAATACAGAGAAAGATCAAAGCAAAGTGTAACCATTCAAACATTCACTCTATAGCCTGACTTTGCATGTTTATACACAGCAATGCAGAATGAACCACGAGCATAAAAGAAATTTTTGCCATAAAACTATTCAGGTATGCAGATACTACAGTATTGACAGAAGTTTCCAGTATTTATATTTTTCTAATTGTAACTTGTTTCAATAAACTAGACCAGGAATTATAAATTTATGGGTTAAAAGTAGAAAGGCAGTTATGGGACAAAATAGAAGGTGAAATTACAGTGGGAGGAATAAAACCATGAAACTATAGTGCACAAAAGGAAGCAAAAAAAAAAAACCACAAAACAAAACAAAAAAAACAAACAAACAAAAAAAAAACAGAAACAAAAAAAAGGTGCATGATTACTAACCTAAAACTTAATTTAGCAAATCTCAGGTCGCTATGTGATACAAGTTTGAATGTAATAAATTAGGTGTTATTGAACTCAGCCCCTGATAACAATTATCAATGGCAATTCAAACTTTTTTTCCTCCTCACTGCTCTACATAGTCTAGGCTTGGGTGTTACCTAGAACACATTATTTTCAAATTCAGTTTAAAGCCTCATTCATTGCATACAATAGATTAATTCCATGTAATTTATTGTTATACCAATACACAAAGCGCATGAAAAAATTCAAGCACTTTGTTACTTAAATCTCCAGAAGCCAGATAAAGCCCATGTTGCATATATCCATATGCATATATGCATATATCCACAGCTGTATTTGCTGCGAAGTCTAACACAGTATGCAGGACTGACAGCTTGGATGGTAATAAATACTGGAAAAGACCATTCCTGAGATAGTGCTATTAATCAAGTCACACTCAGCTATTTTGTCAAAAATACTCGTCACTGGGTTAATTGCAAGGTTTCGGGTGACAATCAGCTAGCAGGCTCTGCCGATTGAGATGAATCTTTTAATGACAGCTTAAGTGACTATATCCAAGCTATATTTAGAGATTGTTTAGGCTGCTTGATTGAAAAAGCAACAGAAGAAAAACTTGTAACTGAGGTTGAGATTGTTTCCTAGGGACAAGAATGACTCTTGGATACACACAAAAAATCTGCAGCTCTTGGTTTCTACTGCTGTAGCAGAGCTGTGAGCTCAGTCACCAACTGGCAGCAGGCTACGTCTACTCATGATGAGTAAGTCAAAAACTACTAGCTGTTATGTGCTAAAAAAGCACAGCTACATCAACTTTGAAAGTATACCCAACTAAAACTCCCTCTATTTAAAATCAAGTGTATTCAGAATTACCTTGCTTTAGTGAAAGTTGTTAAGTTAGAGAATACTGTTTGTATCCACTGAAACTATTGTTTCCGAGGTCTTGCAAATAATAAAAAGCTTTTTGCATTGCAACCAGACAGTAAGGTCAACAGAAATGACTTTCAATTGTCCTTTATGTGCATTCACATATAATTTCTGCCATGATGATAAATATATTGATTTATTCTAAACTTTCATTGTGGGCCTGCTAACTCTCTCTCTTAGTGTCCCTAACTCTCTTCTCTGGCATATGAGCAAGTCCAGCAATTTTGGGGGGTTTTGTCTTTAATCCCTTTTTTGTTGCCTTTTTCTGTTTGTTTTTGTTTTGTTGTGGTTGGGGGGGGGGGGGGGGGTGTTTTGTTTATTTTTTTGTTTTTTTTTTTGGGTTTTTTTGGTGGTTGGTTTTTTTTGTTTTTTTTGTTTTTTTTTTTTTTTTTTTTTTTTTTTTAAATGGTAACAGCTAAAACTCTATTTTTTCTGGAAGTTTTGCAAGACTCTCCAAATAAGATGTGACTTTAAGGCAGTCAAGAATTAGGAAAAGACTTACATACTTATTCAGTTTGCAGAAGAAAACAAAACAATCCCCACTTATTGCCTGCAATAAGAATTAATGAATGTAGCTCTTTCAGTTATAAAATACCATGAAACATATACATTTCATGTGCTTGGCCATATGATTACCATACATTGCAATCTCTCACCTAAACCAGTGTGCAGTACATCCTCTTTTCTCTTCAAGCTGTAACACTGATTTATCAGATAGCTTACCTCAGAGCATCATATCTGAACACAGGTCCTGGTAACCCTGTTAAGTAAGACTAAAGTAAACACTCTTGAATGTAAAAAAGATTTACTGACCGTTAATTAATTACTCAGATTATAATGGTATATGTTAAATTGTTCTCCTGTGGATAGACGGCTAACATTGCCAGAACATCATTACAAATACTGAAATTTATTAACAGTGTAAAAGGAAGAGAATTGTGTCATTCTCCACACATAGGGAATGGCAGGCCTGAAACTGTGATTGCATGAAGGGAAGGGTTGTGCCTAGGGTGGCAATCTCAGGTATTTGGTTTGAGAATAAATTTTGCTCATTTCAGAGGTATGAGAGAAGAACATCTAGCTTGTAACTCTGTGGTGCTTCAGCATGAGATAGGTATGCTGTTAGTCATTTACTGTTGTCGTGTGCCTTTATAACATCATTACAAACAGTTGTTACTATAAGAATCTAATAGATGGGAACTCAAGGAAGCACACTGATAGAAGATTCTTGATGTCAGAAATCTACGTTTATTCTTCACTCACTAGAAAGTTGCCCTTAATGTCTTGTTAGTGAATTGCTCAGAAACTTGCTCTGTTTTCTGAGCTCTGCTGGTAATCAAGGAATGCTTACCAGATGCCTGGTACCACATACAACCTAACCAGTACTGACAGGAATAGACATATGTAAGGATTTGTATCCTCATGGAGTCTTACTTCCATCTTCCTAGTGAAGCAAATCTTCCACGCTATCTTCCTCACCATCTCACGTTTCTTACTGAAACAGGTTCACCTTGCATAAATGAATTGCTACTTATTAAAGGAAAATTAAGAGAAAAAGATTCTTTGGCATCAGTGTTCTAGGAGAATCAGGCAGGTTATTTTTTAAGCACAGATTTTCATGTTTCATATATTAATAGCACAATGATTAGAACAAACAAATGCAACAAGTTACAGATGTGCAAACTCAGTGTCTGCTGAGCAGCTCTCAGTGTGTCAGCAGGTCTGTCCAACAAGGCCTGGGGGGTTACGAGAGAATGACTAGAGCTTGAGGGCCTGTTAGCTCCCTAGTATTAGATGCTACTGATTTTATGCAACCCCACTAATACAAACACACAGAGATGTGGGATACCTACAAAGACAGAAAGCAGCACCTGATACAAAGCATCGAGATCCTCATAAAGCTTAAAATGTGGGACACTGGTGCCTAGGTCTCTTTCGGATTTTCTCAAGAAAGTACAACTTTTTTTCTTTCCAAGGATGGAGCACTCTAATCTTTGTATACTGAGACTAAAGACTTCAGTAGTTCTGTATTGTTCAGTGATTTTGTTATTCGCTGCAAGAAATGCTTTAGAGGCACTTATATGAGATGGTCTATTATATGACCAGATTGCCTCAAATTCTAGTATGCATTTGAAGTCCTTCCCAAATTCCAAGTCTGGAAAAATCACAGCTACAAAGTAGAACATAATGGCTAGAGTTGACACTGATTGTCATACTATGAATAGTGGCCTGACCAAAGTACAAAAATTATAATTATAAATGACAGTTGGAATATTTATCTGGCATTAGCACTTACATTTCTCATAGTGAGACACTACATTATTGTTATAAAAGTACAACTTTATGCAAGATCAAACTTCTATTCTCAAGTCTGAAAGAGTCTTGATTTTTCAAATTAAGTTACAGGGTTATAGCTCTATTCTTGAATGTGCCTGCAGATGTTATCTTAGCTCCACTGAGCAGATTGGTGATTGTCTCTTCCCTAAAATTGTGATTCAGTAACCAGACATCCCTGTGACAGAAATCCCCAAGAGTCTAGTATCACAGTCTGTCCAAAACACAGTGGTGTTAACACAAAGCACATTTCACAGTGACTTTCAATTAAATAGCCAGTCAAGGAGAGTGAATTCACAGTGCTCATATTTTCATAAAGCACTGTAGTAACAGGAGCTGCTCTGAAGTATAAGATTAAGTTGTAAAGCCTCCTCAATCAACAGAAATTCAAATTCATATTTTAAGAGAAGGTGATCAGAGAAAACTTTTATGGGGACTTTGCACTTTTCTATTCTGAAAATGGGAAACCTATGCCATATGACTAAGTAGTTACATGACAGAAGAGAGAACATGGGAAACATGACAATAGCCTGTTGATAAGAATGCTCCCTGAAGTAGTAAGCATCCTGCATTCCAATCCTGATTTCTCATGTCTTTTACTGAATTTTACTGGGGAGAAATTATAGATAGGCATTTAGCCTGAGGACTGAATCATAAAACCTGCAGAGAAGACAGGCACCTTACTTCAGTCTACAGGAAAATTTTGAAGTCTCCTCCTGCCAAACTAAGTATGTGCTGTCACCAGCTGGATAATTTCCCATGCTCCTCAGAGCCCTGCTGCATATTCCTGCAGTCTACCTTGTGTTGGTATTAGCAGCTGTGTGGCCCTAAGGTAAAACAGAACAGCTGGCTTACTCACATGCTGGAAAAGAAAAAAGTAATAGCTTTTAGCCAGAGAGCAAACTGATCTATTTTATGGAGCTGCATAATCACCAGAACCAACTGTGTAACAGAAGAGAGAACACATAATGGAGGATGTGGGTAGTACCAACCCCTTTGGGGCAATAAAATCTTTATCCAGCTGAAACTATCCTCAAGAGAGAGAGGAAAAGCTTAAAATATAACCTTGTCTTCAGCACTTATTAGTTAATTGCTCCTTGTTCAGTACAGTTACTTTTTTGTGGACTGCCACTTCTGTAACTATGAGTCTTGGAGCTCAAATCACAGAAATGAGGATGGTATAATATACATACCTGATGCATACTCCCCCAGCAAAGAACAAAGTCGCCCGGGAGCTGCATGTTGCTGCTCTTGAATCAGAAGTTATGAGCCCCACAGCAGAGATGATGAAATGGGGTGCAGGCAACTGCTATTCTCAGTCCAAGGTGAGATGGAGGTCAGAGAGGTTAAACTGCTGGATTTGGCATGAAGGACATCCTGGTCTGCCAGTCCTGGCATCAGAACAGTAACCTCCAGCAAAGAGACACAGCAGCCAGGGAAAGTAGCACTGCAGAAATCAAAGGCTGGTAACACCCTTAAGCTCATGTGACAAGGTGATGTTACCCCTAAAGACACATTTTTGGGGCTAGCACTTTCACTAAACAGTAATAAAAATTGTCAAAACTCTTGCTGAGAAGTGAGATCACAAGACTTTTTGTGTTGACAGATTTGTAAGAATGGATACAGATTGAATTCAAATAGCTACACTTCATCACCACTGCAGCTACTCCAATGTAATTTATTTCTACTTTATAACATAAAAATTAGTCTTCAGTAACAACCAAATTAGCAAAACACACTTGCCTGCATATGAATTAAACTTGTTTATAATACTTTAACATCCACCCTTTTAATATTTTACTACATCTATTACTGTAAATCCATCAGAAAAACCACCACATAGCTAAGAAACTGATTACACAAGAAAAGTAGGAACTGTCAGTTCTACATTGTTCCTCAATGCTCAGGAATAGTGCTGTAGATAAAAATATTAATTTATGGAAAGTTTCAGTTCCTTTATACTTCCCTTTGTATCAGTCTGCCAAGCCAACCATAATCCTCACAGATGATTTACAATAATTTGTCTTGGAATTTATATAACAATGACTATCCAGGAGCAGTATTAAGTTAGCAGCATAGTAATTCTTATTTTCAAATAACCTGTCACATTGTATTTAATAAATAACCACATATGTCATCAAGCATGTACTTATGAACAGTAAGTATTCATGATCTAGCTAAGTAAAATTCTAAATATGTAGTACTACAATACTGGAAGCTACTGCTTGAGTAATTATGTTACCTTTAAGAATTCAAACATGCAGAACTGGGATCCTCCCTGACAAATACTGTTTGACAAAATAATAATACAATACAGTCTACAACATGTATGAAGTAAACTTCAGACAGAAAATTAACCAACAGTTGAACCTGGAAGGGTATAGTCAGAATGTGTCAAGAAAGCTGTTTTGACAGGTCTGTTTACAGCAAAGAAAGCAAAATTAATACAGAGAAAGCATTTAGAAAACAATAAACTACACACGTGAAGAAAGTACAAAGTACCACTAATGGTACCAGAACAGGAGAAACACCACTAGGAGTCTTCTGATTAGTGGAGGGAGGTAGGAAAAGCAGCACGCCTTTACAGGGAAGAAGGCTTTAGACAGACCAGAGGGCACTTCACAAATTGCTGTAGTTTGTAGCTCTAAGAAAAGTGTAAGCTGTATATCTACTTGGTCTGGAGGTGACTTCTGAAATTTTTGTGAAATGGCACCAGCAGTATGCAACACTAACCCTTATCAAAAGTCATCCTAAAATATAATTTAAGCCTCAGATGAAATTACTGTGGCAATGGGGCAGGAGTGAGGGGTAGGAAGGCATGCAGGAGAATCTGGGTTACAAATAAAAACAATTTGCTGAAAAACCTTATTTATCCTACAGAGAAGGAGTCCTGAAGAGAATCTAATTTGACAAGGTCCCAAGAAACAACAGATAAAATATACTACAATTTAAGTGAAGGCCATGAGCAAAGTGAATGTGGCAACAGAACCCGTTGCCTGTTGAAGAAGGCAAACATTCTTATGACTTTCAAACAATAAAACATCCAGAACCCAAAATTCTGTTTGAGAGAAATTACTTAGCTTATATTTCTCATTTCAGCTTTGCAATTACATGCTTATCTAATATTATGGCTGCTTCACATAATATTATGAAATACCACTGTAACCTCTGAAAGTCTAGATGTAAATATGTAATTTCATTTCTTTCACACGAAATTAATCTCTATGCAAAAAATTACAAAAAGCTGTCAATTTTTTACAAAAAGCTCATCTGTAACCGAGACTGTACACATTTGTGAATTCAAGTTACAGAACCTTCAACAGAGAAGTATCTTAAACATTTGAAACTTTAAACAATGAAAAGCCAAAAAATTAAGTGTCACACTCAGAGTATCACAGTGCATTTCTCCTGTTTAGTTACCCTACCATTCTGTGAAGACTACATGCAATCTCAAAATACAGTCGTAAGATAAGATGTAAGGAGAAACTTTTTCACCAAAAGCCTTTCTCCTGTTGGGAGGGTTGGGTTCTATAACAATCTCTCTACACTTGTCTTGGAAAAATAACAACTTAGGGTTCTTCCCATCTATACATAAGAATATTCAAATAAACCAAGGTCACTGGATTTCTTGCTAAACTTATTTCTTATTTCTCCAGATCTTTAAGCGGTAAAAGCTTAGAAAGTAGAAATATAAAATCCAACCCAACTTCACAACTAAATTCAAGTGGCATTGAATATTTTTTCATAGAATATTTTCTATATTTGACACAACACCAGCAAGCAAAATAATAACATACCAACAAACAGAATTAAGAGACAAAATGTATTTTGCAGTCTGTCTGGCAAGTGTGCAAAGGGTGAAAACAAGAAACTTCCCGTTCATCTAACACAACAGTTTTTTCTATGCAGAGCACCAAAATCACCATTTCTAAACAAAAACCCTGACATTTACAATCCAATTGGATTTTTAAAGCTCTACCTGGAAAAAGTATAAACAAAACTTTTTTTAGAGATTTTTCCATAGAGGGGGAAAAAAAAAAGGCACGAGTAACACCAATTCCCTGAACTATTCACAAAATCCGGAGATTTGGCCACATTTGCTCCACAGACATTTCAGGTTTTGTTGTAAATTTAATGGAATGAACAGGCCCCTCTCGGTGAGAACATCTGTAGTTCAGTGCTTAACATGTAACATACCTGCTGTATATTAAAGCTAAAACAAATTTAACTGTATCACTGATGTCTCCTCACACAGACTACAGATAATATAGCACTGAAATCCTGCACACTATTTCAAAACAAGAATGAACAGCACTGTTAATGAGTTACAGCAGTTATGTGATAACCAAACCCAAACAACAAATGCCAATAGAATTTCAGCATCACCGTTGTTTCTATTCTGTGAAGAGATAATACATTCAGACCAGTTTATATAGTATTACTTGTAGATTCCATCTGAGAATCAACCTTGAATTCTCTGAAACTGAATTATTCCTCACTGAGGCAGCTACAGATGAAAGAATGTATTTCAACAATAACCTACAAATGGTGAAATGACAGGGAAGTGTTCTTCAGTAAGTGCATATATTGTCATGGTTCACACAGACTGCTTTATTAAAGAACAATCTGATGCCATGCAAAAACATGGCACTTTGTCAGACCAGTGAGCTAAGATTCTTTATCTGTCTACTTTACATAAAGTGTTAATTTGGTAAGAAGTTTTATAAACAGAAAAAAAAAAAGCAGGCTGATGAAGCTAATGAACTTTAGAAAAGGCCCACAACTTTATAGACAGGATGCATTCAACTGTGCCACTAAATTGCAAATATTCATATTCTGTGTAGGATTTTTCTGCTTTTTGTAGTAAAAGTTGGATAGTAAAAACTTAGAAATAAAAAAAATTGCTTGAAATGGAAAACAATTAAGATTTTATTTTTTTTTTGCAACCCCAACAGAAAATGCCATAGTTTTTGTTTACTTTTGGCAAGAATTTGTACTTGATATTTATCTTTCTTAAAAATATTAATGTGCCTGCTAAGAATAACAGAACATCACTAATAACATTTAAAGATATATTTTTAAGACAAAATATAAAGCATATTATTTTTTTTAATTCAGAATTCTGCCTATAACATCACAATGGCATTGTTAATACTGTATTTCAAATTAATAATATATCAAAATAATTTACACAAACTAACCATCTCATTTATAACTAATTCATCATCACAAAGCAACCTACATTATCAAACCACATGTATTAGAATCTACATCTCATGGAGACAAGTAATTAAGATAGAATCATTAAAGTTGGAAAAGACCTCCAAGGTCAAGTCCAACCTTTGACCAAACACCACCATGACAACTAAACTGTAGAACTAAGTGCCATATCCAGTCATTTATGAAACACTTCCAGAGATGGTGATTCCACCACCTCCCTGGGCAGCCTGTTCCAAAGCCTGACCACCATTTCAGTGAAAAAAATTCTTCCCAATGTCCAACCTGAACCTCCCCTGGTGCAGCTTGAGGCCATTGTTTCTTGTTCTGTCACTGGCTGTCTGGCAGAAGAGGCCGATCCCCACCTTGCTACAGCCTCCTTTCAGAGAGTTGTAGAGTGATAAGGTCTCCCCTGAGCCTTCTTCAGGCTGAACAATCCCAGCTCCCTCAGTCACTCCTCATATGACTTCCTCTCTAACCCTTCACCAGCTGAAACATTAAGTTGGCCTTATCTACACATACTCCCATACCTCAGTGTCTTTCTTGTAGTGAGGGGCCCAAAACTAGACACACCACTTGAAGTATGGCTTCACCAGTTGAGTACAGAGGGACAATCACTTCCCTAGTCCTGCTGGCCACGCTATTGTTCATACAGATTAGGATGCCACTGGCCTTCCTGGCCACCTGGGCGCACTGCTGGCTCATGTTCAGCAGGCTGTCAACCAGCACAGATAAGCTGACCTTGCTGACTTCAAGGTACATTGTTACAGTGTACTTGTAACCTCTACTAGCATAAGTTAGCTAGCACAGAATGACGTAAGCACGCTAAAAAGCAAGCCATGGATGTTCACAACCTCTTTCAGAAATGAATCCTGGCAGAATCAGCTTCAGCAGTAACTGCTCAGCTCTGAGTACTGAACTGCCTATGTTTATAATTCACAACACAATCTTCAAAGTAACAATCATTGGGATTTTATTAGTCTATTTGCACTTGACTGACTGCCTGAGTTATCTGAAGACAGAGCAGCCATGGCGGAAGGTTGTAGGTAGGACAGGGAGAAAACTTATATATTCAGTTGAAGCTTCTCTGATAAAAGCTTGTTGTGGCCTGCAGTGAACTCTGTGCTACAAGATGCTCTGAAGATCCAGTGACAGAAGTGAATCCTCTGAATAAATCACTTTGTTGATGAAGTTCAGCAACAGGCCATTAAAAATAGTGCCCTAGTTTGCATGGTTTATTTCCAGCTTTTAAAGATACCAACTTGGAACATAAGGCAACAATCACTCTAAGGCACATGCTACATTAAGATGTGCTTTTATTACCCAATGATTTTATTCAAGTAGACAAAGAATAATTAAAGTGACAAGACATACTCATTTTACTCACTCCTCCTTTTTACCTTTTCCTAGCTCAAGTTTAGCAGATTCAATCAAATGATCAGCAGACTGTCAAGTTAAGAGAAAAATCCGACAGACCTTCAAATACTTAAGGAACAATCCTCATGGTGCTGGAGTTGTATTACAAATGAATCCTGGTGTCTCTAGACACAGAAAGTGACAAAACTCAAAGCTGTAAGTAACTGTAATACTCTAGGTATTCAACTGCTCCTTTGCAGGGGTAAATGTGCTACAAGAAATGCACAGCACATTAGTGCCAAGGAAATCACTTAATTTCCACTATAAAAAACAGGTGACAGGAAGATTTCCAATTGTCTTCACATCCCGTCAGAGTCAACCAATATTTCTGACGGTATGTACTACCAGGGATGTTTTCATGTTCCCTGTGTTCAAATGTATTTTCAGCTGTTGTAAAACAAGTTAGAATGGTCCATAAGGAAATGCTTATCTATTCAATAAGGCTTTGAAATATTTTCATCCACTCTTCAACCCCCTTTCCTTGCTTGTCAGCCTTTTTATGCAAGTTTATTTTCAAGACAAAAGAAAGCCTGGACTAAATCTTAGAAAGACAATTAAGTATTCTCTAAATCAGTCTCATGTAGAGTCATAGTTCTAGTCAGTCACCAGTTCTCAGGAAAACAAACAGATCATAAGAGCCATTAGATGCTTGAAACAACCATTTTAAAAAGTAACACCTGGGGAACCTTAGCACTTTCCTCTTCTGAGATGCCAATAGGACAAAAGAAATTAAATGCAATCTACTACTTGCTCAGTTGGTTGACTTAGCAAAGGGCTAGAAACCATGAAGTGAAACTGAGTGAATCCTGGAATTTTATTACATGCAGCACCTAGGAAAGAAAGAAAACAAAATTATAATGTGATACATTTGGGATTAGTGTCTCTGTCATTGTATTTTATCATCTAAAGACTCAGTTACTAATTCTACTACAATTATGTAATTATTCTTTTACAATCTGTTTAACCCAAGACATCTTGGAAGTATTTAATTTTTAAGTGAAAATACAGTACTACTGACTGGTATAGTACAATTAATGCCCTATAAAAAAATTTTAAAAAGTAATGTAAGTTAGGAAAGTATCTCTCTCTTCCAGTCCTGATTAATTTAATGAGTTTCTTCAACACTAATCTCTTAAGCACAGAACTATGGGAAGTAAGAGATCAAAGTACAGCAATAAGCAGTCTAACTAAATAATCCATGTTGATTAGCAAATTGTACTTCCTACTGATCTAAGAGTTTACTAATGAGATGCCTGGCACAATGACTGCTCTTGGAAAGCTTTGAAGCCATGTTTAACAATCAGACTCTCCCTTCCTTATGCCATACCCAGGAAAGGCATAAGAATTCTTCTTTAAAACCTTCAAATTAATCATACGCAGTCCAGGAAAACACATGAAGGTTGTACATATTTTTGATTTTTGCAAGACTTCCATAAATTTTATGAAAGTCCAAGACATAAAATGCAAAGGAAAATTACAGTATCTCTAGTCCGCAGCAGGACACAACTGCCCTGCTAACCAGCATTTAGTCTTACAGATGGCCAATATTACTGAAGTCCTCAAAGATTAACTAAAGACTTCTGCTTTAAAATCTACCTTCAGTTTTGTACTTCTGTGATCTAGTTAGGGTAAAGCACCTTTGTGTGCAAAACAAAATACTTACCGTAACTTCCAGTTGTATTGGCACAAATGATAGCACCAAAGAACATTGGAGCATACTTCCGGATTCTGGAAATAACTTTCTGACAGGCTATTGTTGGGTCTGTTCCCATCCTCATATATTCCACAGCTTGATAACTAAAAAAAAACACCAACCCCATACCCAGATAGTTAGCCACGGTTAACCATACTCAGGTTATATATTCTAAAATACCACTGAAGAGACCTTGGTTTCTTTGAATAATGAAAACACATGATAAGTAATTTTTAGGCTATCTTCATATTGGCAATTATTATTCAAATTCTAAATAAAAAGTAATTAAAAACAGGACTAAAAGGCACTGCAAGATGTGAGCTATACCATCTATCATTCTATGGCAGGACCAAGCCAAGACATAACTCCCTGATCATTTGCAGCAGAAGAGGCTAAGCAAAATATTAGTCAAGGAACTGCAAAGAAGCCGTTAAAGAGCTGGTGGCTTCTATTTTTCATTGTATGATTAAGTTTGATACTAGAAGCGATTGCTAGTTTTCAAAAAGGCTAATGTGGCTAATGTCAAGATAATTTTTAGAAGAAAACTAACCTCCAATATTACATTACTGATAAATTATTGATTTCAGTAAGCAGCAAAAAAAGTCATTCAGAAAAAAATTAGGTTTTGGAAAACTGACACACTGTCTTTATGAATATGAAGGTACAATGTTTTGATCAAGACTTAGAGCCACTTTCAATTTTTTTGCAAACTATTTTAAAAAAAAATCTTAGTCTTTGAAAGAGAATCAAAATGAACTTTCTTTGTATTTACAGTATCATTAGACAAATGACTACATGGGAAATGCTTGAGATGAATCAGCTGCATTTCCAAAATTACCTCAGAGGTAAAAAATCTGTTTTGTTGCCACTTTTTTCAGAAGATTAAATGGCAACGTATGACATAACTTACCAGCAAAAAACATTAGACCACTTTGATGAAAGATGCCTGTACTCAGACCAACTCCTGCTATACTGAGAGATGTGTAGATAGCATTAACTATAGGTGTTATCAAAGTACTGCAGAAAAGAACTTCTCTTGCATTTTGAGATTATTATCTTTGATTTATTCTAACAATCAAATAGATTCAACTTATCTAAAGAAAACTATCTGAACATAAAGCTGTATTTCACAGGGGTCTCTTGACTAATCAAAAACTCGGAAGTTCCTATCTTAAAAAAGGCAGAGAGTAAATATTAGCAATTTTGCCCTTTATTTGACACCTCCGTCACTTCTGGCAGGTCAATTTTAGTCTTTGTTTTCATGTGGGAATATCTAAATAACACAGAATTAGTAAAAATCTTTATCTACACAGAAGCAGTGATTAACCATCTAGTCTGAGTTGTTTTCTAAAACCCACTGGTGCTAACACAAAATGTTTTATGCATTACAGCCAAACACTTCAGGCTGCTAAAGTGCAATAACAGTTTTTATTGACTAACCTCATAGTGAAGCTTAGCTCAATACTGCTGTTGGTATCTGATATGACAGGATAGATAATTTATGAATTTGTCAACTGCCTTCTATTTCAAGACTGGCTTGGAACAGTTTGAATTTCATTGAGGACATTTGTAAATATGCAACAGCTAGCAGGCATTCTTAGCTGCCAGAGTTTCAGAAAAAGCACCTGAGCAATATGAAGACCACTTCTATATATTCCTTCAAGCATCAGTGCTTGTTCAGCACAGATTTCCATAACTCATTCCTGCTGAGACCAACTCACAAGGATTACTGTCAAGACTCAGTGATGAAAACAGCCATATTTTACACAGTTTATGCAACCACGATGACAGCACTAAAACACTTCTTCCAGTTTCAAATTAGATGTAATTACATTGGATTGTTGTAGTCACATCTCTCCACCCTCCTGAATAATCTGAGACCCATGCCTCATCCCCTTTACAATTTATGATACTCATTTCCCACACAACAAAACACTTTGGAGGAGAAAGCTAATCAGTTTTGTTAAAGAGCATATAGGTTGGAAATATTACTTGTTGCCTATTTGCTCACAGCTTGGCAGTATTAAGGGATCTGTCATCAAGATATTTGTCTCTCAAGACAGATCATAATGATAACCTGGTTCTGCTATTGTTCTTTCCCCTTCTGCTCCTTCCTCTACTCCCAGTTCAGCAACCAGTAAGTTAGACCGTCTTTTTAATCAATTACTTCATTTGCTGAGTCCACATTTTGCTGCAGAAAGCTAGCAAAGTCTGCCCTAAGGACAAACCTGGGTAAGAAGCGCATCATAATGTCACCATCTCCAGTGGCTGCAGCTCCTCCAGCTGTACTGTCCGCATATGATCCTGCTCCAGCTATCGGGGAATCTCCGACACGGCTGCAGTGAACAATGGAAAATAAAACACAAACTTTGTCAGCCTTACTGCCTCCAGCTGACTTAGCATTAAATCCACAGGAGAACACAACAGGTAAAGAGGTCACTCCACTACAGTCAGAAGTCTTGTCTTAAAAACTACTAATAAAAGTGATCTGTGATAACCTGACTGACCTGAGGCTTAATCCAACTCCATTGCACAACTGTTTGTTATTATACTGACTATAGTTAGGCCAGTGAGGTTTAGCCTGTGGGCAACAGTAAGCAGCTGGGGACATTAATATGTTCAACAACTTGTTGCTAAATCCAGAAGCTGTCTGACTTGGTTGACAGAGAAGAATTCTGAGTAGAAAAAGTATCTCAAAGACAAAACACATACCTGGGGCTCTGATTTTATGTATATTTCTTTGGATACGATGCATATCTCCAAAATGCTTATTTGTCTCTGGTACCTTGCCTTAATAGTTGTCTCTCAACTGTGCCAGTTGTTTGTGTCTCTGTATGGTTAATTAAGCCAGTGTGGTGGTTTAGTTTTCTTGGTTTTGGTTTACGCCTTCCTTGGTAACAAGGTCATAACTAAGGAAATATTCCACACCATTCCTTCACGTAATCAGGTGTATATAAAGACAGGAGGAAGGTTTCCTTTCTCTCTCTCTTCCTTTCATGTGCTTGGAGGACATCAGGTCTCTGTGTCGGCTCAGCTCTTATCTCTGTGAGCTGAGGCCTACCTGAGAAACTGGTGTCCCAGCTGTGTGGAGGGGAAGGACCTGCTTTCTCTTAAGCAGGGGTTTTTTTGATGAGAATTTATTGTATTAGTTACTTATTGAGCATTTCCCTGAATTTATGAGTGTGTGTATGTTTTGTTTGTTTTTACCCATTTTTGTCCCATTTCCCTTTCCCCTCTTTTCCCTTTTGGGGTTGCTTTGGGATTTGGTCTGTAGATTCATAGTGTTTGATTGTATATAACTGTAATATATGTAAATATGTATATATATATACTTTTACTACAATTGTCTTTTTGGTACTTTTTTTTCCCTTCTCTCTCAGGAGGGGGGAATCTGTGTGGCCGGCCGTTGGGTTTGGCAGGGAGCCAACCCAACCCTCCACAGCCAGCTGAAAAACAAGTATTCCCTCAAACACAAATCATCTTGCAACTCAATCAGTTTCTCTGTCTTAGCATTTATGGAAGTGCACAGAAATAAGTAAGGCCATTCTGTGATCTAAAGGTTAATGTTTTACAACACCACAACAAGTTTAACATAGGAAAGAAGGTGGGGAAAAAAGTTTTTTTGTAAAACCAGAGATACTAACCCTGGAATTTTGTGGATTGCACCATTAGTAGATGTCCCAGAAGCAACGGTTCCACTCACACCAATTACAACCATACCTAAGATTTTCAACAGGATGAACATATTCAGAAACACTCCTAACAAATTTATTTAACTGGCACTCTGCTTATCAAACAGAATCATAATGCCCAGACTATTCAAACTACTGATATACTGAAATACAAGGGTTGTACTCTTGAGGAAAACAAGTTCTTTTTAAAAGACATTTGCAAACTTTTAGGATGTATTACAAGATCTCAAAGAAGAATTTTAAACAGTGAGTGCCACACTGTTCAGAGCCGTATGTTACTGCTGCCTAAAGAGCCACTGCCTCCTGATAGACACTTATGTTAACCAGTAGAGAACAAGTACCTGGTGTCACAGTGAGCACCAATACCATCAGAACAACAAAGTCTGGCAATTATAAATGGTGCCTGAAGGAGATTTAAAAAAATGCTGTTTAAATTTGGCAGGAGGTGACATATTGCCTACCAAAGTAACTAGAATTACATGACAGACAACCAAATGTATGGATAAGCCTACCCCTTGCTAATTTTGTGCTGGTAAGAAAGTCACTGCCTCATACAAGAGAAGTTTAAGTCGTCATTTGAACAGGATTTGGGATCAGCTGCTTCTCCATATAGCAAGACTTCACCTCCATAGGGCAAGAGAGGGCACAAACTGCTGACAGCATAAAACTCCAGTACAAAGTGAGAAACAAGGAACAGAATGTGATGAGCTGAATTTTGGTTCTCTGACTTCAACAGGCAGTACCTACTTCTTACAGAAAAGTTTCCTGATCAGAAGCTAAAAGCGTAGAGGCACTGACTCTATGGCACCTGCAAAAAGACTGGAAGGGCATCAGATCTTAGCAATGTCCTAAATGCATTCTGAACGAAGCCTCTTCTCAAAATGTGCTGGTCACAGAGACATTTCATATATAAAACAATGAGGAGGAAGGGCTTGAAATACTGATATAAAACACTGTCAGTTACTACAAAACGGCTTAAGACTACTTAATGATACATCAGTTCTTTAACTGTATTTAGTAGATTCCCCTCTCCTGACACTCCACGATTTCTGAGTTTTCCAGCAAGTACTGAAGACTGTTTACCCCAGTAAAGTAAGCTAGCTATCAACTTAAGAATTTGGCAGGTTGTCTGACTTCTTTAGAGTATTAATTGATTATTTGTAGGGTGAAGTAGAAGCAAAGAAGAAAGATTCACACTTGAAACAACTTGCTAATTCTTGGTATTGCAAAAAGTTCTGGATTACTAAAGTGAGAAAAATCCAAAATAAACCAAAAAGTGCTCATTTCAAGACCACAAAGTAAAAGTTTGCAACAGGACTGTTTACTCATTTCTCCCACCACTGCAATGCCCTTTAAGTTGGTCTGACAGCAACATCATAATAAAGATAAAAATTTTTTTTTTTAACCTTAATCAGTTTTCTAAGCATCCGCATTTGCCCAAGCAATTATGCCAAGGTATCTGCGGGAAAAGCAGTAGGGCGGTGAACAAGAGCTAAAGGCAAAAAATGAAGCAAGTGGCTGTGCAGCCAGTGCACTGGAAAAAAAACAAAACCAAATCCTACTTTTAGGCACTCCATCCTAACACATAAGTAACAGAAGCTACTAAAAACAGGAAATAATTACTACACAAAATACTTCTTTTTAAAATCAGTATGATTTCATCTGTAGAGGAATGAGAAAAAAAAAATCAGCATCAGGGTTACCAAAAGTTGTTACCAATAGTATCATGGTTATGAAAACTTCTTTGTGAAATCGTCTGTTCTTCTTTATAAGTTACTTTTCCAGGCCGTTTATATGGTCCACAGGATTGTGAAGAGTCTGGTACCACATTCTGTAATTATTTTATGATTTGCATGAATAATATACTTCAATACAGATAAATTTAAAAATACTACAATCAGTATCTATAATCAGCCATACAAGATGCCCAATAGTTAAACTATACAGGTGTACTGAAATCACACAAATTGCTTTGCTTAAAGACTGATTTCTGCTATTATATAATAAAATGGTTTTCCTACTAGAAAGTTACGTTGTTAAAATTAAAGATTCTTCTTTACTGAACTGAGTGGTCAAAAAAAAAAAAAAAAGGCAGCTCAATCTTCAATGAAATAAAGAAAATTTTCAAGCATAAAAACCAACCAGATGAAAGCAAAAACACCCCCATCCAAACAAGCCAATCTCACCACAACAGGCAAGTTTAACGGGCAGCTGCACTAATCTGATGTATTCACAGGTCTGCATGAAGCCTCTCACCTAACAACTTAAAGACCTTAATTATTACTGTGAGATTTGCTTTCAAAAATTTATATATGCATCAAAAAATACACACACACTAGATTATTTATTTTAACAAGTCCTGTCCCAGTGAAGAACTGAAAAATAAATAATTCCTACACCAAAACACTACTGCAGCAAGGTCAAAGCCAGCAGGATCTAAGAAATAAGAACTAGACACATACACTTCCCAAGCTTACCAAATGCTTGGTAATTCCAAATATTTTCTGTTTTATTAGCAGAACCTTATTTTGTTCACATATTATATAACTTCAATATAAGCTGAAAGAAAGAGGCAATGCTGCATTACTGACTTTCTAAACCCCCTCTTCACTGCCACCACTGCATTTTACCTTCCAGTAGTTTGGTTGACAGCTTTGATTAAGCCACTCTGAATACAGCGAAAGCGATTTCTGGGTTGTTAAATCTTCATAGGGAAACCCCATTCTTACAGCAAACAGGGAGGCTTGAAAAGCAAGGACAAAACAAAAAACCACATTGATTTATTCACAATTTTATGTATTTTATGATAATGCATTCGTTACGCTTTTTAGAAATCAAGAAATTCTACCTCCTTTATGGAGATGAGAAGTAAGTCTTCAGGGAGCAGTATCAGCCATTAGAGTCCTATTCAACTGCAGTAGCACATTTTCCCTTCACTAGCAGTATCAAATTTCTTTAATTCACTACAACTATGTTAATACATCCAAGGTTTACCATTGAAAGAGAAACAAATTCAACTCTGTTACTCAACTGTACACAAATAACCTGAAGCAAGAGTGGCCTGGGCTGTGTGGGTCACAGAAATATTTAAGTAAATGATACAAATATATTTTCCTTAAAAAGCTAGTGTTTTATGAAATGTAAGTAACATAGCAGGACAATGTTTACCATTAAAACACTGAGACTTGAAGAAAGCAATCCACCAGCTTACACCATATTACACTTCTTCCTTGCAGCTTTAAGGGTGACAGCTTCCTTGTTCTGAAAATTAATACAGTCCGTGCCAAGGGAGCAAAAGAAATACCAACATAAGCAGTGAAAGAATGCTACACTTCTAAGACTGACTTTTATTGTTAGGCAAAGGGAAAAGAAAAAAGATCAACTGTTCTTTCATCTTTTAGCTGTAGATACCTTTGATACTATCCAGGAACAGATACAGTTGCTAGGTTTTGATGCTTGAATTTATATTATCAATCCTTGATAATAATGTCACTATACTACACAGCTGAACAAACTTATTTAGTCCAAGAGTTAAGAGAAGCCTTGAATTATTTTCGGACAGCTTTTCTATGTTTTTCTTAAAAACTAACACAATTAAAGTTCCTTAGCACTCAAAGGAAAAGAAAACTGACAGCTTCAATTAAACATATATTTATTTTCCCATTTCTAGAACAAACAGGCAGGATTTGGGGGTTTTTCTGCTTGCTTTTTTCTTTGTAAGATAAAATTGTGCTTGTGCATATTTGTCAGGAATCCTTTCATAACTTTTGAAGCATTGTTTCTATTCCAGGAAGCAAAGCTGGTCATTTTTCTCTCTGAACTTTTTACTTGGATTATTGGTTTAAGTACTGATAGGAAAAAAAGAGAAAAAGGTTAGGCACACTGTGATTATGAAACTTCTCTATCTGTTAGAGACAAACTAGAAAATGTGTGGCATCATAACCAAAATAGTTGAGTTTTTTTTCCTCACTTGTAATCATCCTGCACTGAATATCCCTCACCAGACTCAGTCTACATTGATATGATGTACTTTATTGATAGTTTTCTAAGACTTGCTCTAAAGAATTTAGGCAACAAATGGAGAAAGCTCTTTTAACAGTGCAAGAACTGATGAGTGTAGTTATCTGTATCTGATCAACAAAAGCTACACCACCAGCAAGAAGTAGAAGCCAGGGATCTACAGGCTGATCAGCCTCTTTAGGACCACTCAGAAGAAAATGGAACAATTAACCCCAGAAATAATTTCTGAGCACATGAAGGACACACACGTGTTTAGTCAGGACTTCACACAAAGGAAGTCATGCTTTATCAGTCTCATAACCTTCTATGATGAAACAACTGGTTTGGTATATGAGGGAGCAGCAGTGGATATTGTCTACCTTGATTTCTGTAAGGCTTTAGACCCTGTCTCCTGTAAGATCCCCCAAGATAAGCTGATGAAGTACCGACTCAATGAGCAGAGAATGAGGACTGAAAACTGGCTGAAGGGCCAAGTTCAGAGTGTTACAATCAGTGGTGTGAAATCTAATTGGAGCCAGTAACTAGCTAGTTAATAATAGTAACTGGGGTCAATACAGTGTCCAATGCTGTTCAATATCTTCATAAATGACCTGGGGCACAGTGTACATACCCTCAGTGAATTCTGCAGATTATACATAACTGAGAGGAGTGGCTGAAACACCAGGGGGTTATGCTGATATCCAGGGTGGGGATGGGCTGAAAAAACGAGCTGTTTAGAACCTCATGCTGTTCACCAGACAAATGCAAAGTTCTGCACCTGCAGAAGAACAATGCTATGCACCAGCACATGCTAACGCCACCCAGCTGTAAAGAAATTTGGCAGGAGAAAGCTTGGCTGTGATGGGCAGTAAGGTGAATGCCAGCCAAAAACATGCCATTGTATCAAAGGCAGGTAATGCTGCAGGCTGGACTCCAGCACTGGCAGGAGTGCTGCCAGCAGGTTAAGGGATGTGATCTTTCCCACCTACTGGAGAGGCCACACCTGGAGTACTGAGTCCAGTTCTGGGCTCCTCAGTACAGCAGAGATATGGACATACTGGAGACAGTCCAGCAAGGGCCACAAAGATGACTGAGGGATCGGTACGTGTCTCCCATGAGAAAAAGCTGAGAGACCTGGGACTGTTCAGCCTGGAGAAGGCTCACGGGAGGGTACAAAATGGACAAAGCCAGGCTGTTTTCAGTGTTGCTCAAAGAGAGGACCAAAGGCAATGGGCACAGCCTGAAACTCAAGGTTCCCTCTCAAAAAAAAATGCTTTTTCACTCTGCGGGCAATCAAGCACGGGCATAGGTTGAACACTCAAGAGGTTGTGAAGTATCCCTCTCTAGAGATACTCAACAAGTATCTCTACTTGGTCCTGAGCAACCAGCTCTAGGTGGTCCTACTAAGCAGACGGCCTGAAGCAGAAGACCTCAAGTCCTTACCAGCATCATGCATTCTATGATTCGTAATACATCCTCTTCCTTAAGTTCTCTACATACAAGGTTTTAAAATACTTAAATTTCAATTTTTTGAGTCAAAGTAAACAGAACTGTGAAGGCTGTCATGGATTCTAACAGACTCCAATAGTGTTTTTAACATGGGAAACAAAAATTTCATGTTACTTTCAATAAAATTTGACTCCCAGGAACAATGTATAGGTCATATGTATAAAAATTATCAACTCATCAAAATTAACGCATGTCACATCTTGCCTCTTCATCTCTAGTGTTAACCACTCATAAAATGAAATTTTAAGAGACATGAAGACTTTCTTGGATTGGACCACTAAGTATATTCAAATAAAAGTGTCATTTAGTTATTGGGAGAAGAATAAGGAATAGCCTCAGCAACTTTACATCTTGAAAAAAAAATGCCTGCAGAGACTACATGCATTTATATGAAAAGAGTTTACTATTCTAGCTAGCTCTTCGAGTGAAAGTGTAATATTTTTATTTAGAAAATAGACTGTTCCTTCTCTCACACACACATTTGAAGGTTCAAATGTATTTTCTCTTTATCAATCTTCACCTGGTGAAAACAACTATAGTTTCTTTTATCCAAGTTCCGATTTCCACAGAAAATACATTCACAGGAAATGTTCTTTCTCAATTTCTCCACTGCTTTGATTAATTCACTAACATTAAACACCATCTCCAATTTTTATTCAGATAAATCTTCAGCTTTTTTGTCTTTCTTCTGCCACTACTAGACAGTTTCTTCTGAGGAAGTTCTCATTTGACAGCAAGGACTCAACATAATAATCTAGTGCACATGCCTCCATTATGCAAATAGCTACCGTCTCAGGTTGGAAAACATATTTTAGATCAACACTTTAATTCTTCTGCTTCTTCACTTTCCTTTTATTTTCTGCTCATTCTACTAAACAAAATTTAAAAATATTTTGGTAACTAGCAAAGATGGGGAAATGAATATTTATGAGTATTTCTTCCTCCACTATTTAACACCTGACCAATTTCCTTTTTTGTATTGCCTGTGAAATATCTCATAGTCAACTGCTCAAATCAAACAGAATCTGTAAATCTCTCTTTTCAGTGTCCTCCCCTCCCAAGACTGCATTATTTTACTCCATCAAAAAAATCACTGTTTCATGTATTTATGTACACATTAATTAGTTTTATCTTATCAGTTTCAAAGCACTTGAATCACCATTAATGCTCAGATGTCAATTTCCACGCTTATCTTCAAATTTCTTTCTGAGAAGGTAAATACATTTTCAAAGTCCTTTACTGTGAGCCAAGAAACCTTCTTCTCACTACTTACATAGCTCTCTGGAAAGTATTATTCTACCAACAGCAGCCTGTATTTAAACAGCTCAACTAAGCCTCCAGTTTGCTATTGCTCTTTCATTGTGCCTAAGAGTACAGTCTCTAATGTAATTTTTTACATTCAAGTTCTCAATAATATTTTTAAACTATGAAATGCAATAATCATGCTCAAAATATACCAAAGTAGTAAAATGTAACTGCAATGTCTAGTAATTCTGCCATTCCTTAGAAAAAGTTACTCCAGGGTTTTAAATGCAACATTTACATCTAACAGTCTCCAGTGTCTTTCAATAAATCATCTTTGATAACTTGGGTGTCAGTGATATTAGCAAAGCCCTGGGATTACAAATTAATATTTGCAGTTAAGCTGGTGGGAAAACCATAAAGCTGTTTTTTTTTTCCCTTCTAAAAATAAACCTATTTCACATACACAGAATGAGCAAAAAAACACTACTGAATTATTTGGCTATTATTTGATTGTCAAGGAATTCTTCCACCTATATTACCAAGATAAAAACATGGAAATTTTAACAGCAATTGTTTCAAGACAAGGGCATGACTGGGAAACAGTTAAAGGGGTAATTACCTGACTCTCCCACTAATAATGTATGCTTAGTGTATTCGATGACCTTTCGTGCTACGCCAATTGCATTTTTTACACGTCTGAGATCCGCAACAGCCCCAACTTCCATAGTGTTGCTGGAAATGGCAAATATTTAAAACTTAATAAAAATACAAGAGCAATTGCACATTTTTTGTTAGACATCTGTTCTCATCTAAATCAAAACCCGTGGTCCTTTAACATAATGCATTAATTGTTCTATGCCATAGGCAAATAGCATCACATTAGTAGGGAAAAGCTTCCTACACAGATTGTTTTCTTTCACAGAGTATCTACAGTAATATTTTCAGTAGAGTAACTATTTTGTTACATAAACTCATAACATGAATGACACACTTGCAATTACTTTTCAACCAGGACAGCTTTAAATAGCAAATAAATTACAGACGACAATTGCTCCAGAAGTGAAATATTTACGGACTGAACATAAAGGGAAAGCTAACAATGCTACAAACCATCTGCTTTGCAGCTGCTATATCTCGAACTGGATTACTGCAAAGATTCATTACCTACTCTTCCACCAGGCAGGTAAGTATTTTTCCTAGTTCCGTATGTTAACATATAACTAGCCTCACAGTCAGTCCCAAATCAACAAGATCCTGTCACAACTCTTAAGTGTGCTAAAAATTACAGGGATCATTCTTTTCTCCATGTAGTTTCCTTACCCATCCATAATCATTGCATCCAGAGTGGTTTCTCCACTTTCATCTGGGCTTCCTCCGTATCCCACGCTCCCATCGCATTGATCAATCTCACACTGACCACAGCCTCTCTCAACCGCATCCAGCTCAGAACCTCCTGACTCTAATACTCTCCAAGCTGTAAGCAACACAAATAATTAAATGTCACTAGGGAAAACAGTCTCCACTACTGCTTTAAAGAATGTTTTAAAGATGGACGTGATCCGAATGCAGAACACAAGTGCAAGTAAACCATAACTTACAAATGAAATAAAGTCAAAATATAAGTATAAGCAAAAGAATATAAAACATCACTTTTCTAAATATTGTTTTTCTTTCATTACTGTTTCTGACTGAGAAATGAAACTTTCCTTCTGTTATTTACTAACAATCATCACACCTTTTCTGTATCAAGTAAGTTCTCTGCCCAGAACCAATCATTACTTTATCACTGCTTGTTTAAAGCCTTCTGGGAGGAAAAGGGAAACAAAACTTTCACCTAAAACAGAAAAAAAAAATAAGGCAAAGGAAAAAGCAGCCTTCAAAAGCTTCATATGAGAATATTAAGTGTCCAGCTGCAGAATAAAAAGATCTAAACCTAAATCAGTAACTATGTAAGCACAAAACCAAAGTGGAAATGACATAAAAGAAATTAGTCTTCATTTGCCTGTTTAATCCTTAGCCTTCTATTCTTTAGAATCTAGATCATGGTGCAGTTTTGTAAGACATTACATACATGCCAAATGACATGACTTGAACACATTGAGCCTGAAGGCATTGCAGAGACGAGATTTCACAAGTTTGGACCCCAGGCAAGATTTTCCAAGGTGTTAGAGCTTGCTGGCACTGACAGTCACATCCTACTTCCTCCTTGTGCTGACTATGTACTCCGTCATCTGACAGACCCCAGCACAGGGGAGGCAGCAAATGAACACAGCTCTTTTTGGCAGAATTAAACCGTCTCAAGAAGCCTCACCACCACAAATGCTGCATGCGACTGCATGAAGCTGCCTGCACCAGGGAAAAAGTAAGACTTAATACCATGCATCCAACTCCACATAGGATCGTCTTTATTACAAACTTCAGTGTAAAGAGTAATGCTCTGATTCCTATTACCTTGATTACTGTAAGTAGCATTAGCACAAGCTTTCAGAAGCTGCAAAGGGCCTTGCAGTTTCCATGAATGTATTTAATTTCTGACCTTTAGGTAACCCATTTCACAGGCAAGAACTCCATAGTAAGGGCTTATTTACAACTCAACTATGATGAAATGATCTGCAAGTCTTTTAAAATCAGTATTCACAACCAATTTATGTTGCCATAAGAAAATCTGCTTTGACTATCAATGACATAACACAAAACAGAGCTCCAAAAAAAAATTCATAACTACCTATATCGTTTGGGGGGGGAGGGAGGGAATCTCCAAAGGGCACCTTTAAAAACCATGGCAAAGAGCCACAAGAGTGCAAACGACATTAGCAGCTGTATGTCTTTAATCTACCATTTCTGCAGTTCATAAACCCCCTCTTTACTGGTGCGGGATTTTTTTGTTTGGTTTGCTTTGGGGTTTTTTTGGTTTGCTATCGGGTTTTTTCTAAACGCCTTCCTCCCCGCGTGGAAAGTGAAACCATCTGCTTGCGGGCTCTCCAGCCACACCAGGACTCAGGGTGGGAGCCCCTTCAATGTAAAGGCAAGCTGCGGGGCAGTGCACGGACGAGTCCGGTCCCGCAGAAGGGTACCCGGGCGGCTCGGCCCCGGGACGGGCAGGCTGGGGCTGGGACCGGGCCCGGGCCCGCCGCACCCGGCGCCGCTCGGGGCAGGGGGGCACAGCCCGCTCCTTCTTGCCACACATCAGCCCGGTCACCCTCAGGGGCTTCTTTTTCCCTAAGCCCCGCCAACACGCGGATCCGCTCGGCGGTCCCTCGGAGCAGGAGGGCGCACCAGGACGGCACCGAGCGGCACGGCACGGCACGGCACCAGCCCTCCCGCCCCGTGCCCCGCCGGGACACCTGTCTCTGCAGCCGTCCGAAACGCCCAGGTGTTGATGACTACAGGCAAGGCGCCGGCTGAGGCGGCCACCCCCGCCGGCTGCAACACGACGAGCAAGAGGGGCGCGACGAGCGCCCACGCCCGGCCCCTGCCGCGTCCCATCGCCACGGCCATCGCCACCGCCACGGCCACTGCCGCCATCGCCGCCTGCCCAGCCCGGCCCGGCCCGGCCCGGCCCCGCGGCGGCGGCGCAGGCGCGCTGGGCCCGGCGGGAGGGCGGTGCGCGGGCAGCGGCGGGCAGGCCGTGAGGGGCCATGTCGGGGAGCGGGGCGGCTGTGGGCACGGGCACGGGGCAGAGTGAAGCATAGTTTGTATTCCATGGAAGTATAGAATGGTTTGGGTGGAAGCGACCTTGAAGATCATCTAGTACCAATTCCCCGTGCCATGGGCAGGGACGCCTTCCACTAGACCACATCAGAGACCCATCCAACGTGGCCTTGAGCACTTTCAGGGATAGAGCATCCAGAACTTCACTGGGCAACCTGTTCCAGCGCCTTACCACCCTCTAGTGAATTTCCCCCTAACATCTAATTTAACCTCTCTTTCTATTTGAGCCCGTTCCCCCTTGTTCTGTCACTACATGGTGCTGTTGTAACTAGCCTCGCCCCATCATTCCCGTAAGTTCCCTTCAGGTACTGGAAGGTCACAGTTAGGTCACTCTGAAGCCTTTTTTTCCAGGTTAAACAACCCCAATTCTCTGACCCCTTCCTGGCAGGAGCAGCGCTCTGCCATCTAACCATCTTGGTGGCCCTCTGGACTCACTCAAGTCTATGTCCTGCCTGTGTTGGGGACCCCAGCGCTGGATGCAGTACATGAGGTGGGATCTTCCCAGAGCACAACAGAGGGGCAGAGTCACCTCCCTCTACCTGCTGGCCCCACTTCTTTTGATGGAGCTTTTTTATTGTGCATCTGGATGTATGCTACAGCCTGCCTGCAGGGGCCCCAGCCTGCTGGTGAGTTTGCTGGGGATGCTGGACTGTGTGTGCTGAGCCGTGGTGGGGCCGGGGGCCGGTGTGTTGGCAGAGCTGAGGGGTTGGGACAATCCCCACCTGTGCTCATGAGATTCACTTTCATCATCTTCTCGTGCCACCTTGTTACCACAGACGTCTTTGTCATAAGTGCCTTATGATAGAGACGTTTCTGCGAAGGGTGTGTTTTGGACCCTGCTACAGCCAAATAGTTTACGAAAAAACTGTGAAAAGCCTTGCTTTATAGAAATCATAAAACATTTGACAAGTAATTTCTTAATTCTGCCCCTGCCATTCAAGCTTTTCATTATTAACCATTAGCAATAGTTTAAAGCCATTTGCCCCGTTGCCATAGCACTCTGACAATTTCCAGGCTTGCCTCCTGTAAGCATAATTCACCAGCTTGTGTTCAGGGCTGATTACGTTCAGGAACTCCGCTGATCATCAACCATTCCATTTTGGAATAACATGAAAAAAGGTGACTTTTGCTCCTACCAGAGGACATGGCTATAAAATATACTTTTTTAAAAAAATACTCTTTTGGCTCATCCTCATTGCTCCTTTTCAATATATGATGGGCCAAACTCTATTAGACTTTAGCTGCAATGTTGCTGGTCTTGTACTTGTACTAAGAGAGGATACTTGGCCCCCATGTGTGACGAGCTCAGGCTTGTAGGTATGCATACACTGTGAGTGCACCCACACCAGCTGGTTTAAAAAGCCTGAAGTAATTTTATTTTTATTAAAACAAGACATTCCACATACTTTAGAATGAAATGATTTGCCACAAAAGAAATTTATTATCTTTTATTACAGAAGGCACAAAATAATAAAATACACTATTCGTTTTGACTTTAGTAATAGGATGGTCTTGGTTTCAGCCAGTTCCGAAAACCAAAACTATAAGTAGTCTAGAGAAACCTTTACTCAAGTAAATGCTGTTAGCTGTTTTATTTCTGATATTACTATTCTTATCTCTGTCACGTATTTCTGTGTAAAGCTGTTAGGCAAGGGAAAGGGGCCAAAATACAGATCCACATTAATGTTAGCTGAAGGTAAACAGAGGGAAATATTTTCAGGAAATTGATTTAGTAATAAGTAAAAAGAAAAATATAATCAAACAAATTCATAAAATGAATACATTGGTGATATTTTTCAAATACAGTTTTCTTTGAGCAAAATTAAACGAAGCATTATGAAAGAAAACCACTTTAATATGGATGTCATTCAAATAAAAGTATTGACTGTGATGGTTGCATCTGCAGGCTGAGCCTGCACAGCTGTGGAAACAATGTTTTGTATGAATTGAAACAGCATAACATTATTCTTTGTGGCTCATGTAGAAATTCAGTTGGTTTGATTTCTCTGGCATGCTTTCTAACTGGCTTTCAAACTTGAATGACTTCCTGCTAGAAGTAAATGAAATCTTCCGTCCCTGCTCTACTGTATACAATGTTTTTTAATATAATATATTTTTGTGCTGTATGTGTGAAAAACTCACAAAGCAAACACTGCTCCCAGATACAGTGTGTAAAATCAACACTGAGGTCAATAAAACCCTTGTTTTACATGCTGAAAGCCAAGGAGAATTTGAGCAATAGCTGTCCAAGACAGCTCTGCAAGTCAGTTCTGCTATGTTCATCTTGGCTCATGGTTTTCCTTCTGTCTCTGACAAAAGGTATTTTAAAATTGGTCTTTGGGTTTAAAACTTTCTATTTTCATAAAAATTACCTATTGTTTTATGTAAGTCCTTCCTATATCAGCAATGGGAATACACCATCTGTTTGTTCCCCAGTACTTATTGTTATCTTAGGCACTGTGGCTAGGATAAATGGTGATACTAGTAGACTGTTGTTTCTGCTGCTAAAGAGTAAATCAGTGTTACCACAAAGAGAACTTTTGTTCAAATGTGTGGTATTGGAGGAATATTCTAGAGAAAGACTTGTATGGACAAGGGATTACTGAGAGGATCTACAACAGACAACACTGTGACTGGATGGCACTGAGTAATTCATGAAAAACACAGGAGGAAATTCACCTCTTCTACTGAGAGGGTCTGTTCCTACAGTGGCCAAATTCTGACCTCAATTACAGATAAGGTGTGACCTTATCTAGCACCATCTGTTAAAAAATGTGTGCCTAGCTCCTTTTTGCTGTCTCAAATTTTCTGTAAGTGTGCTTTGAAATCTAATTGAGTATTGTAGTTATAGCTGTAATTTGTTTACATTTTTATCTTGATTTTACTTACACTTTCTAATATTAGCACAAACACATGAAAAGCAAATATGAGAATGATTTTCTTAATAAAAATAATCAAGTGTGTGATTTGAACTTGCTAATTAAAATGTATTTTTAAATAACTATGTGTTGTGGTTTTCTATGTTGAGTAGATTTGTCGAAGCACCATACTCCCAGTTTTTAAAATTTGGGTTTTTTCTCTTTTAATCCTCTTCTTTTGGCATCTTAAAGTACATGTGTTCTCTCATTCACTGAATGGCACTGGAAAGGATGAAAAGATTTATTCATAGTGAACCACAGTTCATAGTGACCATCATCTATACCTCTTAAATCTAGCAGAAAAGACACTTATGCCTTCTATCATGCTTGAGAAGAGTTATGTATAAACATTTTCAAAGCTACTTAGTTATCCTCATCTGAATCCTCCATAAAACTGAGCATCAGTATGTGATCTGTCAAAATGTATAAAATTTGAATCACATGTTTATACAAACCTTTGATTACCATGCTGTTTTCATGTCTTCCCTGACAAAGTTTTCCCACATGTTGTGTTCTCTTTCACTTCTACTGTAAGGTCATTTGGGTATGGCTTGTCATTTTAAGTTTGTACAGCGTATAGCAGCGGTGTGTCCTACCTTAGCACTCTCTGATCTTTGGCAGTATGTTAATGAACATTAATATCTATAATGAGAAAATAATTCAGATGCTAATTATAAAAACCAAACAGTCATCAATAATAACTAAACAATAATAGTCACGCTTTCATTGCTAAATTTACTTTTTTTACCACTTTTTTTTTTTTTTTAAATCAGATTCTAAGTTACAGTAGCTTCCTTTCTTACTTTGTAAACTCAAAATAATTACTGTATGTCACAGAATAATATGTTCTTACAGTATTATTTTGGTCTGTTGTTGCATTCTGTCTCAAAAAAAGTTATGGGTAATATATATCCTTTTCGTAATTACTATGCTGGTCCACTGCAGTAATAAAGTTGTCACATGGAACATGTAATGGACCACATTACATTGTTGGAACTGCTTTTTTTTATTACAACTCCTTGTAACTTTATGATATGTTCATCAATGTGATCCATGGCAATAATAAACTCATTGGACAAATACAGCAAGTTACTGTTTATTTCCTCCATGTCTGAAAGTTATCTTGAGATTGTTAAATGAGCATACTTAAAGCTTTCAATGTTGGAAGGAAGTTAATCACAAACTTGTATTATACAAATATTAATTTAGAAATATGACAACTTCTATATCTATTCCATGTGATTTGAGTATGCCTACTAACATTTTAAAGCAGAATTCTCACCTAGTTAGGGTTATCTAAGAATAGGGATGTATCAACACATGCAACACTGTGATATTTTCATGGTTAGAACATGGCAAAGCAATAAATAGTTTTAGGAGGTAATTTACACCCCAGCTTTGAAAAGAAAACTGTGTGATGTTTGTGCATAGTGCCTTTTCCGAGTTTTTTTCCCTGTAGTCTTTTTTAGGATACACTAATGCCATTTTTTCCATGTATTCCATGGTACAAACAAAACTTCTGGTTTTATATTGGCTTCTGTGTTTCCTACTTAAGTTTAGCTACATAAAACTCACTAAGGTATTACAGCTCCATATGTTCAGTGTACACTGAAACTTCTGTTCAGTTATGGTTGAAGAACTTTGAAGAAAGATTTTAAGAATGGAGCTGAGAAGTGGTAAAGAGAGAGTCCTTTCTCCATGCTGTCTGAACTGGATATATACAACACTGCAGTGTTTCTAAACCACTGAAGAAGTGTACAAATCAGGTCAAAGTTGTTTTGAGAATCTGTTTCAGCAATGTATGAGCCATTCAATTACTGTCCTTTGCAAGTTCCACTGGACTCTGATACTAACCACAGGGGTTATTAAGTAGGAAATATATCTTTTTTAGCTTCAGACTGACAAACTAGAATCTCAAACAACAATCCTCTTGATAGCAGTTTACCAGCTATATGAGATGAGGTGACTGAGATGCAAAGAACAGAAATAGTTATGATCTACCACTACATTTTTAAGTTCAATTTTGTGCCAGAAATTGATTTTCTGTAGTTATTAAATCATGGGATATAATGTTCAGAGACAAGGGGGCAAGCCAACAGTTAAGCAGCAGGTGTGAGTCTGAATTTACTTATTTTGTGACAGTTTAGTCTGGTTATTTGAGTAAAATAATCTCAACCTGTCCTGGTCACACAAATGCAACACCACAGAATGTAAAAGACTATTAAAATTCTGCTGAAACAACAGCAGAATTTTGAATTTGTTTGTTTTCATTCTATATACATTTTCCTGACATTCTGTAAGCTTTTTCTTGAGAGAGAGAAGTTGTTTCATGCATTTGCTGTCATCTTTGGTATTCACTTTTGGAATAATGTTATGACTTAGACTGATAACATACCCTAGATAAGTGTCAATAAAGTATATTTCTTCCTATGTTTTCTTCTCTGCAGGGTTGTGATTTTACAGTTACTTTTTAGACCTGAGAGGGGAGACCACATCACTTTTGCAGTGTATATTTCTGTAGTATAAATATGAATTCAGATTGTGAATAAATAATAGTTAAACTGGCCTTTCAGACCCTTACTGCTGTGAATAGCCCCACTGTCTTCACTGGAGACTACTCCCTCATCAGCAGCACTTGTTCAGCTACAAGGCACAAAGTGCAGTTGCCTGGAGCTCTATGCTGTGCAGGGACATGACTATCTAACTTAGATGCCATGTGAGAAAAAGGGAACACATGTCTAACCTTCTGACCTGCGACTCCTTTAGTCTCTAATAATACACGTGACAGTGTGTGAGACACCATTTCTGAATTCGTGAATTACTGAATTAATTTACAATAGTCTGTGGTCATCTTTACATTGTCTTGACTTTCATGAAAACATTAATATGCACTTTTTCAGAAAAAACCATTTTCTAAAACATTAAAAAAAACAAGCTAAAATTGATCAAGTCCCGTGTCTTTATTGTCAGTTCATTTCCCCAATATTCTCCAGCTACTCTTTATTTAGAAGCAAATATAATTTTCCTCCAGAATTTGAAATTTAGCAACCTTGTCAATCACTATACTTATAGTATTGCTTAGACTTTACTTAAAGGAGCTCTAAGAGACTTAATTAAAAGCTGGATATGTCACAGTGAAACTACAGTGTTACTGTAAAAATTTCCATCCAAATACGACTTAACTTTGAGTTGCTCTGGTACCAGACACCTTTTTTTTTTTTTTTGTGACTTGATAAAATGATCAAGCTTCTAAATAGAAATAATACTGTTTAGATTTGGGTGTAAAAAAATCTGGCAAAATTTTCAATTAAAATGTATATATGTGTAAACACCACACATTTCTTATTGAGAGGAATGGTGTCACCAGCTTTCCCCCTATTTGTCTAAACATATTTATTGTATTATATGTTCTCTCATGTGCTTTTTTCTTCATATATGTGAAGGACAGCTGTGTAGCTTGGGGGAATATCTGTTGAGCTATAGTATGGATTACCACATAGTACTTGGCTCTAGCTGACTATATGTCATCTGCAGATTCAAATTCATAATCACGAGTAATGCAAATACAGGGGTGTCTCACATTCCACTGGAATTACTCCATAAGCTTGTTTCCGTGAAATCCATGTTAAAACTAATAGAAGTATTTTTGCTTGGGTTAACCCTTGTACTGACAATTAATTCACAAGAAGCTACCCAGGATTTTCATGCTTACGGTGCTTCCCATAATAGGATTAATTTATTATGTCTGGCAGAATTACCAGATTTGTAGTATGAAAAGACACAGTTTATATTTAAAATATATATATTTGTACCATGTGACATTTCAAACATATGACAGTTTGCAGTACAAGCATGGACCTAGCCAAGACTCAAAAAAATTATTTTAATCTCCTGATTTATGCTTCACTTTCCAAACTACCAAGTGCAAACTGCAGACACAATAGGAAGTAGGAATCCCAATCCCTTTGCAAGTGTGGCCTGGCCTATGGCTAGTTTCTGAACTTAAATGACTGACTTAAATGAAACAACTGACTTAAATGAAAGATAGTTCTCTGAAGTATTATCCCCTGAATGGACAGGAATGAACTAATTGATGTCCTTAGGGATGTGGTTTGATCATGGACTTGGCAGTGCTGGCTTAACGGCTGGACTCAATCTTAAGGCTCTTTTCCAACCTAAACAATTCTGTGATTCTGTTAGTCTAAACTGAACAGCCTGAACTTAGAGAGCTATGTGAACACACTGGCTCTAGGTCTGCACCTTCTACATTTGAGAGATGTGCAGAACAACTTGAGCCCTTGTCTCGTTCATGTCAGTAAGATCCACAGGTAAGTACATTTAGAGGACTCTGTCTCCAGGCATTCACCAGTGCCTGCACAGCTACAGAGCATCTCTAGGGAAGACAAATGTAAACCTGAGATTTAGTGTTGCTATGAAAGTCACTAAGGAAGAGCAGTACACATTAGAGAAGACAGGGGATGAAAGAGCTATATAGAATGAAGTGTGGAAGACAAAAGTACCTCCACCCAGCTTCTTAAGAGCCCAGTATTCTTCAATTCTACATACCAAAGTAACTTAAGTGAAATCCTTTGAAATATTTTTTTTTATTGTGCATCTTTCTTTTCCATGTCTATTTAAAAAAGTATGATATCCATGCATAAAATGTCTAACAATCTTTTAGACACCATTAAGGAATTACATGCATTGTTATTGAAATACTAATACTAATGCTAGTGCGAATATTAATACTAGTACTACTAATAATAGAAAGGCATAATTAACTGATAGGCATAGTTTCTTCAGAAAAAATGCCACATTTAAAACTAAAATATATTTGAAAACATACCCATTTAATGTATTTTGGTCAAACCACAAGTTACTGTGTATATGACAGCAGGGAGGAAGAGCGTGAAATCTTGAGGAGTTGTTCTTGCCCTGTGTTAGAACAAATTGAACAAAATGTGGCTGATTTTTCCATATAATTTATTTTGTTAATTTGAGTTTTGATTTACTCCATAAATGATGGGCCATTATGTGATGCATTAATTAATGAACTGTTGTCCAAAAAACTTAACCCAGGAAGTATTACTTCAGATGAAACTTCTTACAGACTTTGAGAGAAAATACTTCTCAATATTTGTTTAAAAATCTTTTCTAACATTTGTTAATTTCAGTAATTCTTGTATTGGAAATACGATTATGGCTAAATAATGTACCACTTGGGAGTTACTTTAATCAGTAAAACCATTCTAGGGACAAAGTTGGTTGTAGTCATATGAGCTATGACTGAGTCTCTAACTCAATTTCTAAAATTGCGTATTATGTTTTATTCATTGTTATTATCAGAGTTTGCTCTGATTAAACATGCATTCTAATAGCGTCTCACTTTCTATCAGTATGAACTGTGTTTACTAAACACAAAAAAAAAAAAAACCATGTCGAGGTTCAGGGACTGCATTATTTTTTAATAGAAAAAATACCCTCCAGTACTTTGTTAAAAATGTCTCCATCAATGTATGATAGGATTGGGTTGTTCTTTCAGCTGTTTACTGTAGCAAAGGATTCACCTCCTTTAAACAATAGCTGGTGTCAATTCAGTTTACAATGCTTATTACTTCAGCAGTTTCAGTTTTCTTTGCTTTATGTTTTCAAAGTTAAACTGTTTCCGTCTTTCTCTCTTCATTTTTTTCTAAATTGTCTCCATAGTTATGTGCGGACTGCCATACCCTTGTACACTCTGTGACATACCTATTTATATATGTGTGTAGAAATACGTAGAGACTGAGTCTGTTCAGCAATTTGATATATCTGGAATTTGATAATCTGGAATATTAAATCAGATTTTAAATAGATCAGATAATGTATAATAAGTCTGTAGTTTTAGAAGCTTGGCCTGTGTTTTTTTTCTGCAATTAATTTTTGTTTGTTAAAAGATATACAAGCATAAGTATCATTTTTGAGTAGTGTTTACTCCTAGAACTATGCAAGCATTAGTTATAAGCAATGCTTCGTCTTGTGTTTAAAGAACTTATGTTCATTAACTTTGCACATATTTGGCTTTGAAGCAGCAAATATAGACTCCTGCTAGTCTACAGATAGTATGAAATTATGATTCTGTCTTCTGTAAGAACTAGCAGATGAAAGAGCATTTTATTTCAATCTCTCACTCATAAAAACAGGTTTCAGTCAAGGAGAAAAACAGATTACAAAACAATCCATATAATAAATGTAATACCCAGAAATTGAAAAATGTATCTAAAATATATAATAAAATTCCTGTGAAAACCAGATGAGACATGGAACTTCCTCTTCATTTCACGTTGTAAGATGTGTATGGACTTTCAAGCAACATTTTTCATTGTTTAACTTGTGAAACATAAGCAGCATCTTGTTCCATTTACTATATGTATTTGACTGCATTCTGATTGTTTTACATGAACAAGAATGAATGCAACTTAGGAAGCATGAGCTGAAAATGACCCTTGATCAGCAAATGACTTAGTAATTCGGTACATGTCTGGATCAGCTGCCTTTGGCTCTATTGTCCTCTACTGTTCTAGAGGGCAATAGAGATTGTAAATATATACCTGAATAGAGACAAGCAGGCTTTGAAGACAAAACATTATAAATTATAGCTTAATTGCACCCTGATGCCTGTATATATCCACTTACAATGAAGGACATAATTGCAAGGAACTTCTTCCATTTCCAGTTGCTAATCAAGCATACTTTGCTTTTTTACTACTCCAGTTGTGTAAAATTCTACTTACAACATCAGCCATACTAGGAAAAAAATCTAGGCTCAGGTATATACCGTTAAGAATTTGCACTTGTTTCATGTTTATTAGAAATTGTATTTTTGTATGGATATGTACTTCTGTATAGACACAGTCACAAAATATGCCAGCAGCTATTTCTCTGAAATGATCCATAGTTTTCCAAACAGGCAATCCCTGTCATGTAATTAATTTTGTCATCTTTTGCTTAGGAACTGATTATTTCCTGCTGGAAAAAATAATGACAAACTTGGCCTTAAACTTCTCAAGTCATGACCTTGCCTGCTTGGTAGGGAGCGGTGGAGAGAAAGATGGTATCTGAAACAAGTCTGTTGGCAATCAGGGTGATTGAGTACGTTCAAAAATTCTCAGTACAGCACTGCCTTATGCCCTCATAATTTCTGATCAGCACAGTTTCTTACTGTCTCTTCTTGTCTGGCATTGTCGTGTCCCAGTGTAAGTTCTTAACGGCCTTGAGCATGACATGAAATCTCATATGGTGGTTGTCAAGATATCACTTGCAATTTGTCAGTCTGAGAGCTCTAGCACAGATCTTTTATCCCTGCAGTCTGTCTTAAAAATCATGGCAAATCTTATGGTAGGCCAGCTTGTTGTTAGCAGAATCCAAGCAAACCAGCACAGTCTGAGGAGTGCTTTGTGTTTATCTAAGCAAAATTTGGACTGCCTCATCACTCTTAACAAATCAGGTGTAGTGTTACCCAGGCATAGGTGGTTTGATGACAAAATGACAGACTGCACTTGACAGTGGTGGCAGTGTACATATATTTTACAGGGTAAGGCTTGTGTCCATCAAGTATACATATGTGCATTATGATTAGACAGGGCAATGCACACGTGCACAAACACACACATAGGCATGAACATTAACATGGTCAGTGAACACTGGCTTACACAAGGGAGCCATACATGAGAATTTTTGAGCATATCTGTCATAAAACTACTGCTTTACACTCCTTTGGTTGAATTTCCGAATTTATTCACTAGGTGGCAATGTAGTATGTAATTTGCAGAAAATTTACAGCAGAACTGAACTGATCAGAAATAACTGCACTACACAGTTGCTTTACACTGGATTTCAATAAAGAGACAATCATTAATTCATAGTCCATTCTTAAAGAAAAAATATGCTCTCAAAAATTCATACTTTATTTTATGCCCTAGGTAGAAAATACATGAGGTTGTGGTAGATTGCAAAGCCTGCAAAAGTCACATGGACACAGTGGACCCCATCATCTCTAGTACCTTAGTTCTGAAGTGTCAAGCAGGGATGGAGTGTGGTGTAAAACGGAGCACATGCATCACAGTTGCCTCAGTGGAAAGAGATCGTTTCAGTCAGTGAGAAAAACCTGATTACAGCCAAGATCTAGAAATATTTTTAGAATGAGTTGCTGAAGTATATCTCTTCTGGTTTTATCAGAGCTCTAAGCACTGGTTTGAAGACTGGTTCAGAGCCGAAGAAAAATGTGGATAGCTTTGTCTATGAGTTCCTTGTGTTTTCTCTCTTTTCTAATAACACTGATGCTTTAGAAAATGCCCAAAGGAGTATCACAGATGTAGGATAGAGATAGGAGGTACTTCAGCCTAGTGAGGTTGGTTAGAGCTGCCAGCTTTCTCCTGGAGACCTGTGGCAGGATGAGGTCTGCACTGTGGGGCCAGAAGAAGACTCCACACTTCAGAGGTGGAGACCACCATCAGGATCAGTTGCAGTCTCTTTTAAGACTCACTGTGCATGGTGAGTCTTAAAAGACTGCAATGGATAGCATGCCTGTGGGCTTCATTTCAATACTAAATCTTCCTCTTATAGGCGTAAAATGTGAAGTGTTAAAGACACTGTAATTTATAGAAACAAGGTGTTATTTTTCTCATTTGCCTTGTAAATTAATGAAATACTTTATGTCAGGCATATTCAATGTTTGCTGGCTTTCAGAATGACCTGTAAGGCTATTTGCCCAATTTTCTGTGGGCAGCCTTTTGCTTTTTCCAGTTTCACTATGTGACCTGACTGGTTAATTTGTTGTCTTTTAAGATGTCCATACTTTTTACTGTAGTGCAATGGGCAAAGTTTCTGTTTAGAAGTTCTTGCTGTCTTGGTGCTTTATAACCCTGATGGTTTAATCTGTCTGACGCAGCAATATTTTGTTCTGAGCACTTTCTTGTGAGTCAGATTGTCTCAATTATCGCTCCATTCATTTGATAAATTCTACCCCTGCTGTAAGTCTCAAATAGACAATAATTATTTGGGACATTTAATTGTTTTTGGACTAGGCCTGTTATATATCTCAGAGTTTCCAAGGCTTTTGATTAATGTATTTTATGGGATCAGTTAAGAAGTAGCTATTAGTTATTGCCAAAAATGTATGTTGCAATTCAGGAGACTTGTACTGTATTTCAGGTTTCTTTTTAGTGTCCATATTAAAAGAAACAAATCCCCCAAAATATCAGAAGAATTCTGCAAGCAGAAATGGCTCTCATTTTGAGGATGGTGGGGTCCAATCCTACCAGAACATTATAAACGCTGCTGAAAACTTTCTTTGTTATTCTATTTTAATAGGGATGTCCAGTGGCAATGTAATGCAGCAGAAGTTTAAGGAAAATATATGTTTTTAATTATCAGGGAAAAACTGATGATTTGACTTAAATGATTTTTTTTTTTTTTTTTTTACCTGTAGTCCCTTGTTTTCAATTATGTTACTACGCCTGCTAGTAAGTTTACTGTTTCGGGTTCCTTTTCATTTCTTTTGCACATGGATGAAGTGGAGACACCAAACTGTAGTGACTGTGGCCCTGGTTGTATATATATTTACTTAATTTAAAGCTTACACCGTGCCACAATCCATCATTATTGCATTGTGAGGCTTGAAATATTTATTGTTTCTCTTAAAAGCTCACTTTGTGAATCAAGACATCAAGACTCTCAGCTTTCAGCTAAACAAAAATAAAATTTTTATCTTTCTAATAGGAGACAAAAGTTTGAATATATGGCTTGAATATACCACAAGGCTTCTAAAGACAGCAGGCTAAAGAGAGAGAGAAAAATATTTTAAAATTATTGTGATGGTTAAGAAAAATCTTTTCTTTTGGGCTGGGGTTGATTGCTGTGTCCTGGACATTCAGGAGACGGACAAAAGAGCTTTTAAGCAGAGGAAAAATCTTTCAAAAATACTAACAAGAAAAATTATTCTGTGCATTGTTGATTCAAGTGAAGCTGACTTTCCAAGCTGCAGATAAGCAAGCAGCTGCTTTTTTGGTAATGATAGAGTTAGTGCACTGTACAATCTGTATGAACATGATGTATGCCCTAAGAAAGACTAGCACACCCAGGATATAGAAACAACAGTATTTATATTATGCATATGGAGGAATGAAGCTGGCCAGAGACTTCTTGCAGGATTTACAGATCTTTTCAGCATTGATAATAGCAGTTCTTGATGAAGCATGTAACTGGCAATAGGAAACAATAACAACTGCTTGGTTTCTTGTACATTTGGATCCATATTTATTGAGCTGAGCAGAGATGTTGTTACATTTTACCAGCTTTATGACTTTTCAGAATGAAGTAGAATGGAAAAAAAATCCCTAACTTAAGTCAAAGATACAGACAGTAAAGGGAAACTACAAAATTAACAGTTCTGATTTTATTTATAATATGCTGAATCTGACAGCCTGAGGGACGTGAGGCCACTGGAGTGCCCCCAGGTCCAAAAATTAGTCTGAAAATGTTTTCCCAGTATGCAAAAGCACACACAGATACACCACATACCTGTGTATATACATGCCCAGCCACTTAGACCACAGACATGCAGAGAGCTCACATGAACACATACAGCACCAACAGCTTCATCCTCTTCTCTCTGGCTGAGGAGAGTCTCCTCTCTCTCTCTCCCTCATATATCTATATATAGATAGGTATAGATATACACATGAGAGCGGTGTGATTTCTTCCAGTAACAAGGTTCACGTGCTTGGTCTGCCCGGCAACTGTTCCCAGATCTCATTCTCTCTGGTTGTGAGGACCTGAACATAGAAACTCCTAAGGCTGCAGCCCTGCTCCAATTCAGAGAATCACAGAATGGTTGAGGTAGGGAGAGACCTCCGGAGGGCATCTGTTCCAACCTCCTTGTTCGAGAGGGTCTATTTATTTCCAGTTTCCCAGGAGCATGTCCAGATGAGTTTTTGAGTATCTCCAGAGAGTGATACTCCACAGGCTGTCTGTGTACCGCTTGTATTTAGGGCTACATAAGAATGACAAAGTTTTTCCTATTGTTCAGAGGAAAACTCCTGTGTTTCAGGCTGTGCCCATTGCCTGTGGTCCTGGCACAGAACAGCAATGAAAACAGACTGATTCTCTCCTCTTTGCATCCTCCCTTGAGATATTTATACACACTGATGAGAGTCCCACTGAACATTCTTTTTTCCAAACTGAACAGTCCTGGGTCTCTCAGCCTTTCCTCATGGGAGACATGTACCAGTCCCTCAGTCGTCCTTGTGACCCTTTGCTGGGCTGTCTCCAGTATGTCCATGTCTCTCCTGTACCAAAGAGCCCAGAACTGGACCCAGTACTCCACATGGCACCTCAAGGCCTCAAGGGTGGAGTAAATGGGAAAGGTCACGTCCCTTGCCCTGCTGGCAACCCTTCGTAATACTGGAGCATGTACTGTTCGTCACTTTTTCTGCAAGGTCATACTGTTGGCTGATGTTCATCTTGCTGCCCTAAGGAATCAAATCTTTTCCTGCAAAACTGTTTTTCAAAACATTCTTCCCTGCCACACACCCCTACACAGTGAACGCCCACCCCAGTCTGAAAGGTGATTCGGAGAGCTGCTCCCAATGTCTAGCTTTGATGGGTTTCATGGATGGCCACTGCAGTCAAGGATTTCCTAGGAGAGAGCACTGTCAGCCTTTCTGCTTGGGATATTCTGGTGAAAGGAAATAAAAGGTATTCGCTCACTTTTAGCTTTGTCTGTGAAGCCTGTTGACTAGTGGCTGTAGCTCTGAATATGTGGGAGTTTTTGATATTGTGACCACCACCAAGTTTATTTGCAAAGCATAGGCCTTATAAAATGGCAAGCTACATTAAAGCTATTTTAGTATAAATATATATCAATGTATACTTTTCTAACCAGAGTAAATTATGAAGCTGAAATTTGTTTATTGTATTGGCAAACTTGAAGTGACATTGTGTAGCATACTGGATTTATTGGAATATACCCCAATAATGTCAGTATAGAACTGTTGAGTTTTATAAAATAACAGACAGGACTTTCACTCTTCTGAATCCTTCTGAATATGTGGCCCAATATGCTTGTGAGGAATTCTAAGCAGAGGTCAAAAGAGAGCAAATCTTGAGGACCCTAATCTGCTTTCATTTGGATTTGACTCTGATAAAGGTCTTACTTGCTCCTGTGTGGGTTTTGCCTGAACAAGCGCTGTGCAAGACTTACAATGCCTGGACTTAGCCTGCAAAAATTATTAGCTCAGGTCACAGTCCAGGCTTTCGTATATAATTTATCTGTCACTTACTTATGTTATAAAAGTGCAGAGGTGATAAAGAAGTCATCTCTCAGTTCATGTAGCAGTTTAAACTGCTGTGTCTCTGATGAAGCATTGTAGACAAAAGGGGATAATAAGATCCAGGGGAAGATAGAAGAGTAGAAGTAAAAAGCTTGCACAGCTATTGAAAAGAAGACTTACATTATTTTGCTACAGACTCAATAGGAGCATCTGATCCCCATTTCTTATGAAGTGTAGTTCTTACTGCCCCAAAATTGCTTTAAACATGAAAAAGATGAGACCACTGTGCTTAATAATGCTGTTAACACTGTGTCTGAAGATTTGTCCCTTCTCTGTACTGCACATAAATACTGCTTGGTTTTCATCTGTACAAAATGTAGAGGTAAACTTTAATTGAGGGCTTTTCTTTGGGGATCATGTGCATTCAGGGGGAACAAAACTCCTATTATCAACCAAGAAATATAACAAGTTTGAGAGCATTGTCGCACAGAGATACTGAAACATTAATTCATGCTTCTGTGACATCTTGTCTGGATTACTGTAATTCCCTGCTTGCAGGTCTCACTCAGCCCTCCCTTCACAAAATAAGAACCTGTACAATAATGCGACCACTGAGATTTTAAGCATGCACAGTAGCTGGTCATCATATGTCTCTGTACTGAGATCTCAGTGCTGCCTGGCATTACGTACCGGATCGATTTGAAGATCCTGGTGATGTATTTTAAAACACCACATGTATCCAAATGAGTTTTTGGTTCCCTATTGTCCAGGTCCAATTTTGCTGAAGTGTAAAAATGTTGTGCTTTCATTTGTTCAGAGAATTATAAATCACTGTGTCCCATACCTTCTTCACGCAGCTATGGAATGCACTTTGTCAGAACAGATTTGAAGTGTCTGTCTTGTCACTGACTTGAGGTCAAGACTGTGGTGGGTTGCTTAACTTTTCTTGTTGTTTATCAGTATCTCAAGTTGCGCCAGAACATATTTAATAGAACATTCTAAAGGTTCTGTTTTTAAAACAGTTTCAGAGTTGAAGCATCCCTGTACTTCACCAGAGGGCTTTTCAAGTGCCAGCAATAGTGTTGGCATTTCTTTTTTTTTTTTTTGAGAGGAACAAGAAGATTTTTAATACAAAGAAGCTTAAAAAGATAACTAAAGTTCTAATACAGATGTTGCTCTCTGTCAAAAGGGTGCGGCTACCTTACCTACACTTTTTTTATATCACAGATAGGATATCTTTAGTTATGCAGTTGTGCTCATCCTTCCATATTTTGTAATAGGATAAAACCCAATTTGTTTATATCGATTGTGTACTTCACACAAATGTCTACAGAATTTGCTGTGCAAACAAGACCTTTGTATCTAAAACTGCTTATAAAAATAGGGGGTTTTTTTGTGCCTATACTTTGCTCTTTTGACCATTACATGTTGCTCATGGTAGGTGTATATTTGCACCCTACATTTTGAAACATAATGTTCCTAAGCATGTTTACTGAGAGTGATTAGTAGAAAATAGTAGAAAATATCATCCCAGACTTAGGCTTCATTAAAAAAGGCATGATCAAAAGAAAGAGGGAAGGGAAGATGAAATCCTATTTAGTATTTTACTTTCCATTTAATTGAATGAGTATAGGCAGCTTGACACCTAAGTAAACTTATGGATTTCCCCCTAACTGCTTTATCATTCTGTCTTCCTTGCTCACAGCCAGGATACTGTATATTACTTTTCTGTTATTTTTTAGCACTTAACTTTCAATATAAGTATTCTATTACATGCATATGTAAAATTCCTTTCAAAGCCAGGATATCCTTTTTATTTGGCGCAACTTCTAGTTTCTTCTTCTCGGTTGCAGTTTTGATGATTGTGACAGTAGAAAAAGTGTTATCGTCATACATAACATAGATCACCTACAGTAGGTGAAGAAAGGACGGAGTATTAAACTTCTGCACAAGTTCAATATACTCTTGTTAGCAGACCTGCTGAAGTTTGCAGCTTCCAAGTGTAAAGTGCTTAGTTTCTCTATTGAGAAACAAGGATATCTTAAAACGCTAGGTCATACATTAAGTCCCCAAAGATTAATAGACTTCTAATTAAGTTTTTATGACCAAAAAAAAAAAAAAACACAATAAAAATCCTTGTATCTTTGTCGTCATTATAGACCTAAAGGTTTTCTGTGTCATGTCATCTTCATTATGCTTTACATCTCCAGTGGTACTAAGCAGGGTTGGATTTCACAAGGTGTTAGGGCATCTAGAGACATTTTACTGCTCACAGTCCTATTCACTCTTAAGCAGTTTGGTGAAATGTTCTGTTCCACATAAAGTGTGATATCTTTCTTTACTCATATTCTTGTTTGACCCTGCATGTAAGGGAGGATGTATTATCTTCTTTGCTGTGCCTGTTCATTTCTGCACTTTCACATTCAAAGTATCTCCAGCAGTTAAGTCTTGCCTTTGCCCCTGTGTCTGTATTCAAGGCCAAATTCAGTCATGGTGCAGGCTACTCAGAACAATTCAAAAGGTCCCCTTAGATTCTGGCAGATCTATTTATACCATCTCTATCAATGTATAACATAATCTGCAATTTACATACCAAGGAATTGCAAGAACATTTCAATTTAAATAACAGAGACTCTTCTTTCTTTTACACCTACTCATGAGTCCTTATTATGAAATCTGTAGCGAGCTAGATTGACATTTGATGAACAAAGGGCAATTGTCTTCAATGGAAAAGAACAATAGTGCTCCAGTAGTTTTTCAAAGCATCTTTTCACTCTTATCATTGTCATTTTCATCTTCCTGTGTTTGGTGAATCCAGTGTTTCATGCAGTGAATTGATATTGATCCCTGCTAGTCAGTATTTTGCAGCTGTGTGGAGGAAAAGAAAAAAAAAATCTCATTTCTTTTACTCTTGTTGTGTTGACTGAACACAGTTCTGTCCAGTTGTTTTGTGGATTTTGAATTGGTTTTTGACTGTCTCTGGTTTAGTTGGTTCCAGCTTTTTCTCCTGATAGTTCGCTTTGCTTAGTCTAATGCTATGATGAATGCAGAAATACCCCTGGTCAGGACGACTCTGGGAGTCCAGAAGTTAAGGTGTGCAGACACCCGACAATCATGGTGCTGAGCCAGCTTGTTAGAATCATGACCTGGGTTTTTACTTTGTATTTGAAAGGTATGATAAAACCTAGTTCAATTTCTTTTAAGTCTTTGTGTGCTAAATATCTTTCATATTTCTTTTTGGTTAAGACGTAATTGCAGTGTGAGACAGTAGTTAGAATAGCCTTGTATTGGGCTGCATTACCTGTGTTTTTTGTCAGAGAGTCTAAGCACATATTCTTTCTGAGAGTCTGAGAGGCAAACTGTGAGGTAGCAGGTTTACAGGTGGAGGGAGAGATAGGGGTAGGGTAGGGTAAGGGACGATAAACTCAGATAATCTTATTTCCTCTAGTCAACAGCTGGAAATCAGTACTAATGGTACATTCTGTCCATTCCTCACCTCCTAGACTATACCTATGTGTTTGAAGAGTTGTTTAAAGGGCAAGGCCATCTGGCATTAGATCCTGTCAATTAGAGAGGAAAGGATTTCCACTCATTTCCCTCAGCTTTGTGGACTTCTGTCCTTCTTGGTGTATGTTATACCACATTGCCTCTGAAGATTAGGTGTGTTAGAAAAGTATTAGAGATCACAAATGTTGTCCTACCTAAATTGGATGTTAACTGGAGCTGTTCTTCTGATATTTGACTTAGCAATTTTTAGCTCTGCTCTGCTGACTCTGTTAGTGACCTGAGAACAGATTTGTATTATGGCTGCTGAGAGTATTAAGGCTTCTCAGTAATGCACGTAGGCTCTGACTAACCGAAACATTTCCTTCACATTTGTGGACTTTGGAGTGTCTATAAAGAAAAGATTTTTTTTTTTCCCCCTTTTTTTTTTTCTTTTTTTTTTTTTTTTTAGAATTCTTTGTGCAGCTTCAAGCTGTCAATTTGTCTCAAAAAAGTTAGTCTCTTTTTGGTACTTTATCTTTTTAAAACAAGTATCTTGCAAAACATGTTTTTTTGTTTATTTTTTTTTTGTTTGTTTTGTTTTTTCTGAGAGAATGCTATCTTTTTATCATATTAAAATTTCGTGTCAAAAAGTTGCATCCTGGATTTGAATGATACACTTTGGCTTCTCTGCTAGCTGTCTGAGTTTGTAGATAGCTCTTAGCAATCTTGATGCCCTCTATTACGCAAAACTGAAACTTAAATATTCCTATTAAATACTACATGAAAAGCTCTAATCATAACAAAAACCCTTCAGAAAAGCTACATATTCTTTACAAACTTTGTGCTGCATGCTGAAGCAAAGGCTGAATCTCAATCACCTGTCTTACTAGGTTGATTGAACAGGCTTGCACTGCAGCGGCCATCCAGAGACATTAAACAATGTATTTTCTGAGTTTATTAAATATATGGTTTCAGATGCCACAAGAAAGAAGGTGAATGCCTGATTAGTCCTATGGCCATGTAGAAATTAATTTCTTGTGCAGAAATATGGTTTGAATGTGACTCAAAACACATACTGTCTTTTTAAATCCCTCTGAGCCCAGATTTGCATCCTGCTGAGTGTCTTCTGCAGTATGCCAAACAAACTCACTGCCTGTTAGTTTCAAAGGGAGCTAAAAGCACTCATTACCATGCAGGATCAGGTCCTTTTATGTTTAGAAATAAAAAATAAATAAATAATAATAAAAAAAAGAATGTGTCTTACCATTAAGGAATGCCTTAAAAAAATGAAAGGGGTAAACTCACCATGAAGCTACTTTTATGCTCCTAATGACTGTGTGAAAAAAAAAAATCTAAAGGGATAAAAAGAAAATGAAGTAAATACACCACATTTCAAAGGCAATATCAAATCATCCATAAAATTCTGTGAAAACAATATCCAGCTAATCCACAAATGAAAGAGTTCAGATTATCAGTTAAAAAAATAATGAGTAGACCTGTGCTTATTTGGATGATAAGCATTAAAGATTGTCTCCAATAATTAAGGGTTTAGGGTGTTGCTGTACTCTTGGAACTAAACCTTTTAAATAACTTCCCAGTTTCCAGACTACTGAATCTTTGAAAAGTTAATTTTTGTTATCTCCAAATATAGGAAGCTTAGCACAACAATGGCAGTTCAAAGTCTCCCAGGTAAAGAGCCTTCAAAGAGTAATTCGCAATACAAATTCATAAAAGTCAACAGTTTAGACTACTCAATTGCTTTTAAGATTTTCATCAAATGCATCTCAGCAGTTGAAACTTGCCACTGATGCCTCCCAACTGAGTTAAAGTCAGAAAACACTGACAATGTTACCCTTATTTTTCTGTGGATTTTTGGCAATGAGAGAAAGCTACTGAACTTTGCTTCAATTTACTCCCTCTCTTATCTTTACAGATCTGAGTGAAAGTAAGTGCACAAGTTAAATATTGCATTTCATGCCATTATTTGAAGTTTTAAAATACTAATTAATAGCAAATTAATTGCCCAAATCAGAGTATATGCATGTTGTCTGCTCTGTGTAGTTAAAATTCTTTTAAATACAGATAGGTACTCCCAAGGTTCCTTTTGATGTAATAGACATATCTATTCTAGGATCAAGATTATTTTAGAAGATATTTAGCGTTTTGGGTAAATTCTAGGCTTTTGTAGAAATATGAACAGGTTCCTCATCAGTGTGACAATAGTGTGATTTTTCCATAAACTGTACTAGAATTTTTCTTTTAAAGGATACAGAATCACAGCCTGGTTTTGTTGCTTCGCTGTGCATTATCCCAGCAGAATCAGAAATAACTGTATTACCAGAGAAGTAAAATTAACTACTCTGTGTCTGGGCTTCCTTATCTATCTCTTGGACAAGACTTTCAAAACAGAGGTTGGTGAGACATACTTTTTAAAGAGCTTTGTGTTTTTTTGTCAATTTGAAATGTTAAAAATATTATTTAATACTGGTGCAGTTTCTCACCCTCACAATTGCAATGTGGTTCCTGTATTAAGAATCTTGTGCTCTGTTTAAAAACTGTGTCCAACTACATTTGTATGGATATCTGTATCTGTTTGTATGCACTTGTACCTATGACTGAAGAAACATGTAGCTTTGATTGTCTGGAATAAAATGTTCTGCATTAAGTTAAGGCCTTCATTATTATTGTTTCAACATTTTCTGCTACTGCGCTTTCAAACAGTTCCAAATAATCAATAATTTGTACAACAGTATAATCTGTTGCTGTGAGATGCTTAGATTTGCTAAATGACTAGTACGTCTGTGCCCTAGAATATCAATATAAAAATATTTATTAGTTGTAATAGCAGCAGGGTGGTCATGAGATGAAAATAAGATAGCTTTAATTTCTGATTACAAAAGAATAAAAATATGAATCTTTATCTAAACCTTTGAACCCCTTGGTTACAGAAGATTGCAGTATGAGCAGAGGTTTTCTCATGAGCTCTTACTATCTCTGTTTTCATCAGAGAAGGAAATCACCAGAAACCTTTAAAATACAACTTTATTAAAAAAAAAAAAAAAAAAAAAAAAAAAAAAAAGAGGTGAAAAGAAATTCAGAACTCCTTCTGGGCTATTCAGATGTATAACAATTTAATTAACAATCAGTCATGAGCTTCAACTTGGGTTCAGGCCATCCTCTGTTTAGTCTTCAGGAGAGAACAGATTTTCTGTACAACTCCATAATCCATAGCAAAAGTGATGCAATGATGCAGAGATCATTTACATGGAGCTTTCTTCCACTTGTAGAAATGACAATGCAGGTTTCTTTTCAGGTGTGATTCTTCCCGACATGTTTCTAAATTATTAATGGCCCAGGAATGCCTTGGAGGATTGACTAGGAAAAGCTGCTTTCCCCATTGGGTAACAAATAGAGTGTAATTACTGTTATGTTGTTATTGTTGGTTTCTGTCTTTTCTTTTGTGTGGTTGTGTTGTTTTTTTTTGTTTGCTTGTTTGTTTGTTTGTTTTGTTGTTTGGTTTTTTGTTTGGGTTTTTTTTGTTGTTTTTGTTTTTTTTGTTTTGTTTTGTTTGTTTTTATTTTTTTGTGGGGATAAGGGGTTGATAGAAAGAGTTCTCATTATTGTGCTCTGGTATCTGCTTTACTGCCGTACAACCAATCCTTCCTCTAGCTGGCTCACTACAATTCCTTTGTGAAGTGCACTCTGTAGCTGCTGATTCATCTCTAACAATATCCTAGCCATATCCTGATGACTTTCCTTGCTCAGATCTTTCATCATGGGATTTTTACTAGGAAAAACACAGCTCCTTGCAGTTATATAATTCAACCAATCTGCCAGTTAAAAACCAGTATCTTTAATATTTGAACCTGAATAATTTGCCAATCAAAAGTCCAACCCTGCAAACACACTGAAGTGGTATTTGCTGCTTATATAGTTAGCCCCATCAGAGTATACTCATCAGAGTATTTGCATTAGTGTGGACAAAGTGAGACCCAGAGCTGGTCAAGTAGTCCTTAAAAGATAGAAATCATAATGAAATCACTTAAGCTGTGAGTGAAAGATTTACAAAATAAATAAATAAGCATAAGATTTCAATTAGGGTTTCAGCTGTCAGGATTGAAAAGAACAGTGTGCTAGGATTTGCTCTTCGGGATTCATGCTGAACCTATATAACACTGTAGTAATGAAAAGCAGTATATCAGAACATGAATTGACTTCTTGTCAGTCAAAATATTTCCTTTATATTTCCACAGGTATTTCCACTTCACATACAAGAGGAATTTGGTCTTCATATATGTTGTATTAAAATTCTTATCAGGAGGTATGTATGCAAAGTCAAAACCAATATTGTTTCAGAATTTTTCTTCTGGGTTTTTTCGAGTGGATTTTTCCCCTCTCCCAACCCCATCCCTTTACTCACAGTATACACCCCATGTATCACAGAGTCACAGAATTGGTTGAATTGGAAGGGACCACAGCCCAGTCATCTGGTCCAACCTCCCTGCTCCAGCAAGATCATCCTAGAGCACATGGCACAGGATTGTGTCTAGATGGTTCTTGAATACCTCCAGTGAGGAAGACTCCAAACCTCTCTGAGCAATCTTCTTCAGTGCTCAGTCACCTGCACAGTAAAGAAACGCTTCCTTATATTCAGGTGGAACTTCCTGTGCATCAGTTTCTGCCCATTGCTTCTTGTTCTATGGCTTGGCACGAGCAAGAAGACCTTGAATCCATCCTTTTGACACCCTCCCTTCACAGACTTATAGATATTGATGAGGTCCCTCTCAGTTGTCTCTTCTGGAGGCTGAAGAGGCCTGGGTCCTCCAGCCTTTCCTCATATGTGAGGTGCTCCAGTCACTTAATCATCTTCATAGCCCTCTGCTGGACCTGCTCCAGGAACTCCATCTCTCTCTTGTCCTGAGGAGCCTAGAACTGGACGTAGTACTCCAGATGCAGCCTCACTAGGGCAGAGTAGAGGGGCATGATCACATCCCTCAACTTCGTTTGACTTGACCGCTGGCTTTGTCAGCCTGGTTAAGAACCGGAGTTTTTACAACTCTGAAACAAAAACGGTACATTCCAGAATTTTTTCAGAATTACCTGATTCTTTTAGTGCCTGATGGGACTTGCTTGAAAAACATGAGAATTTCCGATGGGCTCTCCTCTGAATCATTGGGTACACAGATACTTTCATAGACATACTCCTTTCTGAAGCTGATGTTCAAAACTGACTGAGGAACAAATGTACCATATTTGGTGGAAAACCAACCCAATTCTACTGTAAATGGGGAAGGCAGCGAGGCATAGTGGGATGACCTGAATTCAGATAGAAACTGAGAAAAGTTTGGATTAAGCATGAGAGGAAAAGAAAAACAGAAACCCATTCTTTATGTAATTTCTCTGCAGCCTGCCTTGCTTTTCCTACAATGGTAAAAACCTTATCTTTCCTAAGGTTTTTACTTAGGAGAAATCGATCCCTATTATTCCACACAATTACCTCTGAACATACCTGGGCTTTTTGACTTCATTTCTGAGATTCCCATCTCTGAGACAATTGCTCCATTTATTCTGAGTACATCTTCCCCTTTCATTTGCTCAAAGCCTGATCCCATGCTAGCTCTGCCTCCAATCTGCAACTATTTCTCTGGAGCACTGGCTAGCCAAGAAAGGGGAAAAAGGAGACAATTATACCCACTTTAGCCACAACTATAAAATAAGCTCGACCTACAAAAAATTATGCTTTGAGGTATGTCAAATATGGTGGCGTATAAATTCTCTGTGCTGCTTCATTTACCTCTTACTGGCTTAATCAATCCAGTGAAGCCGGATTCAAATTCTGTTCTAAATTAAAATAGCTGTAAACTGCTATGAAATGAAGTCTGAAACTTCTGTTACAACTCAGAACAAATAATTTTAAAAAAATTACTGAATTGGGAAATGCTTATGCAATCGTTTCAGAAGCTCCTGTCCAGCCAAAACAGGGTTGTTTCATATATTTAACAATGTTCTACCTTTCCCATTCTTTTTATGTGTCACATAATATTAGCTTGACATTTCCATCAATAGACCTTTCATGAATACAACTGGTAATGTTTTATGTCACAAGGGCACTTATGAAGACATAATTTGCATACTTTTCTTCCCAATTCATGTGTTAGAGCTTTCTATTACAACAATAAGGTCTAGAAACACTAGAAACACTAAAGGCAATTTTACTGAGACTTGTTTCAATAACTTTCACCACAGAATCAACTGTGAGAGTATCTGTGTGTGCAAGCCCACCTGTTTTAAAAGAAAATTGTGGATCAGGATGTGTTCTGTGAAAATGAAACAGATAGGAAAAATACAACCATGGTTTCTTGGTAGCAGATCACTGTCTTGAAAAATCGTGGAAGGGACTTGAAAGTAACTTTCTCCATGAGAAACTATAAGAAGGCAAGAAATATATAATTAAAAAAAGATTTTATTAGTGAACTTAGGTGAATGAAATAGGGTTTCAATATAATTCTAAATTAAAAAAAAACCCAACAAAACGAAACAAAATAAAATGTGTAACATGCAAAATTCAGAATACTGTTTTGCTATCCCATGGATTTGATATGTGGGTAGCCAGGACCATGGCATTAATTATCAATTGAGATATCATTACAATAAATGATGTATACAAGGCTTAGATTTCCAAATTTTTCCGTCTGTACTCCAGGTGCAACTTGTGTGTTTAATGCACACTTTTTTATATTTTTGAATACATATATACATATATGTAAGTGTGTACCCCATAAATGTAAGTGCTATTTTTCTTGGAAAAACCATGTTTTCCAGATACCACAGCTTTGTTGCTATTCTAGAGTGTCAATAAACAATACATTTGAAGCTACTCAGCATTCTTGTCCTTGAGAGTCAAACAGTTTGCATGTTCTAGTCAAGTGCTCCCTTCTAAGCCTGACAAGGTCATGCACATTGTACAGAGACCCAAATCAAGGAATGCAAGATTAACAATAGCCGATTTTAAATGATAGGAGACTAATTTCTTTATCCCTGAATACCATTGTCACTTGCAATTAATTTGAACTCTGAGCTCAGAAGAGTATGTACCAGATACTTTGAAAATGAAAAGCTGAATCCAGCAGCAAGTAGTGGTTGCTACTTCTACTTTTATATTCTATTTGCATTATATTTTGATATTGATTCTGAGTTTTCTAAATACTGTATATCCCAGAAGCTAGATAAATTAGGATGCTAGAAGGATCCCTTGTAGATGTCTTTTAACATTACTGTATTTGCTTTTACCATCATAAATACTTTGTTTTTGTGCCAACTATGTTAGTAATGTGAAAAATTAATATGTGTGGTTCTACAGCATTCAGTTTTTTCATACCTTCTTCCTCCCAGTCCTTAGATTGGAAGGGATTTTCCCTACTGTATACTACTAATATAAGACCATGCTATCTTTTCCCTAAATCCTTCCATTTAAACATCTCTCCCACTCTCAAAAGTTATTCTCTTTGAAGAGTCTTCTTAATTGCCAATTTCTTGAAGACTAAAGACTATTAAAACAGAAATTTTTATGTTTTCAGATGAACTGAAATCCTTAAGTGCATTTGGCTCTTCTATATTCACCTATATCCTTCAGAATAATCTCCGTCTATTGTGTTAAGGGCAGGCGGACACATTTTTCCCTTTTGCCACCTGGTACACAAAGGTTAGAGTTCAACTTGTCCCAAATCAGTTTATGTTTCTATGGGGTAGTCAAAGCGCACTTACAAACACTCTAATGCAGTTTTACATTTTTGCCTCCCACCAGCATTCAAACCTGGGTAAATGTCTTTCTCTGTCAAAGCAGCAGTGGGAGGTGAAAATGAAAGTCCTTTTTTTCTTTCCCTGAGAAATTGGACTGTAAAAAGCTGTCAGTTTAAAAATGACATAGTGGCACAGCATTTCTATAAGGTGGCTCCTTTCATTTTTGACTCCTGCTGTCTCTCTGACAGTTGAAGTTGCAGCAGGAGGTAAAAACTAAAATGAGCACTGCTGGCATTTGCCCTCAAGCACAAAATTAATAATGGAAGAAACAGGGCGACATCCAAAACCACCTCATATCGGATGTCAGCCAATGAGGTTTCAACACTTCCATAATAAGGTGACCAGAATGATGCCCATTATTCCAAATGTGATCTTATTCTCTATTACTTTCCTAGTGCTGTATCTATTTTCTCCATTTTATATTTGATTCCCTACTTTGTGGGTTATAGAATATTTTAAATTCTATTAAGCTGCATGCTATGACTTTATAAGTTTTCTCCCTCTGCACCCTAACTCTGGTCAAAATTTTATAGATGTTATCTTTTCTCAAGCTTTATACCACTCAACCTTTGTACATGAATGTTTCACTACTAAATCACTGTTTACAGTATCCTACTATGTCCTATCCATATATATGAACAAACATCACAACCTATTAAATGAATAGCTTTTCACCACTGGATAAAAAGGCTGAGATGTTTATTCTTGTAAACCCCAAAGCTGAACATTTTCTGCTATAACTAAGAAAAAAAATGAGTCATTATTAGGTGGCTGAGATACAGAAGAGGACTCAAAATCCTTCAAGCAGGACAGGGATCTTTTTTCTTTCTTAGAAGACTCAGTGATGTGTGCAAACCTTATCAAAATTAACATAGGTAGGCACAAACTGTGTTAGAAATAGAGTACAAGTGTAGTTCTTTCTGAGCTATTTCAGTAATTTTCAGATTTTAGCAGCATTTTGCTGGTATCTAGTATCTTGACTATTCAGGACACCTAATATTTTGAGGTTCACTTACTGGAATATTGTATTCTTAACCACGTGAAGTCACACCACGTCATTCAGTTCTTCTGTAGAGTTAGCTTTGAGGGTAACCAGTGTATGCAGCATGCCAAACTTTTCTTAACATAAATTTTTACACTTTTCTGTATACTATACATTTGCTTCTGCCTTCTCACTTCCAGTTTTGCTGCTTTTATTGGCATACACTTTTGTTTTGCAGAGATGAAGAAAGGGTGCAAACTCTCATCAAACCAGTGATGTGGATAATTCTCAAGTGCTGTCAAATACACAAAATAAGCACATTGTAAATAAAGTGTTTTATTTTTTCATGTGCTATTGCTTTCAGGCTTTACACCAGTCATCTACCCACAGCTTAAAACATCTTTTATCTATTATTAGAGAATAAGAATGACTCAAATGCTTCAGCTGAACTCATTGATCTCAGCATCGGATTTCAGCATCCGTTAATGACAAAGAGAAGCTGGACTGGATAAACACTTGTAGTTTGTTACAATTACATTTAGTGGTGCCTTCTTCAATTTCTAAAAAATCTTCTATTGTATGTTTTAACCTCTTATGCAATTTAACTTTCATTCTTGTAGTCTGATTTTTTCCTTGAGGCTTGTTTGGAAACTTAGTTCTGTAATTCTATAATCCTTCTTTTGCAAAATTAATTCTATAATCCTTCTTTAATATTTTTTTATTCTCAGTACTTTTGTGCTTGCTTGCTTGCTCATCAGTTTTGTTTTCTCTAAAAGTTAATTCACTGTGGGAAGAGCCACAGAGCATTTGGGCATACATTAATTATTTTGCATTGTCAGTTTCCCCCCCTGTTGCCTCCCACTCTATGGCTCTATCCATCCATTTCCCCTTGTACCTCCAAGATTTATTCTGATTAGTTGTAGTCTCTTTATATACATCCACCATCCTTCTTTCAAACATAAATTGTTTGTGATTACTATTGTTTAGCTACTCCTCCACCTTCACTCTACATCCATAAGCATGTCTCTGCTTTTCAAAATATAAGCATGCATTACTCCCATTCCAATTTCCTCTTTCCAGTTTTGTGTGTGTTGTACTACTCTTTCAGTATTTTATCCCAGTTTGTTTTCCCTAATGTGGCTTTCTGCTTAATGTTGTCCACTTCATGAATTAGGTAACTACTTGAAATCTACATTACCTGCAGGGATTTTCCTTTTTCATGTCCTGTGTTGTTAGAGTGTACATGTCTTAACAACATGTATTTTATATTGTCGTGTCCTGTTACTTGACCATTAATGTTTGTCTTCCTTTTGTAAAACGGAATTTCAGACCATAATGTTACACACAAATATAATCTTTTTCTCACTTGCAGCATTGTTGACTTGAATTATTCATTTCAGATCTCAATTTGCATCCATCAGTGACAGAAGAGTAGGATTACCATCTTTGATTCTTCTAGTTTAGTTCATACAGAGTTTCCTTCATTTTGTTGTTGAACTTGAGTTAGAGATGGATTTGGTTCTTTGTCATTATGTACAGTTGCTCCTTGCTTAATTTCCTTTCATCTAAACTGCTAATTAACCCCACAATACTTCTGTCTTTTGTCAAATTTTGATCTAATCCACTACCTAAATATTCCCTTTTCATATACCCACCCATAGTTCTAATTTTTGAGAACTTTCTTTTACACAGATCTTAAAATATTCATCCTCTGGACTTCTTATTCCAATGTAGAGGTTTGTTTCTCTAGCAGTAAAAGGTGTTTCCAAAGTTTCTGCTGTCAGCTTGCATAGAGTTTGTAGAAATATTTGTAAAGGAAATAATTTCCCTGAATTCAGTGTAGAAGAAGAGACAGGCTAGTTAGAAAATATTTAGCCATTTCCCTTTTCCTCTCCCCCTTTCTTTTTTCTTTTTTTTTTTCCCCCTTTTCTTTTTCTTCCTTTTTCTTCTTTCTTCCTTTTTTTTTTTTTTTTTTTTTTTTTTTTACAAAAAACAATTTATTTAAAAAGGGTTATTTTGTCAAAAATTTTAATATTTAAAAATAATTATAGGCAAGTTGAAATCAGTTAGATGGGATTACCTTAGATAAACTAAGATGGATGACTACACAGCTGTGCTTTTTTAGACTATGTATGTTGGGGATCTGCTGATAAAAAATTTACTTTTTTTCCTTGGTCTGGAGAGTTGGATTCTAGGACAATTTTTTTTTACTATTTTTCACTGTATGGCATAGGGCAGGAAAATAATTTGGTGCAGAGGTAGCTGAGAGTTGATCTCCTCTCTGTGGTTCAAAGTCTGTGATTTCTTGAACATCATCTGCACCTTTTCTCAACCAGTTTGTTTCTGGTAGATATGATAGTTCCCTGTGGACAAAGGACTTGAGGGGATGGTGTTCCTCTCTTGTCATTGTGGTGTTCTAAAGGGCAGAGTGCTGCTCTCCATCAGGAACTTGCTGGCCTCCTCAAACTGCAGAGATCTTTGACCTGTAAAATCCTGTTCATCAGGCTCCTGCTGCATGGGCTGCTGGTGCCTTGTTCTAAAGAGCAAATACAGAAGCTCAGCAAAAGATGAGACAGAACACTGCCAACAATACTGAGAGATGCTTAGTTCATAGGTCTGGTAAGTGCAGAACATCTGTGGAAGAAATTGGCTCTCTTCCTCTTGGAAATATGTGTTTCCCTGACAACTCTGCAGAGGTGCAGACACAATGAAACCATCTGGTTGATTATTTCTCTGAAAAAGCAGCTCAAATTCAATGAGTTATGCTTCAGTCTGACAATCCAAAACTCAGTTTACAAGAGAGGAAGCAGAACCAATGCCTATCAAGAGTGAAATATACTGATTTAATTTAATTGGATTTTAATGCCTGCCCTGCATTACCTTTCCCTATTGTACCTTCTTTGCTTGCCAGTAACTCATGTACACACTTTAAAAATCCCTGATGTACAGTTATGCCAGCTCCCCTCAACAGGCGTGAAACACAAAACAGCAGGGCAGCAACTCCATTTATAGCAAATGACTGATTAGCTGAGGTTTTCCCCAAATGATTAATAACACTGGAGTCTGAAGTGTCTGCCCAACAAGACCTTAAAAAAATGTCATCCCTGAATATCTGAAAAATTAATGTACCTAGAATTATGAGGTATTTCTGAAAAATCCTCAATTCTCATGTTAGGTACACAAAATACACTGTAAATCCTCACTCTGTTTTTAATGAGGAACCGCAACATAGTTAGAATAAACATCTGTTATCTGAGAAGACAACTGATGGCAGCAGTTTCTCTGAAACAATCCCATTTAAAGTAAAGGTTAAATGACTCGTAAGATTTAAAATTTTGTATTAATATATACATCTATGTATTTTTAGTTGTTATTGTATTCTAAAAAAAAGTAAATAAATTAGCATGCAAGAAGTCTTCTGTGGGGAGAATAATGTACTGTGGTACATTATAAAAACTGAAGCTCCGGCAGTTTTCCCTTACATGATTAGGTTGCCATGCTTCTTGAACTGTCCTGTTGAACTAATGAGCCTGAGCATGTTGAAAATTAAGTGTTACTCTCATAATTCTGAATACACCAAAATTCCAGTTATATGTTTCTATAGCCAGTCTCTTTCAAAGTTGCTATCACTAACCCCCAAGTACATTAATGTACACCAATCCTCTGGTTTGAGATTATTGTTATTCCCGGTTGATATCTTTTTTTTTTCCCTGAGGGGTGTACTGAGACCAACAGCAATTGAGCATAATTATTATTGATAAAATTTCATCAATTAGTGTGCTTTAATAGGGTACTGTATAGCACTAATTGTATTCTCAAGTGCAGATTTTCTTACATATGTCATACAAAACTGCATAAATTTTCTGGAGTGGAAAATGATTGGAGGATAACATCTAAAATAAGTGTTGGTTGTTTGTGGATTTTTTTGTTTTGTTTTTAACTAGTAGACTGGTTTTTGCTTAGGAAAGGATGAAAGGAGAAGATTAGAGATTTTTAAAAATCTCCTCCTCTCCTCTCCTCTCCTCTCCTCTCCTCTCCTCTCCTCTCCTCTCCT